>JAZDUH010000414.1:1657500-2012500 GCA_036419115.1 Scarus forsteni
GAGGACTCCCTTCAGTTCAGGCTGAAGCTCCAGCTTTGTTGGATCTTCATCTGTTTGGCGAATTTTCACTCTGCTCTGTGTCCAGCAGATCAAAGGCTGTCAGATGTTGGACTGTAGTCGTCCAGCTGTAGCAATGGGTCCTTGTTGAATTTTGGAGCCTGTTAAGAATGATTTGATCTTTGTACATATAGTGTATAGTGTTTTCATGTATTTGAACATTTCTGTCCTGAAGCTTATATACACTCAACAAAAATATAAACGCAACACTTCTGTTTTTGCTCCCATTTTTCATGAGATGGACTTAAAAGATCTAAAATTCATTCCAGATACACAATATTACAGTTTCTCTCAAACATTGTTCACAAATCTGTCTAAATGTGTGATAGTGAGCACTTCTGCTTTGCTGAGATAATCCATCCCACCTCACAGGTGTGCCACATCATGGTGCTCATCAGACACCATGATTAGTGTACAGGTGTACCTTAGACTGTCCACAATAAAAGGCCACCCTGAAATGTGCATTTTTTTTGCTTTATTGGGGGTCTGGGGACTCAGGACCAGTCAGTATCTGTTGTGACCACCATTTGCCTCATGCAGTGCAACACTTCTTCTTCACATAGAGTTTATCAGATTGTCAATTGTGGCCTGTGGAATGTTGGTCCACTCCTCTTCAATGGCTGTGCGAAGTTGCTGGATATTAGTGGGAACTGGTACACGCTGTCGTATACGCCGGTCAAGCACATCCCAAACATGCTCAATGGGTGACATGTCTGGTGAGTATGCTGGCCATGCAAGACCTGGGACATTTTCAGCTTCCAAGAATTGTGTACAGATCCTTGCAACATGGGGCCGTGCATTATCTTGCTGAAACACGAGGTGATGTTCATGGATGTTTGGCACAACAATTGGCCTCAGGATCTCATCACGGTATCTCTGTGTATTCAAAATGCCATCAATAAAATGCACCTGTGTTCTTCGTCCATAACAGATGCCTGCCCATACCATAACCCCACCACCACCATGGGCCACTCGATCCACAACATTGACATCAGCAAAGCGCTCACCCACACGACGCCACACACGCTGTCTGCCATCTGCTATGAACAATGTAAACCGAGATTCATTTGTGAAGAGAACACCTCTCCAACGTGCCAGACGCCATCGAATGTGAGCATTTGCCCACTCAAGTCTGCTACGGCGACGATCTGGAGTCAGGTTAAGCAAGCAGTTGAGCTTCCCTGAGACGGTTTCTGACAGTTTGTGCAGAAATTCTTTGGTTATGCAAACCAATTGTTTCAGCAGCTGTCTGAGTGGCTGGTCTCAGACGATCTTGGAGGTGAACCTGCTGGATGTGGAGGTCCTGGGCTGGTGTGGTTACACGTGGTCTGCAGTTGTGAGGCCGGTTGGATGTACTGCCATATTCTCTGAAACGCCTTTGGAGACGGCTTATGGTGGAGAAATGAACATTCAATGCACGAGCAACAGATCTGGTTGACATTCCTGCTGTCAGCATGCCAATTGCACGCTCCCTCAATGCTTGCGACATCTGTGGCATTTTGCTGTGAGACAAAACTGCACATTTCAGAGTGGCCTTTTATTGTGGGCAGTATAAGGCACACCTGTGCACTAATCATGATGTCAGATCAGCATCTTGATGTGGTACACCTGTGAGGTGGGATGGATTATCTCAGCAAAGCAGAAGTGCTCACTATCAAACATTTAGACAGATTTGTGAACAACATTTGAAAGAAATGGTAATATTGTTGATCTGGAATGAATTTAAGATCTTTGAGTCCATCTCATGAAAAATGGGAGCAAAAACAAAAGAGTTGCGTTTATATTTTTGTTGAGTGTAATTCTTACTGAGCAACTGCATTTCTAAAACACACCCAGACACTACATGACCTTGCGCAGCTCACTCCTTGTTCCTTCTAATCACCTGTGTGCTTAACTCGGTGCATCTTTAAGACTAGCTCAAACCGGCACAATAAGAGGAGGTTGTATGAAGGCCACTCCACCTCACACACCCCCATATGTTACATCCACACACTTTCTTATGCAAGAAAGAGGACTTTGTATCAGCTTCGGACCAACATCTCAGACTGCTTGATACGCTGTATTGTTGTTCTCCTTGCTGCAAGTAAAACTTTATTTGATTGCACCCAGCTGTTCTCTTCATTGTCATTCAGAAATATGTCAGGTGTTGGCAAGAACCATTAAAGGCGCTACTGAGCAATCTTTTGACTATGAAGGGAAAATTCTGACATAAACTTGGTCCTTCGAACTGAGTCCATAACATCTGCGACCCTGGGAGAGAAGGAGCCATTGCAAAAGTCCGTGCATGGCCTGGAAGAAGATTTCCAGCATTGAAAAGCCTGTCTCGAGGGATCGGTGGTCTCCACACTTGACTGGGGCCCGGTGACAGCTGACTGCAAACTGGTGAGCATAGATCTTTTGTCTAAAGATTAGTATGGGAAGTTTCAGAGTGGACTTACAACCTGCTATTTACCCCATACTATCTGAAGAGTAGTATAGGAAGCTTCAGAGCGGAATCACAACCCACTGTTTACAGTGTAGGAGGTCTCAGAGCGGACCTGTAACCTGCTATTTGCCCTACACTAAGAGCTTGGAATGTTTCAGAGGTAGTATGTACAACTATCTAATTACTCTAAACTAGGATACCACTCCTAAGTGATTTTAACTGTGTTAGAAGGCAGTCACAGGGGTGAAGACAATTGTGTGAAATTGTGTGTGTGTGACTCTAATCAAAATTCAGAGGCTGCAGAGGAAGACGGCTACATCCGCTTTGAATTAGTCACAGTAGAAGCTTGTTGTAGTGGACGATCTTTTTTCTGATCACTGTCTGGAAGGTTGTAAAATGGGAAAAGAAACAGTAAGTTGAGTACAGAGGAGAAAGACAGAATAAGGAGAAGGTTTGAACATAATGGAAAGTTGTTAAGGAAGACTGACTAGACCAGGAAGACAGAGAAACAATGGAGCACCAAAAAGTGATGCTAGAAAAACTACTGGCTCATAGAGCTGATCAAACACCACGGAATAATGAATCACCAGTTCAAATTTGTTATAAGTCCATGCTCCAGTCTCCAACTGTTGTCCTAAATGTAAGTGGTGAACTGGTTAAATTCCTATTGGACACAGGTGCAACTAGAAGCACTCTGAATGAAGTAGTACATGAAGTACACATAAGGTTGACCAAATCCACCATTTGTGCCAAGTCTGCTGGTGGAGATTTGACTGAACCCGTATCTGTTATGGACCCTCATACAGGAAAGACTGCTAAAATTCAGTTCATCCATTGTCCAACCTGTCCAGTGAAACTTTTGGGAAGAGACTTACTTTATGACCTTGATTTGACCATGGGCAGAAAGAAAGATGACTTCACAGTTTTAAGAACAGAAACTGCAGAACAATTTTATGTCACCCCACCAGGATACTGGTATGGTTTTAACATTGAAGGTGACCAAATGAATCAACTGCAATCAGATGCTGCAAGCATACTGACTGGTGCTGGCATGGATACCACTGAACGAGACACTCCTGTCCAGCCTCACACAACCATGGCAGTTTCCTTAAGAGATGTGACATTGGACCTTGATCGTTGCCAAAACTTACCTGAAACCACTACTTTACGATGTGGTTCACTTTTGTGGACATTGGAAGGACTTTGTTGTTTCTCAGTCTATTTACAACCCGAGGTCCAATCTCAGTTTAAAGGCAAAAGACCATATATTTCTATTTACAAACCGAAAGACAGAAAGTGAAAGGAATGTGGTGATCTTGCATTGACAGCAGTCTTAACACATGACTGGACCCCTGTACCAGGAACTTTTTACCTTAAATGGTCCCCAAGTGCCCAGATCTTTAATAGATTGTATCCACTACTGTTACAGGGCACCAGAAAGTGCATTCCCTTGACACAAGTACATCTGAACACGATAGAATGACCTCTGAAAGATGTTCCTGAAACCCTTTGGTCTCAAGGTCCATCTGATGTGGGTCTAATTAAAAATGTAAAACCTGTCATAATTAAAGGAAAGTCAAAGAAGTAATCTTCATGATCATATTGATTCTTCTGCTGAGGAGAGCAACTCAGAAACCAAAGACATTTATATTCTGAGGTTTATAGTAAATTGAACTCTCTACTTACTCCAAAGTCTCCAGTCTGTAGTCTGGATTCTCCTGAAGATCTTGCAGCAGTTTAATTTCTGAATTATGAAGATGGTTGTACCTCAGGTCCAGCTCTCTCAGATAGGAGGGGTTGGACATCAGAGCTGAGGCTAAAGAAGAACAGCTGATCTTTGACAAATTGCAGCTCCTCAGTCTGAATAAAAAGAGAGAATAAAGAGAAAAACTGTTTAGGATCCAATCAGATGTGTCCACATCACACAGTCTGCTCAGCAATGCCAATCAGCTGCTGCTCTGACTCCTGTAGTTCAGTTTATCTCAGCTGCTTTAAAACACGTTTTGTTTCTATTTCTGCTTCACTGCTTTGCTTTCTTCATTGTTTCCTTCATAAGTTTATCATGTTGTGTGTCTCTTGTTTAATGAGATTATTGTTTGTTCTTTATATATGTAGAGCTATTTGGTGTGAAGATTGAGATTTTACAGCTTTCTTTTATTGACTGGTCTTGCCTTGCTGATTTTATTTTTTTTCACATTGTTTCTTCCCTTTTTATAGCCTTTTCCAGTTTCTCTGTTTTCGTCTTTTCTCTCAACTCCTTGTGGTAGTGTATTCGTCACTTCTTGTTTTTCTATGAGAACACTTTTTAGAGTGTGGTCTTGCTCTGTTCTGCTAATGCCAATTACTACTAGATATTTGATATTTAAGCCTTATACGTACTTGTTCTGTTTGATTAACATATGTTCCAAATTGTAAAGGTTAACTACAAGCACTCCCTTCTCAGAGGCTGAGTAATTATAGTTTGATTCCTTTCTGCTCCAAGCTCCAAGCTTAGCTTAGCCTAACATGGCCTAGCATTTAGGCCATGTTAAGCATGGCTAAGTATGGCTTCTCTCTTTGCCTCATTCTCCTCCTCCCTCACTCTGTCTTGCCTGATGTGCCAGATGTTCAGTTACTCCTTGTCCTTCCTTGGTGATGATGGTAACTGTATGAAGTGAAACAAGTTTTAAGCTTTGGAGGCGAGGGTTACTTTAATATCCACTTAGTACCCCACTAATCTACCCACATCTCTGGTAATTTTTCCTCACTCAGCGATACACCTGCCAGGAATCAAACTCTGATTATTGGTGACTCTATAGTGGATAAATGAAGGTTGCCAAGTCAGCAGGCATAGTTAGGTGTATCATCAGGGCCAGAGCGGGCCACATCAAATCAAACCTAAACTTGCTTGCAGGAAATAAAATAAAGTGTGATAAGATTATCATTCGTGTTGGCACTAATGACTCTGGACCTCATCAGTTTGGAGTCACCAAAGTAAATGAGGAATCATTGTGTCCATTTGATAAGCCAGTGTCATACACCATAGTTTTCTCTGTTGCCCTCCCAAATCTGACCCAAACTAGATTCCTGGTCAAAGACAGCATCAAAAAAAGAGTAGTGACTTGAAGTGAGGTGAGTGACTATGCCAACTGGAGCAGCAAAGGTACCCAAGCTTCAACTACTTTGTGAAATTCCAAACAATGGAAGCATTACATGTAATCCGATAACATCCTACCAAACAATACATCAAGATAGACCTGAGAAGGCAAAGGTTAAGAATCAGAATGAAGATAAGAGTTGTAGGTGCTAAAGCCTTCACAACAAACGCCAGGGAAAAGAACACAGTCACATGCCTGTTCTGTAAAAAGGTACGACAAAGCTTACAGAAGTGTCGCAAATTTAATGAAGAATCAGTTGAAGACAGTGTCAAGCACATCAAGAGAGAAAAGTTCTGCTTTGGCTGCCTGAATCCTGGCCATCAGTCTAAGAACTGGTCAAAGCGAATGACCTGTGACACCTGTTCAAAGCATCACCCAAATGCTTACATGCAGATCGCTCAAAGAAAAAACAAGAACTGCAGGAGAAAAAAAAATCAAAGAAAGAGCACTTTAAAGCAGTGAAAACCAGCAAGGAAAGAAAATCTCTATCATCACATCAAAAAGACAATTATTGATCGGCTACAACTGCCCATGGGCACTCATAGGGGAGTTGTATGAGAAAGAGGAACAGCCATTTGCACAGAAAACTGACCTTGGTTGGAGCAAAGTGAGCTACAGTGACCCTAGCAGCATGAAGGTGATGCTATAGGAGTGAGTCATTGCAAAATTGTAAAACAAGTTACCCCTGAGCCATACCTAGCAACCAAGTTCAAAGGTGAAGTTCACTTTGTTTGAAACAATCAGATCATCAACAAATGCGTAGGGAGAACATCAGTTAAATGGTAAATGAACTTGAACTTATAACGTAATTTTTTAGTCCTTGACTACTCAAAGCTGCTTTACACCACAGGTCACAGCTACCCATTCACACCCATTCGCTCTCACATTCACTTCACTGATGGTTCAGAGTTTCTATGTTAGTTATCCATCAGTATCTCCAACACATTCACACCCTTACATGCCCATTTACAGCGGGAGCAACTGTGGGTTAAGTGTCTTACTCAAGAACACATCGCCTTGTGTCGCCCAGGGTTGAGCTTGACCCAGCACCCTCACGATCACTGACCAAGCGCACTATCCAACTGTGAAACTGACACCCCATTGGTTGGGACGACCCACTCCTGCCTCAAGTAAAGGCCAGAAGGTGCTATAACTCGGCACACTTCTCAGATGTTGAGAGGTATGAGCATCACCACTTCTCAGACGCTAGCATCATAGGATATGGGAAATATAGCCATTTTAGGGCAGTCAACACAGATGGTGAGGTCCATTGTTCGTTAGCCACAGGCAAAGCACATGCTACACCTACCAAAGTAACCACTGTACCATGGCTGGAGCCAACTGCAGCAGTGATAGCAGCAGAGATGAGAGTCATGCTACAAATTGAGCTCGACATAAAGGATCTCCAGGAATATTTCTGGACAGATTTGTAGGTCGTCCTAGGATATATAAACAGTTATGCCAGATGGTTTAAAATGTTCGTGGCAAAGAATCCAAAGAACCAAGTCTACCACAGAGCCTTAGCAGTGGCGGTACTTGAAGTCTGAAGAGAGTCCAGCGGATCATGCTTCAAGGGGTCTGGGGGCAGATCAACTTGTTGCCTCAAATTGGTGTACTGGGCCTGCCTTTCTGTGGTAAAGAGAGCTCCCCACAGAAACAGAAGACATCAAGGTGGGAGAGTTGTTTGACAGTGATCCCGAACTGAGAAAGATGAAAGTGCTCAACATCAAAAGAAAAGCAAAGAGAACTTAACTATAATATCTGTCAAAGTTTTCAGACTGGCATAGAGAAATCAGCAGCTTAAGCACCATGCCAAGCAAGAGCCTCAAACCAAAATAACAAGTGTTGAGGGGCATAGCTTTTCATCATCAAACTCACCCCACATGAAGTGTTCAGTCTTGAAATCAAAAGTGTAAAGCAAGGCAAGGAAGTAGGAAGGAAGGAAGGAAGGTTCCCCATTATCTGTCAATGAGTTGCAGTCCAATGGAATATGGATTACCGCCTGTAGCAGTGCAGTTTCCTCTCCCATCTACAAGTATAAAACCTGTAGATGGTACAGAAGAAACACACAGGATCCAAAGATGGCAGATTTACCTCAGGACAGGATGGAGACAACACCATTTACATACTGTGGCATAGACTGCTTCATCCATTTCTATGTCAAGGAAGCCAGAAAGGAACTTAAGACTTGTATGTGCTCGAGAGCCATACATATAGAAATGCTTGATGATCTAACTACAGATGTTTTTATCAATGCCTTGCATACATTCATAGCAATACATATAAAGCAGTTGAGATATGATCAAAACACAGACTTTTTTGGTGCAAGAGGACGAGTTCCTGAATGCAAAAAAGTATCTGAATGAGGAACAGATTAAGGAATATAGATGTGAGTTCCTAATGAATACTCCATCATCGAGTCATATGGGAGGGATATGGGAAAGACAAATTAGGACGATCTGAAGTGTCCAAACAGCCATACTTGACCAGTCTGCAAAGAGACTCGACAGTGCTTCGCTCAGAACTTTCCTATATGAAGTGATGACTATCATAAATAGCAGACCTTTAACAACATAATGCCTGACTGACCCAAAATAGGAACCTCTTACTCCAAACCATATCCTTATGATTAAGTCCAGCATTATCTCTCCTCCTTCTGGTGAATTTGTGAGTCAGGACCTATACTTGCTCAAATGATGCCATCAGGTGCAGTTCTTGACCAATTAGTTCTGGATCAGGTGGAAGAAGGAGTATTTACTTAATTTATAGCAAAAACAAATCTGCCAAAGGGATAACAGATACAAAAGTTGATGCCATAGTCATCCTATGTGAGGACAATTCTCCTAGAAGTTGGTGGAAGATTGCAAGAGCAGCAGAGGTTCATCTGAGCTCGGATGGAAGAGTCGGACAGGTGAAACTTTTGTTCAGTGACTCCTCACGAGACAGTCAGGGGAAATGCACCACTAAGCCAACCTATTTAGATGGGCCTGTATAGAAGACAGTGATTTTGCTTGAAGCAGAGTAATGGTCATTTAGTTCTTCTTGTAAATAGTAAGTTCTTTACAATATGAGCTTGAGAAAAATAAATCACAATGAATCACAATGATAATGCTGCTATATTAATCAACACCATTCCTCTATAGATTTGATTCATCATAGATGTCGGTGTAAATATTACATTAATTACTGTTTTTATGGTTGATTATGATTATACCTCTGCAAAAACTACCTTTGCAACAATAAAGACCCTAGGTGTCTCCTGAAAACAAGACAATGCATCTCATGGATTGTTGTAGGCTGAACTTAGCCTCAGTTTTATTGCTGTCAATTGATTAAAAATGTTACATAATTATTGATCTTATTGTGTTGTGCAGGGTATAAATCATTAGTTCAAACAGATCTTATGAACTTATTGGAACATCTTTTGTCAATACTGGGCAGAGGTGGCTGTACTTGTTGCTCTGACACTCCATCGAAAGTTTAAACTGAACCTCTCTCTGAAGTCTAGGGCCTCCAACTGGACTAGACTGATCAAGACAGTGTCACTTCAAATTGGAATAAGTGTTCTCCTGCATTTACTGACTTATTTAATGTCTATATGTCAAGTGGATTTAAAAGGTTAACATGTACTTTTTCTGCAATATGAATCTCATTTTATTGAACTACAAGGAACTAGATACTGCGTCAGCCCCAATGTTACTTGGTCAGATGATTGGTTAAAATTTCAGATAGATTATGAGGTTTAGGCAAAACATTTATACTGCAGAGTTCACACGGATTGGCTGCATTTGTATTAGTGGTTGGTAGCACAGAACCACATTTCCCTGAAGAGACTGACTTCTTCATCTGATTTTAAGGTCATTTTATTAATTAAGTGTACTGTAAAATAGGAAGGGTGACGTTTACTTGGAGTTCTGCCCTGCTTATTGTCAGTCAGCAGGTTATTACAATTCTGTTTGTACATCTGAAGAACAATTTGTTCATTTGTTCAATTCATTGTAATGATAAATCTGACATTACATGAACATGTGAACAAAAATGACCAAAGTTTTATTCATAAATGTCTGTATTAAAAAAGAGTACATCTGTTGTTTATTGTTTGAATCAGATGTTGTTTGTTTGTTTCCTTTTTCTAAAACAAATAGACTGTCATCATAAGAGAAACACATCAGATCTACAGGACACAAATGGCCTTATTTACAATAGAAGAAGAGTGGAGCTATACCAGGAGAAGCTCAAAGAAATTTTAAATGTCAGTATATTAGATTAGATAAAAAAAATCCACCATCATGCATCCCTACATACAGTATGATCAGTCGAACATCTGAACACGAAGATGGTTCAGTTAATAACCCCACACAGAAGATCTGCAACAGAAACAGAGGAGACATTAACTTACATCAGAATCTCCAGTCTACAGTCTGGACTCTGCAGAAGATCACACAGCAGCTTCACTCCTGAATCCTGAAGTTTGTTGAAACTCAGGTTCAGCTCTCTCAGATGGCGGGATTTTGACTTCAGAGCTGAGGCTAAAGAAGAACAGCTGATCTTTGACAAACTGCAGCCCCACAGCCTGAATATGGAAGAGAGAATGTAGAGAAAAACTATTTAGGATCTAATGAGATGTGTCCATGTCACACAGTCTGCTCAGCAGAACCAATCAGCTGCTGCTCTGACTCCTGTGATAACGTTACACATAAGTAGGGATGTACAATATCTTCATCCTCATGTCGTTGATGGCAGATTTGAGCTCAAAGTTCATCATCAGCATCACAGATCTGAACATTTCTGCCTAAATGTTGGGCCCTTATATCAGCCAGACATCTCACCAGGATGTGAAAGAACTGAATTATGAAGATAATGAAATTTGAATTAGAACCATCAGACCTTCCTCAGATTAAGACTTTGACTTCCTCATCCTTTAAAATCTGCAGTAGGCTCTAAACTGTGCTGTTTGAGCTCGAAACATCCTATTCAAAATATGAGCCCATTGCTGTTTTAATGGTCAGAGACAAATCATTACTAAACAATAATTTTAATGTGTATCACCTGCAGGAAAGTGTGGTGGGAAAAACTCATTAACTTGCAAGGTTCAGGTTAGAATTAAATTAAAGAGAGAGTTACAAAAAAAAAGAGGATGATAAGCACAGTTGCACAGAAGAGAGGTCAATGTCAGATGAACAATGGACTTTATCTTGCTGAGGTCATGGTGGAGGAATGAGGAGGGGTGGGGGGATCATAGAGGTGACTGTGTTTAGAGGAGGTGAGGGGTCATGTCATCATTGTGGTCTAATTGTCCATCCATGTAAGGTCTGTCCACAGAGATAACGGCCTACTCTCCTTAAAGCATCATCTGGTTCATGATGGGTAGGAGTTGGTTGTGGTGGTTCCTGATTTCTCAAGGATTCTGATCATTGAGGCTATAGTCTGTTTCTCTGAATTGTTCACCCTGCTGCTGAACCTGGAGCCTCTGCCTAAAATGTTCAAATATGGAGACTACACGCTTTGTCAATTGGTCCATTTGTTTGTCCATGAGAGATAATTCAAGTATTTCTCAATAGATTTGGATGACTTTAAATGCAGAGACAGGATTGTCTTCAAGAGTTTATTAATATTGTGATTCAGTTTACCACAGTTTGAAAATGTTGGAAATGCTTTGGGGAGCTTTGAGCACTAGGACACAATTGGTCTTATTTACTGTAGAAGAAGAGTTAAGATACATCAGGAGAAGCTCAAAAAAGTTTTAGATGTCAGCATTTCAGATATCTGAAAAAATCCACCATCATGCATCCCTACATATGATCAATCAAACATCTGGACATGAAGTAGGTTCAGTTAATAATCACACACAGAAGATCTACAATAGAAACTGAGAAAATATGAACTTACCTCAGAATCTCCAGTCTACAGTTTGGACTCCAAAGAAAATCACACAGCAGCTTCACTCCTGAATCCTGAAGTTTGTTGTTGCTCAGGTCCAACTCTCTCAGATGGGAGGGTTTGGACTTCAGAGTTGAGGCCAAATAATAACAGCTGATCTCTGACAAACTGCAGTTCCACAGTCTGAACAAAGAAGACAGAATATATCAAATCAAATCAAATCAAACTTTATTTATAAGGCACTTTTCATACTTAGAGCAACACAAAGTGCCTCACAGAGGCTAAAAACAACATAAGAACAGAGACAATATCCAGACACACACTTGCAGACATCAACATACACACACACACACACACCTGCACACACACATTCATACTAGCTGTAAAGAGAAGGAAGAAAGAGAGACATGGCTGAGCACCGAGGACTGAGGTAAGGAATAAGCTACCTTTGGGGGCCATCAACACTGAGGAGGGCTCCCAGCCCACGAGGAGCGCAGCCAGGGACTTCCCCGCCCCGCACAGAGATGAGGCCCCTGCACTGTGGTGCAGGGGCCTCTGGCCATGCAGGCAAAGCCGTCCCCCGGCAGCAGCCCCACAAGTGGACCAGGAGCAGTCCCCAGCGTGGAGAGCCCCCATGAGGAAACACTGGAGTTAAAAACAATCATCGTAAAACAATAATAAAAATTTAAGAAGAGAGATAAAATAACATAAAATGGATAAGTGAAATAACATAAAAAGTTAAGAATTAAATATGATAAGTATTTTGACTAAAAGAATAAATAAGATATACAGTAATACGATAAAACAATAAATAATAAAGGAATAGATAACTTGATCAAATCAATTAAAAGCTTGATTAAAAAGGTGGGTTTTAAGCCTCTTTTTAAAAGTATCAACAGACTCTGCGGCCCTGAGATTCTCCGGCAGGCTGTTCCACGATCGGGGACCATAATAACTAAAAGCCGCCTCCCCGTGTGTCTTAGTTCTAACTTTTGGTGTGGTTAAAAGGCCAGTGCCAGAGGACCTCAGGGTCCGCGAGGGCTGATACGGTAAAAACAGGTCAGATAAATAAGAAGGCCTGAGACCGTAAAAACATTTATAAACCAGTAAAAGAACCTTAAAATTGATCCTGAAACGCACGGGGAGCCAATGCAGCGATTTTAAAACTGGAGTAATATGTTCCTGCCCTCTGGTCCTCGTCAGCACTCGTGCGGCTGAATTTTGTAGTAATTGTAGGTTGGAAATTGTCTTTTTGGGAAGACCAGAGAGCAGGGCATTACAATGATCTAAACGAGAAGAGATAAAAGCATGCATTAACACCTCCGTGCTGGCCTGAGAGAGAAACGGGCGGACTCTGGCTATATTTTTGAGATGATAAAAACCAATCTTAGTTATGTTCTTGATGTGTGGAATAAAAGAAAGCTCAGAGTCAAAAATCACACCCAGGTTTTTTACAGAATTTGTTGGTTTAAGATCTTGGAGTTTTGGTAAAAGTTTCTCTCTCTGGCCTTCAGGGCCAATGACTAAGACTTCTGTTTTGTCCTGGTTGAGCTGTAGGAAATTTGCTGCCATCCATGACTTTATATCTAAAATACAGTTAAAAAGGGCATCAATTGGCCCTGTGTCATCAGGAGACACGGCAATGTACAGCTGCGTATCATCAGCATAACTATGGAAGCTGATGCCGTGCCTCCTGATGACATCCCCCAGGGGAAGCATGTAAAGATTAAAAAGAGCTGGACCTAAAATTGACCGCTGGGGGACCCCACACTTTATCTCATGGGTTCCTGAGGAACATGTATCCAAACTTACAAAGAAGCTTCGATCGGTCAGGTAAGAGTCAAACCATTTCAAAACAGTACCAGAGAGGCCAACCAGGTGCTTCAGTCTATTTAATAAAATGTGATGGTCCACTGTATCAAAGGCGGCAGTCAGATCCAGTAGCACCAAGACTGTGAGCTTATGTTTATCTAAATTGCACCTGATATCATTTAAAATTTTTAAAAGAGCTTCTCCGTACTGTGATACATCCTAAAACCAGACTGATGCTTCTCTAAAATGTCGTTCTGAGTTAAAAAATAATTTACTTGGTTAAAAACAAGTTTTTGTAAAACTTTACTTAAAAACGGTAAGTTGGATACAGGCCGATAGTTGTTTAAAACGTGGGGTCTAAATTGCTCTTCTTCAGAAGGGGCTTCACCACCGGTAAAATCAACAACCCAGGTGAGTCGGTAGTTAAAATCTGTTTGGGTAAAAGATTCAACCTGATGTTGTTGATTTTACTCCTGAAGTGGTCTGCAAAGTCCTCACATAAAATGTTGCTCGGAAAGGAGGATCTGTTAAACTTTTTATTGGTTAAAAGATCAATTGTGGAGAAGAGGAATTTTGGGTTGTTTTTATGATCGGTAATGAGACTTTGGAAATGGGATGTTCTTGCATGTTTGACAGCACTATTGTATGATTTGAGGTGTTCACAGAAGATTTGGTAGTGAACTGTTAACTTGGATTTTCTCCATCTTCTCTCTGCACTCCTGCAGCCTCTCTTCAGCTCTCTGATGTCTCCAGTTCTCCATGGTGGTGTAGGTTTAGTTTTAATTTTTTTGGTTAAAAGTGGAGCAACTGAGTCAAGGTTGATTTAATTTTGTTGTTAAAATCGTTGACAATAAAATCACAGGGAGCTGGTAAAATAGCTGCAGGAGTGCTCTCTAAAATGTGAATAAAATTGTCAGCCACTTCAGGAGTTAGGTAGCGTCTCCTCACTGTTCTCACAGGGGCCACCTGCTGGTTAAAACTGGCGATGTTAAAAAACACACAAAAACGGTCAGACACAGCCAGATCCACGACAGAGAGCGCACCCACGGACAGGCCATAGGTTAAAATGAGATCAAGAGTGCGCCCCCTGGCGTGGGTCTGCTGCGTTACATGCTGTTTAAACCAAGGCAGTTTAAAATGTTTAAAAAATCTTTGGACATTGAATCTGTAGCCATTTCCAGGTGCAGGTTAAAATCGCCAGTAATTAAAATCCTATTATAAGTTGAATGAATGAGTGAGAGCAGATCTGAAAATTCACTGATAAAAACAGAGGAGTAACGGGGTGGTCTATAGACTGTCATGCACAGGATGGGTGGGCTGCTAAAAACAAAGGCATGATGCTCTTCAGTACAGCCATTTTAATGTCCGTGCTGAACGTGCGCTCATCATGCCGCTTTAGGGGAATGTTAAAAACAGTGCGGTGCCATTGTAATCCCTGGGGTTTGTTATTATTTCTATTTCTGATGATGACAGGGATTGACATGTGGACAACTGTTGAGACTGCAGGGGGAGCCAGACTACAGGGGGAGCTACTAGACCTAAGAGTAGTGGTGATGAGGGTACCTGGTTTGAATGTGCTCTGTAGTCAGGGACGTGAAGAAGAGGGTGGTGATGACGTAGGTGGTTGTGATCCAGGCTGTCCAGGTGCATGCTGATTGTCCGCGCGGTGTTGGAGAGAAAAGGAAATGTTTGAGGAGAGCAGCCATGAACCCCGGGGATTTAAATGGACACCGTCCCTATTAAAAGCGTCTTTGCGCTCCCATAAGAGATTGAAATTGTCAATAAAAACAAGGCCATAATTCCGGCAGATGGTGGAGAGCCAAGTGTGGAGGCTCAGGAGCCTGGAGCAACGCCCGACCCTGCGGCCGAGAGTCAGCACAGGACCAGAGATAAAAGACCTCACGTTGCTCCGGGAGAGACAATGAAAGAGTCGGATAAAATCATCTTTTAGGATTTCCGACTGTTGTTTCACCACATCATTTGTGCCGACGTGAATCACGACCGTTGTTACTGATGGGTGTGTCTCCAGGATATCGGGGGATTTTTGCAGTGATGTCATTTACTGTGGCACCAGGGAAGCACAAAGTTGTTGAAAGCCGTGATCTCACACGCCGGATGGTGGAGTCTCCGAGGATCACAGGGAGCTAGGCGATGTGAGATCCGGGTGCTGTCCGGTGGAGGTGGCGGGGGGCATCGGGGATGTTGTGGTCCTTGGCTGATGACAGCCGCTGCGACAGGCAGCGAAGCCATCCCACGGCCCGGCGGAGACATTCTGGATCCTGAGACCCGGCGGTGGTCAGAAGAACCTGGTGCTGGTGGATGTGACTGTGGGGTGAATGTAAGCGCCGCCGGTTTACGCAGAGCGCAGGGACAAGCCGCCATGGAGCCCGGCTCACCAGCGGTGCTGCGGTGAATCACTGGCGGGGGAGCGTGCACCTTTTTTCCGGTGGGATATCGCTCATTTTTGTCCAGTGGCGGAAACTCATCCTCGTTCAGGATGTTAAACCTGTTGGACAGGTGAAGATCCTGAGCAGCTGGAGGAGGACAGGGCGGTGACAGTTTAATGGATCTACCACGGTGATGAACCGTCCTCCACGGGGCGGCCTGGCCCGGGGTGGAGCACCGGAGAGCTCTGGGTTTGGCTCCCAGCCGTGACCACTGGTCCTCAGTAGAGAGGTGAGCGGTGTTAGCCGACGGTACGGTGTCATCCAGGTCTCCCCTGGTGGAAGCAGCTGCAGGTGCGGTGCTGGAGCCCTGCGCCAACATGGAGTCAATGAAGCGCTCGTCTTCCCCGATTTGGTGGAGAAGGGAGACTCTGCTTTCCAGATCAGCGATCTTCTGACTCAGCCGAAGACAGCTATCGCAGGGACCAGGTGGTGAGGTGAGTGGTGGCATAGTGCTGCTCTGCCAGGCCTAGCTAGCCTACCAGGCTAAAAACAAGCCGGTATGGTCGGTGGTAAAAACTGTATAAAAGCAATAAAAATGGAGTCTGATGTCTAAAGTCCTTTTATCGTCTTGCCAGATGCGATTGTTAGTAGCGGGAGTAAAAGATAAAAATCACTTAAAAGACAGATAAAAGGCAGATTTAAAAAGTTTGTATGAGAGAGCTCCGACTGGTAGATGCGAGGACGCCACGCATGCGTACTATAGAGAAAAACTGTTTAGATCCAATCAGATGTGTCCACATCACACAGTCTGCTCAGCAGAGCCAATCAGCTGCTGCTCTGACTCCTGTGATAACATTACGCATAGGTAGGGATGTACATATCTGAGCTCAAGAGTTAATCATCATCATCATCAAAGATCTGAACATTTCTGCCTAAATGCTGGGCCGTTATATCAGCTGGACATCTCAGAAGGATGTGAAAGAGCTATAATTCTTTAGATGATGAAGTTAGAATCAGAACCATCAGACCTTCGTCAGATGAAGACTTTGACTTCTTCATCCTCATCCTTTAAACTCTGCAGAGAGCTCTAAACTACAGATAGTTTCATCCTGAGAAGAGAGTATTTGGATGTTATTTGAAGCTATTTGTCAGAATATTCTCAGAGGACCACCCTGCTGTTTCATTGGAATGATTTCAATTTGTTCACTTCACACTGATGTCTGCACGTGGTCCTCACTGCTCTAATTATCACCTATAAAGCCCTCTTATAAACCACATCTGTTTCTGTCAGCCTTGTCCTGTTGTATTGGCACATCTTCCAAATTCAGCTAGCCATAAGCCTCTGCTAAAACTTGAATTATTAGTGTTCCTGACTAGACTAAGGGTGAATTCCAATTCCTCCCTTAACCCTCAATCTTAACCCTCATTCTCAACCCTCAATCTCAGTGACACTCAAAACCAAGTGTTAAGGGCTATTTCGTGACTTACAAATGGGACACCCCTTAAATGCAGTTACGTCTTCAGACTGTGGGGGCAGCACTCTGCCCAAGCTGCATTCAGTCTGCCAGTTTAAAAAAATAAAGAAGAAGCCATTTCTGTCATCCATAGTCCATTTCCTCCGACTCCAGCAACAATGACGAAATGTTCCATCCATCTCTGCTACTGTAACTTTAAGTTATGAATGAGGCTGTGCACTGAAAGCGGGACCGCCAGTCCGGCTGGCAAACATCGTCAAATAAAATAAATGTTATGCAACAATGAGGTCAATAATCCATGAAAAGGGCTTAAATAAGATGATACAATGGTTTTCGTAAGATATTTCTATTTCATATTGACGAAAAATATTTACATTTGTGTCTCGTTTTTTTCGTCACTTTGGACGCCATCTTGGT
This sequence comes from Scarus forsteni, assembly GCA_036419115.1. NCBI lineage: Eukaryota > Metazoa > Chordata > Actinopteri > Labriformes > Labridae > Scarus > Scarus forsteni. The sequence continues at coordinate 1,675,091 of JAZDUH010000414.1, forward strand.
TGTGGTGAAGCTGGTGAAAATACGCAATGCATTCTGGGTAGCCCTTACTCCCAAGGGTGGTGCCAGGAAATCTCAATTTGAGGGGCCGTACAGCCCTCAAACTTGTCCCTCAACTTAACATTCTGAGAATCGGGACAGCACTGGCACTTCGCGGGATCGCGCATTTCTGAGATTGAGGTGAGATTGAGGGTTAAGGGAGGAATTGGAATTCACCCTAAATCAGGAATCAAATCTGTTTGTGCTCAACACAAAGTCCGACTTTAGTTTAAAAAGATTTGTGTGTAAACTCAGACTGATGACTGTCATTTTTTTCCAGAATTGTCATTTCTGACTCTGATTACATCTGTTTCATACATGTAATTTATCTGTTAAATTTTGTATAAGACAAAATTCAAATGATTTTCATGTTCTTTCAAAATATGAGCCCCCTACTCTTTCAGTGAGCAGACATCATTCAAATATCATTGTTATGATTTTAATGTGAATCATTTGCAGGAAGGTGTTTTTGAAAAAACTCATTAACTTGCAAGGTTCAGGTTAGACCTCAAAATTAAGCAAGTGTTACAAACAAACAAGAAACAAGATCATGAGCACCATTGCACAAAAAAGAAGTCAACATCCGATGGACAATGTGACTTTATCTTGTTGAGGACATGGCAGAAGAATGAGGAGGGGGTGGGGGGATCACTGTGGTGACTGTGTTTAGAGCAGTTCAGGGCTCATGTCCTCATCCTGTTCCAACTGTCCATCTATGTAAAGTCTGTCCAAAGAGATGGCAGCCTTCCATCCTTGAAGCATTATCTGTTTCCTGAGGGGCTGGAGTTGTTTGTGGTGGTGCCAGATTTCATTGGGAGACTGATCATTGAGTCGATCGTCTGTTCCTTTGAGCTGTTGCTCAGCTGTTAAACCTGGAGTTTCTATCTAAAATGTTCCAATATGGAGATTATTGGACGTGGTGGGTTGGTGATGTTTCTTTGGCCCATTGGGTGAAGGTGCTGGCATGCAATGGTGTTGATGGTCTCAGTAGGGGACCTAGAGCTGCTGAGTCATAAAATCTTTGTCTGTTTTTCCACCTTTTCTGTGAGGTGTTTAGGGATGTTGGTAAAAATGAGATTGTCCCTTGTGCTGCGTGATGGAAAGTCAAGATTGCTTCTTCATTGTCTTTTTATCTGCCATGATGGAGGTGATCTAGCTGCTCAGTGTGTTGACAGAGGGCTCTAATTTCGCAGATCAGGCGCAAGCACAGGCGCACCTGCCCTGCGCCGGCTTTCGCCGCGCAAACAGGGTGTGACCAGTGCACTTTGAAAGTTTCCTGCAGTGCCAAGAAAGGCGCACTCAAGAATCAGAGAGGCGCACAGAGGTGCATCCACGCCTCCTTTCCTGCCCCTGAGCGCAAGTGCCAGAGAGACGGAGAAAAGGTGTGAGTGGGTTTAACACAGCCGAGTGTTGTCTTCACCAATCAAATGACCGCCTCTCCTCGCCTTAAAATGCGCTGCGGCCGAGGCATAGCATCTGATTGGTCTGAATGATCCCCGCCACCCGCAGAAACAGTGTACTGGAAAGACCCAGCAGCGGAGACGGTCAGAGCTGCTGTCACTTCAGCAGGAGAAGGGACAGGGGGGCGGGTATGGGAGGCCACGAAGCGTGTCACTGTGTGGGCCAGCTGTAATCAGATGTAATCTGATCCTTTGTCATTAATAGGGGTAAAAAAAAAAAAAATTAAGAGACATGTTACACAGCCGCTGGATTATCCATTCACAATGCTGTGATCCACCTGCACTCCTGATTTGTCATTGCCAAATAGCAGAACTTTTAGTGATATACTGTATACTCTCCTGGTGTCTCCTCCTCATCCTCCTTGTAATAATGTACTCCATCTTTTTAGTTCACATTAAAAATAAAGACTAAAACAGAGGAATATGGGAAATAGCAGGTAAATCCTGAGTGACACACATTTATTTTATCTCCTTTTTCTTCGCCTTTTTTTCTCCCTCTTTCTTTGAATTTAATGAAATGAGAGAAGCCAGATATATACTTAGTATCAGATAATAAGGCTGTTTATTGTTGACTTGTAAGATGTACATCAAACTTCCAGCTGCCGTCAAGTTAAGTTTCCATTATGACAAACGGCTTTAATCCGACATCAGATGTGACGGGACAGTTAATATAGATACAAATGTATATGCTGGTTCAGACGGTTACATTAAATAGTGATTGCTGTGATTGTTTAATGCATTAAAATGTGCCTGACACTCTGGAAACCTGCCTCTGAGGCTTTGTTGACATGTGCGCCCATCACCAAATTACAGCTGTGGAGGGTGCGCTCCGCCCTGCGCTGAGAATAGACCAGGTTGAAGCTGGCGAGCTTTCAGCGCACATTCTGCACAGTTTTTTGGCATGAAATTGTCACTGTGCCACTCAAATCTGTTGACACCTCCCCCTGGTGCGCCGTCACCTCCCCTTGGTGTGCCATCACACTCATCTCTGCACAGACGGTCTACCAAATTGTCAAACTGGCAGCGCACGGCGGTGCGCTGCACGAAATTAACACTGCGCGGGGTGCGCCAGGCTCTGCGCACCCTGCGCTGCGCCACGAAATTAGGGCCCAGAGTGTTGAAGGAAGTGTGTATGGAATGGAGGGGGGCATGTGGATGGCACACAGTCTGGTGAAAAATCATAGCCTCGTGGGTTCTGACGGTTGCCATTATATTTCTGTTACCTGTTGTGTGTTGCTCTGTTTGTATGTCCATGAAAAGATAATTCCATCATTTCTCAATAAATTTGGATGAATTTAAATGCAGAGCTAGGATTATTTTCAAGGGTCTGTTAATATTGTGATTCAGTTTTCCATAGTTTCATAATGTTGCAAAATCTTGGGGGAGGTTTGAGCTCTACAACTTATCTAGTTGTTGAAACAGATGTTGGTTGTTGTGTGTCCTGTTTCTAAAACAAAGAGACTGTCACAATAAGAGAAACACAAAAGTTGAACAAGACACACTTGGTGCTTTTTACAATAGAAGAAGAGTGAAGATACATCAGGAGGAGCTCAGAGAAGTTTTAAATGTCGGCATGTCAGATATCTGAAAAAATCCACCATCATGCATCCCTACATATGATCAATCAAACACCTGGACATGAAGTAGGTTCAGTTAATAATCACACACAGAAAATCCACTGTTGAAACAGAGAAAACATAAACTTACCTGAGAATCTCCAGTCGACAGAAAGGTTTTTGCAGAAAATCACACAGCAATGTCACTCCTGAATCATGCAGATCTTTGTTGTCGCTCAGGTTCAGCACTCTCAGATGGGAGGGGTTGGATGTCAGAGCTGAGGCTAAAGAAGAACAGCTGATCTCTGACAACCTGCAGCCACTCAGTCTGAATAAAGAAGACGGAATGTAGAGAAAAACCATTTAGGATCCAATCAGATGTGTCCACATCACACAGTCTGCTCAGCAGAACCAATCAGCTGCTGCTCTGACTCCTGTGATAACTTCACATATCTAGGTGGCATTTGTCCATTGATCTGTGTGTATATCCATGAGAGAGATAATTTAATCATTTCTCAATAAATTTGGATGAATGTGACTGCAGAGCTAGGATTGTTTTTAAGGGTCTGTTAATATTGTGATTCAATTTTCCATAGTCTGATAATGTTGCAAAATCCTAGGGGAGGTTTGAGCTCTTGAACTTTGTTGTTTGTTGTGTGTCCTGTTTCTAAAACAAATAGATTGTCACAATAAGATAAACACATCAGTTCTACAGGACACACTTGTCATTACAATAGAAGAAGAGTGAAGATACATCAGGAGAAGCTCAAAGAGGTTTAAAATGTCGCTACATCAGATATTTGAAAAAATCATGCATCCCTACATATGATCAATCAAACACCTGGACATGAAGATGGTTCGATTGATAATCACACACAGAAGATCTACAATAGACACAGAGAACCATAAACTTACGTCAGAATCTCAAATCTACAGTTTGGACTCCAAAGAAAATCACACAGCAGCGTCACTCCTGAATCCTCAAGATCTTTGTTGTCACTTAGGTTCAGCTCTCTGAGATGGGAGGGGTTGGATGTCAGAGCTGAGGCTAAAGAAGAACAGCTGATCTCTGACAAACTACAGCCACTCAGTCTGAATAAAGAAGACAGAATGTACAGAAAAACTGTTTAGGATTCGATCAGATATGTCCATATCACACTGTCTGTAGAGCTTTGTCAAATCCCTGATCAGATATCCTAGAGCTACCCCCAAATTCCACCGGACGGGAAAGTGCCGCGTTGCTGAAGTCCCAGCACGCACCAAGGCGTGAGAAATACGCTTCCAAACCTCATAAATTCACTGTAATTAAGAAAGAACCAGGCAGGAAATCACCGTGTTGAGTAACTGGAAGTTTCAAAATAAAACACAATGCACGGACATTTGCACGTAATGTTCCTCAATTATTTGTCATTACGTCAAAACTTGAAGCATGAGCATCAGGTCAGCAGTCGGTCAGAGGGTCCCAGAGGCAACAAGACACCATGGACGAAGAAAAGTGAATCGTAGAGGTACAGAAATATATAACATTGTGTTCATGACACCATACATCTTTCTACATGGATATAGGTGGACAGAAGTTGAATAATTCCCGAAGCTGTGTGGTTGGGACCAACAGAGGGACCTTAGAGAAGTGAAGTGAGGTGTTGTTTATCTCTTTTCTCAGTCTATAACAAGATTTATGAGCGTTTGACATTGCTATTCTCATGAGAGCCTGTGGCTCTCTGGGGATCAGCCCTCCCCCTCCGGAGCTGCTCGCCGCGGCACTTCTGGACGCTCCGCTTTCAGTGGGGTTTGCCTGTCGGAGCAAAACCGCGGCGCTCTGCTTCGCTGCGCGGCGGGGCGCTTTCGCATGCAGTGGAATTTGGGGGTTAAAGACCTGAGAGTTTCCAGTCTGCAGTTTGGACTCTCCAGTCCAGCAGACAGCAGCATCACTCCTGAATCCTGCAGGTCGTTGCTACTCAGGTCCAGGTATCTCAGACTGGAGGACTGTGAGCTGAGGACTGAGGACAGAACTTCACAGCTTCTCTCTGATAATCTACATCCACTCAGCCTGAGAAAAGAATCAGAAGATCATGAGGAGCAACCAGTTAATTATCATACTTGTAAAAACACAGAAATCTGATATAACATGTGCAGGCAGGTGCACCTACAGAGCTTTTCTGGAGGCTTTGACCACAGGCAGTAGCCTCAGAAGAGCGTCCTCTGAAGCAGAGTATTTCCTCAAGTCAAACTCGTCCAGGTCCTTCTCTGATGACAGTAAGATGAAGACCAGAGCAGACCACTGAGCAGGAGACAGTCCATCTGTGGAGAGACGTCCTGATCTCAGGGCCTGTTGGATCTCCTCCACCAGAGATCGATCATTTAGTTCATTCAGACAGTGGAACAGATTGATGCTCTTCTCTGCAGACACGTTCTCAGTGATCTTTGACTTAATGTACCTAACTGTTCCCTGACTGGTCTGTGAGCTACTTCCTGTTTGTGTAATCAGACCTCGCATAAGGCTTTGATTGGTCTGCAGTGAAAGACCCAGGAGGAAGCGCAGGAACAAGTCCAGATGTCCGTTCGGACTCCATAAGGCCTGGTCCACAGCACTCTGGTGGAGATCTTTCAGATCAGTTTTGACAACAATTTTAGTGATCTTGGATGTTCTCATTTCCTCTGCCATCAGATTGACTCCAGAGTTGATGAAGGTCAGATGGACATGAAGAGCAGCCAAGAACTCCTGAACACTCAGATGGATGAAGCAGAACACCTTGTCCTGGTACAGTCCCCTCTCCTCTTTAAAGATCTGTGTGAACACTCCAGAGTACACTGAAGCTGCTCTGATGTCGATGCCACACTCTGTCAGGTCTGGTTCATAGAAGATCAGGTTTCCTCTCTGCAGCTGCTCAAAAGCCAGTTTACTCAGAGACTGGATCATCTTCCTGCTCTCCGGACTCCAGTGATTATCCGTCTCTGCTCCTCCATCATACTTGATGCTCTTCAGTTTGGACTGAACCACCAGGAAGTGGATGTACATCTCAGTCAGGGTCTTAGGCAGCCTTCCTGTCTCTCTGGTCTTTTGTACTTGGTCCAGGACTGTGGCAGTGATCCAGCAGAAGACTGGGATGTGGCACATGATGTGAAGGCTTCTGGACTTTTTGATGTGGGAGATGATTCTTTTGGCCTGCTCCTCATCTCTGAACTGTTTCCTGAAGTACTCCTCCTTCTGTTGGTCAGTGAACCCTCTTACCTCCGTCATCATGTCAACACATTCAGGAGGGATCTGACTGGCTGCTGCAGGGCGTGTGGTTATCCAGAGGAGAGCAGATGGTAGCAGGTTCCCCCTGATGAGGTTGGCCAGCAGCACATCCACTGAGGTGGACTCTGTGACATCAGTCAGGATTCTTGTTTGGTGGAAGTCCAGAGGAAGTCGACACTCATCCAGACCATCAAAGATGAACAAGACCTGGAACTCATCAAACCTGCAGATTCTTGCTTCTTTGGTTTCACTGAAAAAGTGATGAACAAGCTCCACCAAGCTGAACTTCTGGTCCTTCATCAGATTCAGCTCTCTGAAGGTGAATGGAAACATGAAGTGTATGTCCTGGTGGGCTTTGCCTTCAGCCCAGTCCAGGGTGAACTTCTGAGTGAGGACTGTTTTACCAATGCCAGCCACTCCCTTGGTCATCACTGTTCTGAGTGGTCCATCTCTCCTACATCGTCCTTTAAAGATGTCTTCTCCTCTGATGGTCCTCTCTGGTCTGTGTGGTTTCCTGGATGTGGTCTCGATCTGTCGGACCTCATGTTCCTCATTGACCCTTCCAGCATCTCCCTCTGTGATGTAGAGCTCTGTGTAGATCTGGTTCAGCAGGGTCAGGGTTCCTGCTTTAGCGATCCCCTCAAACAACTTCTGGAACTTCTGCTTCAAGTTTGATTTGAGATTGTGTCGGCACACTGATGTTTCAGACCCTGAGGGAAGACCAACAAATTACATTAAAGTCAGCTGTATTGTAAGCTGTATTGATGACGAGTCTGTTCATGAACACTAGCTTCATTTATGTGCTGATTGCTGCCGGCCATGACCACGCTAACTCCAAAACATCAAACAGATGTAGCAATTATTTTCTAGATATTACTGGATATTAATTAAAGAAATTAATATTCATGTCATAAGCAGTTTTGCTCTGGTTAATTAAAAGGTCACCATCCTTTTTATACAAAAAAGACAAAACTAAATTCATCGATTGATTTATTAATTATTTTGTTTAAATCAGATAAATCAATTAAGTCCAACTTTATTTGTCTAATCGATCTCATGTCTAAAGACAGAACTCTCATGCAGTGATGTCAATCTTCCAAACAGAATACCAACAGACAGAACTTTAGATATAAGGGTGTTTTATTGAGATGAATATAATTAGACTAAATAAAATAAAATACTTAGAAGGAATAAATGTCAGGGTTATACTGATCAGTGATGCTGTGAATTAGGAAAGCTATGAACCCTCAAGGAACATTTAAGTATATGGAGTAGTTATTGAGGATTGATTTAACAAATTAACCTACTTGAGAAAGGTCAAATAAAGGGGAAATTATTGGAGAATTAAACCAAGACACACTCAAGCCCATCTGAAAGAATTCAGAAACGTCTTAATGTGACGCAGCTTTTAGATCAGTTTTCAAACTGGTCGGAGCTACTGGAGAGCCTGAAGGATTGTTCTGGTTTGGAGTTGTCCCAAAAGGCGGCTGAAGTCCATACTCTATCTAGCGTATTGAATCCAGGGATGATGTTCTGTTTTCAGTTGGTCCGGGATTCAGAGAAACAAAGTACTGTATGATTAGACTGGCAGGTTCTGTTAAAGGTGAAGCTGGAGCTTGGAGCATTAAGGTCTCGATTATATAAAAAAATGATTTATAACTAATTACAAAAATTAAGAATTCATTGGCTGGATGAATATTATTCTGAAATTAATAACAAAAGTCCATTTACTATGAAGCAAATCTTTAAAGTCTTATAGCTTACTGGTATATAAAGAAAACCAGCCGGCATGTTACAAAACTTAGACTAAAAGATGAAGGATAAATAGGGGAGCAGAATAGACGTCAGACAAAGAAGGACACCAGACAGGCCACCACGGATCAGGATTCACAGGCAGAATCTCAACATCGAGAACAGGCAGGAGAGTTGGATACCAGGCAGGCCACCACTGGTCAGTATACACAGGCAAAAACTTGGCGTCGGAGACCGAAGGCAGGATAAGTAGCCAGGACTCAGGCAGACGGGTGAGTGAAGAACAGAAGCTAGTCAATACCTTGCAGTCAAGCCGAGGGACAGGCAGGGGGGTCAGATACCAGGCAGGCCACCACAGATAAGAGCACACAGGCGAAACTTGGTGAGTCTGGTCTGATTAGAGTGGAGCAGGTGAGTGACAGGTTGTGGATGAGGCTGAGGCTGAAGCTGAGATTGTGACAATACCAACAGACAGAACTTTAGATATAAGGGTGTTTTATTGAGATGAATATAATTAGACTAAATAAAATAAAATACTTAGAAGGAATAAATGTCAGGGTTATACTGATCAGTGATGCTGTGAATTAGGAAAGCTATGAACCCTCAAGGAACATTTAAGTACATGGAGTAGTTATTGAGGATTGATTTAACAAATTAACCTACTTGAGAAAGGTCAAATAAAGGGGAAATTATTGGAGAATTAAACCAAGACACACTCAAGCCCATCTGAAAGAATTCAGAAACGTCTTAATGTGACGCAGCTTTTAGATCAGTTTTCAAACTGGTCCGGAGCTACTGGAGAGCCTGAAGGATTGTTCTGGTTTGGAGTTGTCCCAAAGGGCGGCTGAAGTCCATACTCTATCTAGCGTATTGAATCCAGGGATGATGTTCTGTTTTCAGTTGGTCCCGGGATTCAGGGGAGAGAAGTACCGAGAAGTACTGTCTGATTAGACTGGCAGGTTCTGTTAAAGGTGAAGCTGGAGCTTGGAGCATTAAGGTCTCGATTATATAAAAAAATGATTTATAACTAATTACAAAAATTAAGAATTCATTGGCTGGATGAATATTATTCTGAAATTAATAACAAAAGTCCATTTACTATGAAGCAAATCTTTAAAGTCTTATAGCTTACTGGTATATAAAGAAAACCAGCCGGCATGTTACAAAACTTAGACTAAAAGATGAAGGATAAATAGGGGAGCAGAATAGACGTCAGACAAAGAAGGACACCAGACAGGCCACCACGGATCAGGATTCACAGGCAGAATCTCAACATCGAGAACAGGCAGGAGAGTTGGATACCAGGCAGGCCACCACTGGTCAGTATACACAGGCAAAAACTTGGCGTCGGAGACCGAAGGCAGGATCAGTAGCCAGGACTCAGGCAGACGGGTGAGTGAAGAACAGAAGCTAGTCAATACCTTGCAGTCAAGCCGAGGGACAGGCAGGGGGGTCAGATACCAGGCAGGCCACCACAGATAAGAGCACACAGGCGAAAACTCGGCGTCAGAGACGGAAGGCAGGATCGACAGCGGGGACTCAGGCAGACAGGTGAGTGAAGAACAGAGGCTAATCGATACCTTGCAGTCAAGCTGAGGGTCAGGTGTTAGAGGCAGAGTCAGGAACGAAACTTGTTTGCAACGGGTGATCAATCCGGAAGACAGGTCTTGAGTGCTCTGCATGAAGGCAAAGACAGTCTGACACTGACTGTGTGTGGAGATGGGGTTTATGTAGGTGGCCTGATTGCAGCAGATGAGGAGCAGGTGTGAGCAGGAGTGCAAGTGTGGTGAGCTGAGCTGATTAGGCTGCTGCAGGAATGCGGCAGGCTGAGGCAGAGAGCACAGGTGAGGTGAGCTGAGCTGATTGGGCTGCAGCAGGAATGTGGCAGTCTGAGGCAGAGACTGAGACTGTGACAAATATATGTGGTTAAAGTTTACATGCCTTTGAGATGGTATGCTACCAAAACTTAAGCAGTATAAATCCTATTATAAACATTCTTCAATAAAACAGAGTGAAATGAAATAATACAGAGTTCGCTCTTCAGTTTCCACTGAGGGGAATAGTTGGTTTGTCAGAAGGCTTTAAACAAACCCTTCAACTTATTCACAACTTTGGCAATTTTAGAGCTAAAAACGCTGAAGTCACATCACCAGAATGCATTTTTATGACAGGATAAAATATCCCATTGTTAGATGTGTTCATTGTTCATTTAAAGAGTTTATAAGGTTTGTGGTTTTCCTGTTGGCTGTAAAACATCTGGACAGAAATGAGGAGGAGGGGTTCGACTGAGCAGGAGGTCAGAAGTCAACTAAGATGCCACCTAAGAATTACTTAAGACTCTGGGAACCTAGTATGTTCGGACACCTTATTAGTAGGGCTGGGACGATTCACTTTTCTCCCGATACGATTTATTGCGATTTTTTTAGGTGCCGATACGATTTAAATTGCGATTCTACGATACTGCCGATTTTTGCAATCTTTAGTTAGCTTTTTTAAAACCAGTGAAAAAGATGAACAATGATGATGCCTACAGACTATATCAGGAAAAATACACATCACATGTGAGTCTGTTGATAGGATTTATTCAGCAATATATTTTAACCAGCTGGTTATGCCCCCTCTCTTCAAAAGCCTGGATTGCATATAAAAAGTCGCTTATTATCCCTTCAGGCAACAGAGTTTTTTCAAGAAATATTCAATTTTGCTATCAAGATTTAAAAGGCTATAGTTTCAAAGTGGTTGGTTTTCCCAGCCATCGTCATCACTGTAATTTACGGGCCGAGCATGAACGCCTCTGCTGCCTGCACTGTTTACCCCCGACTTCTCCCTCGTCTGACCAGAGCTCTGCGGGCTCATTCTCCGCTAACACCGTCACTTTTCGCGGTGTTTTGAGCTTCCCTGCATCCCAGACTATGTGCACTCTTGACAGTCGCCCGATAGGAGAGAAAAAGCTGTCGGTAGGCTATGTACTGCTCGGGACTGTAATGGCCAGCGAACGCTCCGCTCTGGCCTTTTCGCTGCCAGTTTCTTCCTCACTGGACGACTGACCGTCATCCTCAGAGAGTAAATATTCCTCAGATTCAGAGTCAGACAGTACTTGACAAAGTACTCTCGGCATCGTGAGTACTCTCTATCACTCTGTGTCTCTCTCTTTGCTCCGCTCCACAGCCTCTGCAGCCACACTCGCGTCCCTCGGTCCGGTGTGTGTGTTTTAAAATAAATGTACGCCAAAACTTTGAATAGAAACCTGTCACCTGTCCACTATCTGCTGGTGAAAAGTAGTAAATCTACTCAGCACTATTTTAACAGCTATGGCCTGTTTTATCCAGCAATGTAGCTTGCCTCAGTTTGGCGACTTTAGCGCCTATAGAGTGTGAGTGTGCGTGTGTGTGTAGGGGGGGGAAATATCGATTTTTGAATAAAAATATCGATTTTAAAATCGGCAGACAAAAAATCGCGATACTTAGGTGTATCGATTTTTTCTCCCACTCCTACTTATTAGCCAATCACTGCTTAGGAAGGAAGTCCTGAGTAATAAATACATCTCTAGTATCCAGGCAGATGTCTGCTCATTGTATTTGGCGGGAAATAGAGAGAGACTTCATGGCGCTATATGTCTCTATTGAATTACAACAATGGTCTTCCAGAGAGAGGGAGGAAGGAATGAAGACATTCTTGTCTTTAACAAACCCAAAACCAGTGAAGTTGGCACGTTGTATATATCATAAATATAAACAGAATACAATGATTTGTAAATCTCTTTCTACTTATATTCAATTGAATACACAGCAAAGACAAGATATTTAATATTTGAACTGGTAAACTTTGTTATTTTTTGCAAATATTACCTCGTTTGGAATTTGATGCCTGCAACCTGTTTCAAAAAAGCTGACACAAGTTGCAAAAAAGACTGAGAAAGTTGAGGAATGCACATCAAACACTTATTTGGAACATCCCACAAGTGAACAAGCTAATTGGGAACAGGTGGGTGCCATGATTGGATATAAAAGCAGCTTCCCTGAAATGCTCAGTCATTCAAGAACAAGGATGGGGCGAGGGTCACCACTTTGTGAACAAATGTGTGAGCAAATTGTCCAACAGTTTAAGAACAACATTTCTCAACGAGCTATTGCAAGGAATTTAGGGATTTCATCATCTACAGTCAGTAATATCATAAAAAAGTTCTGGAGAAATTACTGCACGTAAGCGGCAAGGCCGAAAACCAACATTGAATGCCCATGACCATCGATCCCTTAGGCGGTACTGCATCAAAAACCGGCATCACTGTGTAAAGGATATCACCACATGGGCTCAGGAACACTTCAGAAAACCACTGTCAGTAACTACAGTTCGTGGTTACATCTGTAAGTGCAAGTTAAAACTCTACTATGCAAAGCCAAAGCCATTTATCAACAACACCCAGAAACACAGCTGGCTTCGTCTGTCCCGAGCTCATCTAAGATGGACTGATGCAAAGTCGAAAAGTGTTCTGTGGTCTGACGAGTCCGCATTTCAAATTGTTTTGGAAACTGTGGTCGCCATGTCCTCTGGACCAAAGAGGAAAAGAACCAGCCGGACTGTTGTAGGCACAAAATTCAAAAGCCAGCATCTATGATGGTGTGGGGGTGTATTCGTGGTCAAGGCATGGGCAACTTACACATCTGTGAAGGCATCATTAATGTTAAAAAGAAAGGCGATGTAACACAGAGGTAAAATGCCCTTGTGCCAACTTTTTTGCAATGTGTTGTTGGCATTAAATTCTAAGTTGATGATTATTTGCAAAAGAAAAAGTTTCTCAGTTCGAACATTAAATATGTTGTCTTTGCAGTGTATTCAATTGAAAATAAGTTGAAAATGACTTTTAACTTTACTTATTTCTTAAGTATAATCTATTATAAATTCTGCCCAAGTTCAAGTTCAGTTGGTACTTAATTCAGAATTCAAAGTATAACTTAAAAATTTCTTGAATTTCATGACATATGTTCACAAGACAAGGTTGATTGTTTGGGTGCTGTAATATTGAGAGTTTTAGGATTCACTTACAGTGTGTGCACTCATCGAAGGCCTTCTGGGGCTCTAATTTGGCTTAGATTAGTTGAACATTAAATTTAACAAAGCAGGGTGGTTTGTGAGTTGTGAGTAGGAGCATGTTCAGTTCGCTGAGGACAAGAGATTTTGAGTCCTGGGCTGACTTTTCAGCAGGGATTTGGTTGGGTTTTAAGAGGTAGTCTTTTGAGACACCTTTCAGTCCAAAGAGTAGAGGTCTCATTTTCAGAGTCTTTTGCAAATGAGGTTGGGTTCTTACTGAGAAAATTGTAAAGTTTGTTAGGTTCTCCTGCCTTTTGGAGGGCTCAAGTTGGAATGACACTCTGGTACACCTGAGTCATAGAGTCAAATTCAATTTTAGGTGTGGGTTCAGGTGTATTCGGGTTTCCAGAGGTCTGAGTTACATCCTCTAAATCAAATGTTATCTGATTGTCGCAGGTAGGTTCCTGTGTCAGAGTGAAACACTGGGCTGTGTTGATTTGGGAGCATGACACAGATAGAGGTTTGGGAACCTTTGACCATCTCCTCAGTCGTTTTAAGTCAATTAATGGATCAAACCTGTTGAGCAGGTCTTTGCCAACAAGAAAGGGAATTGAATCAAGAGGTGAAATATACAGAGGGTATACAAGGTGCATGAGACCATTGGTTGGTCTAGCATCGTCTTTCTTTGTCAAGGTCGTGCTTCTCAAGGTATATGTTTGCACTGGAAGGGGGGGTCATAACGGTCAGGCCCTTCATGTCTCCCACCTCCCTTGTAGGGTTGGTGTTTTCTCAGGAGAGTCCCAAAATGTTTGGGATCAAGTTTGGATGGATGTCGACCCTTGTTTAACCATGGTGTTTGACGATGAGTGGAGGTGTGGCCAGAATGTTTAGGCCAGCAGAGTTTGATATCTTCGGGTCTTCCAGCTGGGGTCTCATTGGCATGTGAGAGGCTGCCATGAGAGACACCTTCAAGTTCCATGGAACTTTGCTTCCAGAGCCAATTGGCAGTGATTTGCCTTTGCTTTGCAAAACCCTTTACAGCTAACCCGCAAAGTTGGCGACTAGTCAGAGTTTGGGGGCATGCTGCAACTCCAAGATGGTGGTTGACTGTGGGATGAAGGGTTTTGAACAAACAGAGTTTTGAAATGTTGGTCCTCCTCCATTCCTGGTTCATTCTTTGAACCAAAGTAAGCCTGATGTCGGCAAGTGTAGCATTGGTTCGGAGATTCAAATCTCCCTTCTTGACAGTTGGAGCGGTTAACAAGCCGGCTGCTGTCAATGAGTCTGTAAACTCACAGATCAGAGCTTGACATAATGCGCCATAATCATTTCTGATTTGGAATGGCTGGTGGTGTTTTGTCAAGCCTAGGGTCAGGCGCAAAGGGCAGAACCAGAAACAAAACTTGTTGCAATGGGTGATCAATCGGAAAGACAGGTCTGGAGTTCTCAGCATGAAGGTGAAGAGAGTCTGACACTGACTGTGTGTGGAGCAGGGGTTTAAGTAGGTGGCTTGATTACAGCAGAATGAGATGCAGGTGTGAGCAGAGGCGCAGGTGAGCTGATTAGGCTGAAGCTGGAATGTTGCGGGCTGAAGCAGAGACTGAGATTGTGACATTGCCACTTTGTCTGTCTCCAGTCAGCTGTCCTTGAGAATACACCTTCAGGTGTTTCAGCACCCTCTCCTGACCTGTACAACATTCCTCCTTGTTGTCAATGTTTTGTAGAGATTTGGCTCGTTCACTTCCCCTTCATCGCCCTTATGAATGTGTCATTAACATACTTCCCGGGGCTCAGCTCCCCTACAGCTGCTTGAACAATCTGTCTTGCCCTGAAAAGCAAGCGATGAAGACTTACGACATTGAGTCTCACAAAACTCCCTCTTCCTCTTCATGTGGTGCAGGGTTTTTCTTTGTGGAAAAGAGAGATTCCTCATTGAGACCTTGCATCAATTTTCAGGGGCTTAATGACATTGTTGTTAAGGATAAGTCACCCATCCTCTTGATCAATCCCTCATTCGGGCCATTGTGCCATGCCCAGGGGTTTTCTAAACTAGATTTTAGGAATGCATACCATCTCATCTGCATTCCGGAGGAAGATGAGTGTAAGACGGCATTCAACAAAACTTTGGGCCATTTCGAATATCTGGTTAGCCTTTCAGTCTTACCAACGCTTTAGCCATGTTCCAAAAATGATGAATGACCTATTTTCTGACATGTTAAGCAGGTTCATCTTCATTTACCTAGATGACGTTCTCATTTTCTCCCATTTCCCCGGTGAAAATGTACATCATGTCAGGTTGGTTCTTCAATGCTTGTTGGAAAATTGTCTTTTTATTAAGCCAGAAAGTGTAAGTTTCATGCTCACTCACTTTTCTAGGTTACATCATTGAATCTGGCCAACTCCGTCCTGATCCAACTAAGGTATGAGCAGTGATAGATAGTCCCACCCCGACTAACCGCAAAGAGAGGCAGTGCTTTCTCGGCTATGCCAAGTTTTACTGTAGATTCATTAGAAACTTTAGCAAAGTAGCTTCACCTCTTACCTCTCTAACCTCTGTCAAGATCCCATTCCTCTGGTCCTCTGAAGTAGATAGGGCATTTAATCATTTAAAAGAGCTGTTTGTAAAAGCACCTGTGCTTCTTCAACCCAATCCTTCTCTTTAGTTTGTTGCAGAAATGGACGCATCGGACTCTGGACTTGGAGCCATCCTTTCCCAAAGAGATTCTAAGACCCATAAGCTGCATTAAAAACCTGATACTCTATCCAGAATTTTTACCCTCTATCTGAGTCTTCTGAACCTGTTCCTGTAACCCCAACCCCATCATTCTGCATTGTTGGTGGAAGAGACAGTGCGGGAGGTGCAGAGAAATTAACCTGATCCGGATGGGGCCTCCTAATCATCTGGGCCCAGTATTTCAAACATAATCCAGCAGGATTAATCCTGGTGGATTGGATTAAACCCAGATCTGATCCAAAATTGGGTATTTCAAACAGCATTTAATCTTGATAATTTAAATCCAGATTTGGAAATCCAATCCTGCCTTTAATCCTGATTTGAGCCTGTGTTGGGTATTTCAAAACTTCAGTCCCAAATCTGGATCAGTTTTATCCTGAAAAACAGCATTAAATTAATCCCACCTCAGGGTCGGATCAGAGTGTGATCCCATGTATTAGTTCCACATATACTAATCGATAGATAGCTTTTGCTTGCATTTCTCGCAATCATTAGTATAAAAAGATATTTTAATAAATTAAACCTCTTCATGAGCAGTTTTTTTTTATTGAACAGAAAAAAATCCAAATTTCACAGTTGTCAGAAAAGCAATTCAAACAACAAAAATTTCCTCAACCCAAAATTGTAAAACCTAAACTTAAAGTTTTCACACTACTTTTCCATTTGCTTTTCCAGAAATTGTATTTTTAACTTGATGTGTTCTTGCTAAAGCATGGTAAGTTTTATTTGTTCCTTAGCAAGTAGAATTTGCTGGTGTGCTCGCTCAGTTTCCATCTTGAGGAGATTTTGGTAGGCATGATCCTTGTCATGATGCCTCTTCCGGCGATGTCTTGGTGGAGGTACAGGGGGAACCTCCCCACAGCTCTGCCTTGTGCTTGGCTCCTGTCTGTGACCCTGAGGGCGGGTTGATCCTAGGGGCGGG
Source organism: Scarus forsteni (assembly GCA_036419115.1). Classification (NCBI taxonomy): domain Eukaryota; kingdom Metazoa; phylum Chordata; class Actinopteri; order Labriformes; family Labridae; genus Scarus; species Scarus forsteni. The sequence goes on from JAZDUH010000414.1 coordinate 1,691,820, forward strand.
ATGGATTTGAAAATCTCAATCTGAGAGGATCAGGATTATTCTGATCCAATCTAGCAAAGTTTTGAAATACCGGGATAGAAGATCCTGATCCACGGATCAGGAAAGTGGGATTTGGAAATCTGGATCAATTTAATCTGGATTTAATTTTTTGAAATACTGGGCCCTGGTCGTCTGTTACAAACTGTATCCTTACAAACACACTTAGAATCATAATTCAATCAGATTCATCTCCTACTATCAAACTCTAGTATGATCAGAAGACAAAACAACAAGGCTGCATGTGTATGGAAACATCCACATCACACACCATAAAGGCCAACTACACCCACCTGTTATCAAGTGTTATCAATGTTTTGAACTTCAGAGCCCTGATCCTATGTCAAACTGTCCTGCAGGTAAAGCAGCAGCTCCTGTCATAATGCTCTGCTGTGGTTTCACTGACTCTGCGAACTTTGACTCCAACTGTGTTAAACTTTTGGCGAGTGGGGCTGTGGTCAACCAACTCTGGTTGCTAAGTACTCACCCCTCCATCCACCTGCACTCTGGGTAGACTATGAGAATCTGCAGTCAGGCAAAGTGCTCAGAGATGCATTCAGGGCAGCTAGTAAAAAATAGTTGATGACTGTGGCTGGCTGCTAACAAGAGGGTTTTTAATTAAAAGGAAAATTCTTACCCATTAAAGAGTCAGTGCTTAAGTCCAGGGACACAAGGCCTTGGTGCTCTGGGCAGCAGACCCCCCCCCCCCCAATCACAGTTTACCTTTATCATAGTGTACCTAAAACTCCTACCTCTCCTTATGCGGTTTGCCAGCTCGTCCTGATTCATTCTCCTCAGGAAGCCCACTGTGATCTGCAGAAATGCCTCTCTGTGGCTCCTCTGCTCCTCATCTTCTCCAACCAATTCATCCTCTCTCTGACCCTGTAAGGATCCTGGGTAATCTAGACCTAACTCTCTCTGGATTCTCCTCAGCTGGTCCTTCACAAAGGTGATGATGTTCTCCTGCAGCAGCTGGAAAACATGAAGACTCAAAGTGAAAGAGAAGAAAATCTGAATCATGGCGGAGCAGCAGACTTGCAGTTCATGGACTTCACTGTAAAAATGTGATGTTCTCACCAGAAATATGGAGTCTGAATCAAGATCTTTAGAGAAGATACTGGAGGGTCTAGATGTTTTCATCTGATCTCTGTAGATTGGAACAGGCCTCGTTAAAGAGATCAATAACCTAGCATCAAATTTTATCAGGAGTCAGCATTAGGGTGATCATATGTCCTCTTTCACCAGACATGTCCTCCTTTATGGCTGAGGTGATTTTATAAAATTCCCTGAAATGTCCAGCTATTGCTCAGCTTGTTCTACAGAACTGTTGCCAGGACCAGGAAAAGACATACATAATTCAAACTAGTGTAACTCCTCGAATGTCCATGCTGTTCAAACAACTCCAATGGATTCTGAAAGCTGAGAAACAGAGCTTTCTACTGATATATGACTGGATTGTCTGACGGGGGAAGTACGGTAAGTGAGTTGACTGAGCTCTAGAGCAGTGAGGGGATTCAAAGACAAACACGAGGGTCATTTATCAGTGTTTTAGCAGTATTTTGTTTATATAATTTCAAAAATGTAAATAATAATATTAATATTATTACCTCCGCCAAGAAGGTTATGTTTTCGGGAGAGTTTGTCTGTCCGTCTGTCTGTCCGTCCGTCAGTGAACAAATAACTTAAAAAGTAATGGATGGATTTGGATGAAATTTTCAGGAAATGTTCAGCATAGGAAAAGGAAGAACTGATTCGATTTTGTTGTTGATCCGGATCAGCGTCTGGCCGCCATGGCAAAAAATTAGATTTCTGTGAATAACTACTGAACTAAAATAGATATCATCATGAATCCGGTTGCTAATGGTATGTTTTCATGGTCAAGGAATCTAAATATTTCGATGAAATAAAGGTAGGAGTAATATTTATGGTCAAAATGACAATATGGCCGAGGACTGTGGCGCTGGTGGAGGTCTGCGCTCTCCGAGTGCTTTTCTAGTTCTGAAATATTTTCTTGCCATTCTTTTGCCTTTTGTTTTCTAGTTCATTTTATGTCATCGTCTTTTCATCAGAGTTCCTGTTTTATGGATTTTAGAAATAGTTAATTCGTATAATAATACAAACAATTATTCTAATTAAATAATATAAACAATAATGATGATAATATCAAATTGATTGAGTTACGAATTTGTATTCTTAGTGTGTTGTAAATGGTAATTTAGAATTGTTTGTCAAAAAAGAACCTGTAAAAAATGGAAATCTTTTTTCTTTTCTTGTGATTACACACATTTTACAACATAAAAATGACAAATACTTGCTAGAATGTTTTATTTTATTTAGCATTTTCTCAAGTGCAGGCGGCCATTTATGTTCATAGTAAATGTGTTCATATTTAATATTCAGAATAAAGTGCCGCGCTGGACCACTGGAAGTATTCCAATCTACCTATCCGTCAAGAAAACACAAACACGGGAGTGGGAGGGTCACTACTGAACACCTGGTCATCTTGATCACCTCAATGTAACTAAATCATAGAGGACAGCATTTCCCTCGACGCCCTCCCCTCCCCTCTGTATAAAGCTCACTGCCACTCCATCACTCAACTAATCACATCATAACATCATAAATCTCTCCCTTCAAACTGGCAATGTTCCAATCAGCCTCAAAACAGCTACAATCAAGCCCCTCCTCAAAAAACCCGCTCTCGATCCCGAACATCTGTCAAATTACAGACCTATTTCGAACTTCCCCTTCATCTCCAAAACTCTTGAAAGAATTGTCTCCATTCAACTCCACAACCATCTTAAGTTCAACAATAAGTATGAAAAATTCCAGTCCGGTTTCCGCCCCTCTCACAGCACAGAGACAGCTCTCATCAGAGTCAAAAATGACCTCTTGATGACCTCTGACTCTGGCTCCACCTCCCTCCTCATCCTTCTCGACCTCTCTGTTGCATTTGATACTGTTGATCACCACATCCTCCTTCACCGCCTCCAACATGACATTGGCACTGCCCTCCAATGGTTTCACTCATACCTCACAGGAAGGACCGAGTTCGTAGCCCTGGGGGACGCTAAATCCCTCCCCCACACTGTCACCTGTGGGGTCCCCCAGGGCTCTGTCCTCGATCCAACCCTCTTCACCATATACAGTACATGCGCCCCCTTGGTCGTGTCGTCAGCAGGCATGGAATACAATTCCATTGCTATGCTGACGACACTCAACTCTACCTCAAGGTTAACCACTCCCTCTTCCACCCCCCTGCTCCTCTGTCACTTAACTGGACTCCTTCCTGGAGGAGATAAAGGCATGAATGAGTGAAAATTTCTTACAGCTGAACAGCTCCAAAACAGAAGCCATCCACAATGGCACTCCTCACCAGCTCCATTCCTCGGTCATTTCCTCGGTCTTCTTTCTCGAGCAAAACTTTCCCCTTTCTCCTTCCGTAACTAATTTAGGAGTCAGGTTCTACCACCATTTTAGCTTCGAACAGCATATAACTCACATCTGCAAAACCTCCTTCTTTCTACTCTGTAACATTGCCAAACTTCGGCCATCTCTCTCCCGTCCTGCTGCAGAGAGGCTCATCCATGCCTTTGTAACCTCCAAGCTGGACTACTGTTACGCGCTCCTCATCGGTATCTTGCAAGGGCCTCCAAAGGCTTCAGTATGTTCAGAACAGCGCTGCCAGGGTCCTGATGAGGGTGTGTAAACATGACCACATCACCCCATCCTTCGCACCCTGCACTGGCTACCCGTTCATTTCCGCACTGAATTCAAAATTCTCCTTCACACCCATCATTGTCTGCACGGTGCAGCCCCCACCTACCTCACTTAACTCCTCCACCCACACACTTCAGCCAGAACCCGGTCAGGCCAACTGCAACGTCTGCACCCGCCCAGGACTCAGCTCAAGACCATGGGCGACAGGGCCTTCGAGGCTGCTGCTCCCCATCTGTGGAATGCCCTCCCCGACCACCTCAGGGCTCCGCAGACGGTGGAGTCTTTTACAAAAGGACTGAAAACCTTTTTAATTCATATTGCCTTTCCTGGCTGATTTTATTGTTGACAGCCTTTACTGTTTTTATTGTCTTTATCATTGTTTTAATTGTTTATCATTGTGTATCATTGTTTTTATTGTTTTCTTACTGTGTACTTTGAGATTTGCCCACAAATGTAAAGTGTGTTATAAATAAGATCCATTATTATTATTATTTTTAGTATTTGTCAAGGTTAATTCTTCTGAATTCTTACCTCTCCAAAGTAGGTGGGGCCACCCTAAAGTTAGAGAGTGAACCTTTAGAGTGATCACTCCTCATAGACACATTGCTGGGTTCAGGAAGGTCTAATCTCTTCATCCTGATAAAACAAACATTATCATCATCTTCATCACCTCTGAGTGACTGAAATATGGATGTCAAAGTTCACTTCTCTGAAATCTTACCTCTCCAAAGTAGGTGGGGCCTCCCTAAAGTTAGAGAGTAAACCTTTAGAGTGATCACTCCTCATAGACACATTGCTGGGTTCAGGAAGGTCTAATCTCTTCATCCTGATAAAACAAACATTATCATCATCTTCATCACCTCTGAGTGACTGAAATATGGATGTCAAAGTTCACTTCTCTGAAATCTTACCTCTCCAAAGTAGGTGGGGCCTCCCTAAAGTTAGAGAGTGAACCTTTAGAGTGATCACTCCTCATAGACACATTGCTGGGTTCAGGAAGGTCTAATCTCTTCATCCTGATAAAACAAACATTATCATCATCTTCATCTCCTCTGAGTGACTGAAATATGGATGTCAAAGTTCACTTCTCTGAAATCTTACCTCTCCAAAGTAGGTGGGGTCACCCTAAAGTTAGAGAGTGAACCTTTAGAGCGGTCGCTCCTCATGGACACATTGCTGGGTTCAGGAAGGTCTAATCTCTTCATCCTGATAAAACAAACATTATCATCATCTTCATCTCCTCTGAGTGACTGAAATATGGATGTCAAAGTTCACTTCTCTGAAATCTTACCTCTCCAAAGTATTTGGGGCCTCCCTAAAGTTAGAGAGTAAACCTTTAGAGTGATCACTCCTCATAGACACATTGCTGGGTTCAGGAAGGTCTAATCTCTTCATTCTGATAAAACAAACATTATCATCATCTTCATCACCTCTGAGTGACTGAAATATGGATGTCAAAGTTCACTTCTCTGAAATCTTACCTCTCCAAAGTAGGTGGGGCCACCCTAAAGTTAGAGAGTGAACCTTTAGAGCGGTCACTCCTCATGGACACATTGCTGGGTTCAGGAAGGTCTGATCTTTTCAACCTGATTGAACAAACATCATCGTCTTCATCACCTCTGAGTGACTAAAACATGAATGTCAAAAGTGTGTGTGTGTTGAGTTTGCTCTGTCAGGAAATCCGGTAGCAGGAGTCTATCTCTCTGTCTATTTCAGCTTCATTATGGTCCATCTATCCATCCATCTTCTCCTGCTTATCTGTGATTGGTTCAAGGTGGCAGCAGTCTAAGCAGGGATGCCTAGACCCGGCCACTTCATTCAGCACTTCCCGGGGGGATCCCAAGGCGTTCCCAAGTCAACTGAGAGACATTATCCCTCCAGTGTGTCCTGGGTCTTCCACGTGGCAACCGTCAGGACATGCCCGGAACATCTCACCAGGGAGGCTTCCAGGAGACATCCTTACCAGATGCCCGAGCCACCTCAGCTGGCTCCTTTTAACATGGAGGAGCATGGGCTCTACTCCGAGCCCCTCCCAGATGACCAAGCTACTCACCCCGTCTCTAAGGGAGAGCCTGACCACCCTGCAAAGGAAACTCATTTCAGCTGCTTGTACTCCCAATCATGTTTTCTTTGGTCAAGACTCACAGCTCATGACCATATGTGAGGATAGGAAGGAAGATCATTGGTAAATGGTGTGCTTTGCATTCTGGCTCAGCTGCCTTTTTACCACGACAGACCAGTGCAGAGCCTGCATCACTGCTGATGCCGCACTGATCCTCCTGTCAATCTCCTATTCGATCCTTCCTCCGCTCATGAACAAGACCCCATGGTACTTAGACTCCTCGTTTGGGCAGAATCTCATCCCCAACCCAGAGAGGGCACTCCACCCTCTTCTAGATGAGGACCAAGGACTCAGATTTGGAGGTGCTGACTCTAATCCCAGCTGCTTCACACTCGGCTGCGAAACCGATCTAGTGAGAGCTGCAGGTCATGGTTTGACGATGCCAACAGGACCACATCATCTGCAAAAAGCAGCAACTTGATCCTAAGGTCACCAAACCAGAACCCCTCAAATGCCCTGGATGTGTGTAGAAATTCTGTCCATAAAAGTAATGAACTCAAAGGGCAGCCCTGAGTCCCACCCTCACTGGAAACGACTGTCAGCCTCTTCTGGAGTCCCACTGGCCAAAAAGGCCTGATAGGACTCCTTCTTCAGCTTGATGGCATCCATCATCTCTGGTGTCTACTAGTGGGTTTGGCTGTTGCTGCCATGACAGCCACCAACCACCTTACGTCCAAAGCTTCGATCAGCTGCCTCAAAAAAAAGGGCCCGGAACAAGGCCCACTCTGACTCAATGTCCCCTGCCTGCCCCGCCACATGGTCGAACTTTGCCCTGAGATGGGAGTTGAAACTCTTTCTGATGGGAGATTCTGCCAGACATTCCCAGCAGACCTGCAAGACACACATGGGTCTGCCCGGTCTGATGGCCATCCTCCCCTACCATCAGTCCGACTCACCACCAGGTGGTGATCAGTTGACTGTTCTCCCTCTCTCTTCACCCAAGTGTCCAAAACATGCGGCCGCAAGTCCGATGATACGACTACAAAGTCAATCATCAACTGGAGGGGAGTCCTGGTACCAAGTGCACAAATGGACACCCTTATGTTTGAACATGGTGTTCATTATAGTCAATCTGTGATGAGCACAGAAGTCCATAACAAAGCACAGCTCGGGTTCAGATGGGGGGGTCTGAGCATTGCTGCTTATGCACCAAGCTGTTGTATGGTGCAGAGAGTCCAACCACTCTCAAGAGGACTGGTTCCAGAGCCCAAACTATGTGTCGAGGTGAGTGAGACTATATCTACTCAGAATCGCTCAACCTCCCCCCTTCCCCACCAGAGAGGTGACATTTCACATCCCTAGAGCTAGATGTTGCAGGGTTAGGGTTAGGTATCAGACTGCCAAGGTCCCCGCCTTCAGCTTTCACCCAGCTCGCATAACACCTGACCGGTACAACCCCTCCCATATGTGGTGGGTTCCTCGTCTCTTATTTGGGCTGGGCCTGGCTGGACCTACGTCCACCGGGCCCAGTCGCTCGCCGATGAGCCCCACCCCCAGGTCTGACTCCAGGGGGACGGCTCCCAATAACCTGCCCAGTTACACCTGTCATGCTTTGACATTATTGTAATCAAGACAGGTGAAAATGAAGATGATGATGATGGTGTCAGAGTGTGATGGTTGCAGATCTTCATCTCACCTCAGATCCTGGTCTTCTTTGCTCAGAGAGGTGTTAGATGGTCTGGTCTCCTCTGGTTCTTCAGTCTGATCCACGGCAGAGTGCCCCCTGCTGTCTGTCAGCTGTGATGAAGGAGTCAGAGAGCAGAACGTTAACAACAGACTCTGATGGGCTGAAGGCATGAGCCCATATCTATGGTTGTAGGTCTTTAATAATATTTCTATAACTGTATATCTTTTGACCATACAACTATGATCTTATTTCTTGCATTGTGGTAACTCAGCTCAGAGCGCGAAGCAGAGAGCAGAAGAAAAGCAGAGAGATTAACCAGTGAAAATTAAAACATCAGAACCTATAAACAGAACCTACCTGGTTGGTGATTTACCAACACTTCATCCTAAAGAACCGCAGCGGTTTTGGTGAGTTTAAACTCCTTTAACTGAAACTTTGTCCATGATGTATTTTGCCTTTGATGTTTGTACGTGAGTGAATGAACATTAGCATGAAGTTAAGAGAAGCATAACAATAGTGTAGCAAAATGCATTGATTGTAAAACTTTATTTAGCTGATTTACATTTACAGAGTAATTTATTTTTTTCTTATGACCTGTTATGCAGGTCAGTTTTTTTTTCTTGTCGTCGTTTTTGTGAACTTGTTTGAAGCTGGATTTCGCTGAACGTGTGAAATGATGCCCACAAGAGGAGAGGCAAGATGGCGAGCCAACCCATAGACAGTGGTCTCAAAGCCCCTGTTTTGCCGTGCCAGAGAGAAGACCCGCTGCACTTGGATGGACTTGGTAAACTCGCTGCCAGAGTGGTAGGAGTATCGGATATTTTTTTTCCTTTTTCCCCTTCATTTTCTTGGAATTGAAATCATTCAGAAATACACCTGGGTTTTGAACTGAACTGGACACAGGATTTTTGGACTGAACTTATGCTTGAACTTATGCTTGAACTCATTGAGTTGGAACTGAGTTTGATATATTTCAAGCTGAATTTGAGCTGAGTTTAAAGAGTTACACTTTGTACTGTGTTTTATTTTCATAATTGTCATGTTCATGATTTACACTGTGTATGGTATGTTATATTTCACCTTACTTGGGTTATAGTATCGAAACTGAGATACTAATCTTTCATCCCTGAAAAGAAAAAAAAGTTAACTTAAGAAAGATAACAAGACCTAATTAGGAACAAATTGTCAACTTAAATTAAGATAGTTAATTAAAGATCGGTCTAACATAAAAATATATATATCTTAACTGTCTAATTTAAAGTAGCAATCCTAACTAGATCTTACATCCAAAGTAAACTAATTCTAAAAGTAGTGTTGGAAGATTAAAAAGGCAATTTCGACTATATTTGTTTTTTGTGAATAATTGTTACCCTGTTAACACCTGCAGGATTATAAACTGTGTTGATGTTTATATGCTGTGTTGATCAGTTTTCGATCAGTAAAGTGCCATTTTTGCATTTAAAGTATTCTGGTCTGAGGTCTATTTTATGCTTTTACTCCCACTCCTAACAAACCTAAAACCGGTCCAGTAGCTTTGCTGTTGTATAGGCTGATAGAAGTGCTACACTTATTTGTATAATCTTATTTCTAAGATTACATTTCTATGTATTTCTAAGACCAAACATCTATGATCTTATTTCTTTGACTTTATTATTATGATCTGATTTTTCTTTTACTATATTTCTATAATCTTTTAATTGTGTTTCTATGTCCTTGTCCTCAGTGGTCTCCGAGGTCTTTCCTGACCTCCGTGCCTCTGACAAAAGCTGCTCAGTGACGGACCACTGTGTGTGGCCTGTGACATGCACACCTGAACACACCTAAACAGCCTGTTGTGATCTGACATTTGTCCATTAATGATTTTAAAGAAGCTGCTATATACACTCAACAAAAATATAGATGCACGAAACAATGTGAATGAATGAACTGGTCATGCTGGCTGACCACAGCATTGTCACGAGGCATGAAAGTCACTGATGGATTGTACTCACTGAGAGCCATCAACTAAAAACTTGGGAACTTGATTTGAGCAAAGCAAAGCAAACTGAACACAAATAGATAATATTTTTGGGCATGCTAAAGGAAAGGTATTTTAACTTAGTTTGTGTGTTTATATTTTTGTCGAGTACAATTCACAAAGGAAAAGAGGGCAGACCCACTTCTACTTTTCTGTTTACTTTGTTTTTTTCCGTCTGTCTCAACAGTAGTGGTCAGCATCACTCCGATGTTAGTTTTGGGTTTTTTATAGAGGGGATCGACACCTCCCCGTCAGCTCAGACTGGATTATGGGACACCCTGACACATCCAGTCTGGATCCAACTTCAGTGTTAAACCCAACCTGTCATGTGGCAAATGTTCATGTCTACTAGCATTAGCACTGTTAGCATTAGCACCGTTATCAACCGGTTAGTTAGCATTATCTTTGGTATCATAAGGATTGTTTGCATTAGCCCTGCTAGAATTAGCACTGTTAGCATTATCAATGTTATCATTAGGATTTTTGCCATTAGCCCCATTAGCATTAGCTCTGTTGTCATGTTTGAATGAAACCTGAGCCCCTCTCCCTGCATTTATCTGGTCAGATTGAACTTTAAAGTTCTGAAAACATTAAAAACATTTATCATCAAACCTTTAACAGCGAGGACAGATCTGTAACGCAGCAGCAGTGAGTTGAAGAACAACAACACACTGATATCAGGATGTACCAAAGTCCATTTATCACCTTGTTCATACCCAATCAAAGGTTTTATGAGGAGAAATCAGAGCAACCTGAGGCAGAGATCACAAGACATTGGAATGTTGCCACAGGGCAGGTAAACAAGCAAAAACACAAGTCCATTATCTAGAAAAAAAAAAATGTATAAGAGGTGCATTTGTGTAAATGTACTTTACATGACGTCCAAACCTCTCTCTGAAATCCTATGGTTGGTTGAGTAGGATCAGTTTTTTAATTTGGGAAAACTGCAGATACATTTTTATTCTGCTGTTTTCTGTCTCCTGCTGTTTCGTAAGTGCATTGACAGACACGAAAGAATAAATTCACTTTTTAATGTTTTCATATTAAACCACTTGAGGCAGAAGATTTTTCTCCAAATGAGTTTAACTTTTCACATTGATTGGCTGATTGTTCCTTCCTGACAAACGTGTCAAGCACAATTAGAGCCCAAACCTCACAAGAAATACAGTATCTGTTAATAATTTACTTTAAAGAGCAGGCGTGTCAAACACATGACCTGAGGGCCAAATGCAGGCACCAAATGGTTTTATCAGGCTTTTAGATCTCCAAGGGAAATGATTTCTTCATTGATGAAAAACTCAATGGTCTCTTCCCCACAGTCATCCACATTGCTGTCCAGCTCATCAGTGTCCACTCCTCTTAGCTCCAGGTGGATGGCCATCTGTTCTTCCCTGTAGCAACGATACTTTTTTGACAATTTTTAAAAATATTGATTACTCAGTATCATATATTAGAATATTCACATGCTTTTTTTCTCTGCTATCATCAAATATGTGTAATAAACAAAGGAAGGCGTTCATTGGATGATGATATAATAGATTCCTTTTTGAACTATCCTTCGACGTTGCAGGTGGAGGAACTTGGCCAGCAAGAGGTCTGACTCAAACCCAACTGAAATGAGTTTGACTCACCTGGGTGTTTGGAAATGCCACGTGGCTCAACATTGTAATACCTATAAGTTAAAACCAGAAAAATGTAACCAATATCTAATATGTATTTTTCTGGTCATTTTTAAAAAAGACTGACCCATTTACAGTGGTAAAAAAATCACATATAATATTTTTAGAGAGTTGGTTTGAGTTTTTTCCTTGGACCACAAGTGGGACTTAAGTTTTTTATCTGACACAGAAAAACAAAACAAAAAAACATGCATCAAAATCAATGTTGCTGCCAATTCTTGACCATCCCAAGGCCTAAACTACTCATTAAATGTATTTTATAAAAATTACTATTCAGTAGTTTTATTTTTAATAGTGGAGTTGTGTAAATATGCTAGCCTTCATTAATAATGAGATTTCAAAGGGCTTAAGTCCCCGGAACATAATTCATATTTGATTAAGTTCTGTATATTTCAGGTTGAAGTAATTATGAAAGACTGACTCATTTTAAGTGGAAAAAATTAAATTTTCATTATTTTTACAGCAGTTTTAGGGAAGCTGTCAATCTTTTGTCGTTTGGGATAAATATTGAAGGAATGCTTAAGGGTAAAAAAAAACTCCCTTTATCTTGTCAGTATCAGTTCTTGTCAGGACTAAAGGTGATGCAGATTTTTTTTTTAGTCAAATTGTAAAGTAAATATTACCAACAGACTCTAAACCTTCAGTGTATTAAAACATTAAAGCTATGGTCCACGATTTGGAAGCTTGGTACATCTTAATAACACCATTTATATCTCCCCTGCTCCGCACCATCCCGCCTCCTCCCCACTACCTTCCTCATATACCGGTGAGCAGCTAGCTGCACAGCTACTGAAGCGTCATGGAGCCGGAGAAGACCAGCACCGAAACCGGGAGGCCGCTTCTGGAATGGGTTGGCTCTGTCAGTAGATTTTAGCATAAGTCAGCCACTCATCGTTAGCATTGTAAACTGAGCTGGTGAAGACACGCCGAGAAACGTAAATCCTCGCCTACAATCAGCTCTGCTCTGATCGGCTAACAGTGGCGACGCCAGACCCGCTTTGCCGCTGGTCCAATTGAAATGGCTACTCCTGTCTGTTATAAGAGGAATGACTGTTGTGTTTGTTACTTCCAGCTTTGAGAAATCTCATTTATCTTCAACGTCAATGAATATTTTCTGTCGGCAGGCTTCTTGCTCTATCAGAGGGGGCGTGTTGTTAGGAGGCGACATGAGCTGGGGTGCGGGATCTTGGAACACGGAGGGGAGGGGTGAGTGAAGGGAGGGCAGGCTGCGTTTTTCAAATCTGTCTCAACAGCCAAACTGGTTTTCAGATCGTAGACCCTAGCTTTAACTTGTTATTAAAGCTGGGGTTGGTAATCTGATTTAGATTCACTTTTTGTAATACTGGTTAAAATGGTCTGTATGACTCGATGGCAATTAATGTGTTCTTGAAACAGCGAAAAATATCCGCTATCTACAGCAGGAGTAAAACAGGGAAAACACCAACCAATAAACATGTTGTGTACATGTTGTACATTTCACCAGCTATACGGACTCTGATTCGGTGCATGTAGCCAAACTGAGAGGGATCAGAATCTGCTGGAGAATGCTTAACTGTCAAGTTTTGGCTTTGAAAATAAGGGAAGCCCGCTACGAGCCGTCCCACAACCCCAACCAAGCTCCAGTATCCCTCACATTTTAAGACAGATGTACAAGAAATCTAAAATAAACACTTTGTTTTTCTTGGTTTGTTTTCTTTTGGCTCTAATCTCCCGACAGCTGCTACCCAGGTGAATGTTCTCACGAGGCTTTTTCTTCTTCGGTTTTAAGTTGACATCCATCATTTTGGAGCATTACCGCCCCATTCAGGCTAGTGACAGAGTTCAGTTTGGAGAGGCAGAGGAATATTTTTATTATAACATCACACGGGAGATTTACTGGAGAATACTGATACAGGAGGACGGTGGGAAAGAGGATAAAATATGTAAAATACGGTAGTTACGGTAGCCAAAATGGGAGACTTGACAGCTATGTGGAGAATGTCAGAGGAACTACCTATACCCCGATAAACACTGACTTACTTTCCATGTTTGTTTGTTTTTTAACTTTACTATGATAATGTTTTGGCTTTTTCTTACTGCTGACTGAGACATGACTTTGGGGGGCGGTTCCTTTAGAGCCCTGAGGAGATGCTACATTTAAATTCATGCTAGCTTTCCAAAATTACCAACCCCAGCTTTAAAAGGGTGCAGCATTTTACAACTCATCATATTTTTCAGATGTCTCCTAATTTAATCACATGTTAAATACATTTTCCAGACTGGATGTCAAATATAAAGTGAGGGCACTGCAATTTCGAAGAAATTGGACCACTTGCTGCAAGTTGAATTCATGTGGAGTCCCTTTGGTGAATAGATCCTCTGCAGTGAGCGTTTGTAATGATATGCCACACTAATTTAAAATAAAATTATCATTATATCTTTTCACTTGAGTGTCTGCCTCCCTCTGTAGGAGGATATGCTCTGAATTTCTACAGATATTTACAAGCCCATCAGTAATTCCCTCACAGTGACAGGACAGGTGTACAGGTGTCCCATGCCTCCTTTTACAGTTTTTCTCCATTGGTTTAGCTCATTTCTTGAACAGAAATTACATTCTCAAAATGACATGGAAAAACCTCCAAACCACATGGCAAATGCTCACAACAGAATTGAATTTCTCATTCATGTCATTCAAGTGCAAGTGTCTAAGTACATGTGTCGATGTCTCAGGACATCTTTGGAAATGATTAAGTACAGGTAGCCTACACTTAGGACAGTTAGCCTACATTTAGCAGCACAATTTCCAAGTGAATGAATATTGTTGATTAAAATTGTTGATTTTCAGTCTAATGGTTCTCTCCAAAACATATCAGTATTGCTTCATTGTATACGTCTTCACATGTACAACAGTCTGTTGAATTGTCAAAATTAGTCAAGAACACAATATTTCTTGTCTAATGTTATTTGTGAAACTCCAGCATTATTTACAGCCAAAACTCCAAACACATTCCTGCTTTACACACATTTTTACTGTAAAAGCACTGAACATGGTTCTTTCCAGAAGACAGAACAATGCGACATAAAGTCACATTTGCCACTTTGAAACATTAGATTATTTTTCTTGTCTCTTATTTATTTGCTTTATATGTTTCTGCAGTTTTCTTTTTTTTCAGTTTGCAATTTTTTGCAAGCATATCTTGTTCACTGCAATGTAAATATATCATCTGTGCATATGTGTTGCACTGACTTAATAGGTGAAAAATAGAGAAAATAAATGTTTCACTGGCATTACGTGGGTCTGCAGATATTTCTGTACATGTGAACAATCTGAAGAATTTTCCACAATCTGAATTTTTTCAGTATTATGGCAAAGGATACTAAAGATAAGACTACTTTTTTATTCTGCCCCCCAGTGTGTAGTTGGTTAACATAAATCTGGTACGAATGAAATATGTGCCATTTTTTGCTCAGGTTTGATTTTGGCAAGGTTATATGTAGTTTTGGTTGCAGTGCTTCATTTTGTAGGACATATGATGTACTTTGAAGTTTTGCCACCTGGTTTTGTGAATTGAGTTACAGGAAGTATTTTGATAAAAATCAGCCTTGATGGCAAACTTGTGTTTTAGCAATTGGAAAAAATGGTAATAAAGGTTACAATTTCCTTGGCAGTATGAGTGTAATGTGTAATGTCAACCTTGGAGGCTACTCTTACCATAAAAGCCTTTTTTTTCCATTGCAGAAACAATTGTATTCTGTTAGCCAGAAAAAAAACAGTGCAGTAGCCATTGTCAGTGAAGGACTAGGCTCAGACTGTGAGGTGGACATGTGGGACATTTCAATGGTCCTCTGCCATAGCGACAAAACATTCAAACATTTTGACCTGCAGTGCTCACACAATACCAAAGGGATAAGGTATTTTGGGTGCACCAACTGTTTATATGGGAAAACAACTTTCTTTGACACATGAGTGAAGTGTGTTGTGATAATTTGTTTGGTCTTATTTTGCTATGACTATAGAGATTTATTATTGATTTATTCAATAAGCACTCGAACGGGGCACCATCCTATTTATACAAAATAGGCAAAATTTTACTCCTTGATTAATTTATTGATCAGGTTAGTTTTAATTTTGGTGGACTAGAGTGAGTAATTCACACTCTATTCTCATCAACCTTAAATCTGAAGGGAAGAGCTTTCATTACAGGGATGTCTGACTTTCAAAACACACTCCCAAAAACAGTACTTTAAATCTATGAAGAATTTATTTAAAACGAAATGAAATAATAAACAGAACAGTACACTCCCGAGGGAGAAAAAGGCATTAAAAGTACATTTGCAGGATATGAAATTTAAGTGAGAAAATAACACTTCTTTGGTGAGGATTAGAATACGAGCGAGACTAATTACACCAACCCGTCTGGCTGAACATTCAGGAGAGGCCTTACTTTGAGTAGCGCTGGTCTGTCGCGAGTCCGAAGTCACCAGGTTTGATGGATACAGCGGCCTGCTGAGGTGAAGGCAGTCTGGACCCGTCTGGTGCTCGTGGGGATCTCGGGAAGGATTGCGCTAGGATGGAGATGGAGTTGGAGTTTCGGTACTGGTCAGCTGCGTACACGGCGTCGGCTGGAGTCTCGGTACTGGTCAGCTGCGTACACGGCATCGGCTGGAGTCTTGTCTCGTTCAGAAGTTTACTTTTATTAATTCCAAAACAGATATTGGCTGGCCACACGAAATTACTTCTTCAATTAAATAAAATGATGGCGGCAGAGTGTTCATAAAAAGGAAGGGAACACTGAAAAAAATTGAGCAAAGACTAGAAAACGGCAAACAGTGCTGACTTTGCAAAAATAGCGGAGAAATCTTGTCAGCAGGCAGGCGAAGACGCGGAGCAAAGTGACGTCACAGGGGTGAACAGGAAGATCGGGAATCAAAGCGTCCGGGAAGAGAGCAGAAAGAAGAGAGAGAGGAAGAAGATTTAGCTTAGATAGAGTTTAAAAGTTTAGATAGAGAAGTGCTTCTAGGCTCCGCGTTTAGCTTTTTAAACTCTAGAAGTGGGTGTGGTTTTGGCTACTCGATATCTGTCTAAGCTTTCACAAACTTGATAAGCTTAAGTTCTTACTAATAGGGAGTTATAATTTGAGAATCACTCAATATAACCGACACCAATAATAAGATCATCACATCCTGAATATTTTGATTCCAAACACTTACTATCAAACTAAAAAGAAGATTCAAAGGTTATATGTTTATATATGTATACTAATGTAACAACACTACTAATTACTAGATTATTCAAGCTATATTGCCTAGACTTCCCTGATACTGATTATTTTGTCGGGAAGCTTATAGCATACAAACTTTACACAGGCATTGTCAAAAACAGTTCATTACATTTAAGTAACTGCAGTTACTTTGCGAATGTTCGTTGTCAGTGCTTCCACAGGGTGGCACTGTTGGTCCATTGTAGTTTCCCTGCTGGGAGACTGGGAATTTCAGTTTTGAAGTAGAGATCTTTATTTGGCTTATTTTGGGGCTAGAATCACTGGGATTGGACTCAGATAGCATACATTTCACAACACTTCAGGTTATCACATTACATAGACATGTATACAAGGTTTTAGAGGGTTTTGGAGATGTTTGTAGAGAACTGGCTGAAGGAATGTCTTTAAGAATGCAAATGTCCCAGGGCTGATAAGGAGGTTGGGAAGTCAACCAGGCAAGCTTGGTCAAAGGAATTACCGGAAGAGGGGGGTATCCTCCCTTTGGGTTTAATGGGGGTGAGTATTGGTCATCACCCATTCCAGACAATGGAGACAGTCTTTTACGATCGTCCGTTAAGGCAATGAGCCTTATGTCCTCCTGGTCAATGTCTTGTATTAAGCCTCATGTTTGACGTGTCCATCCTGTGTCTGGCCTAAATGGCTTTAGTGAGTAGGAAGTCTGTTGACAAGGTCAGTGAAGGCTGAGAGCATGGTGACCCTAAACACAAGGTTGCATTTCCTGGGAGAACTCTGTCTTGAGTTCACCGAGATCATCTCACAACAAGTGTTTTGGGAGAGATGAGCTTTTGCAGGTGAACCATGGTGTTGTACTGAACTGAAAGACTGTTGTTCAAAATGATATTGGAGTATTAAGAATAAAGTTTCTGTTTTAAGAAATGAGCCAAACCAATGGAGAAAAACTCCTCTGGAGGCCTGCTGTGATCTTCAGAAATGCCTCCCTGTGTAACGGTTGTAGTAAGGACCCAGAAGCAAGCAGTTGGAAGTGAACAATGAACAGTCTTTTATTGACAGCAAATTAAGCACAGTTCAAAGCAGGGTTTTAACCCGCACACTCAGGAACGACTGGTGGGAGTTCTCTTCAGGTGAGCCACAGAAGAGACGTGCAGACCTAGGCTCACCAGGTGTAATACAGGCAAGAAGCTATGACTTGAGCGGGGGTCGAATCCGCGACAGCTGGCTCTGTAGACGGGCGCTCTCTCAACTGAGACAAACGGGAGATGTACAGACAGAGGCTCACACAGTCTTTTCAGGAGGAAGCTGCGGCTTGAGCGGGGGTTGAACCCGCGACAGCTGGCTTTAAAGACGGGCGCTCTCTCAACTACGCCACACAGAAGATGAGCCAAAACAGAGGTTCAGACAGTTTAACAGAAGAAAGGCTGTGGCTTGAGCGGGGGTCGAATCTGCAACAGCAGGCTCTGAAGTCGGGCACTCTATCGACTGAGCCACACAGGGGATGTGCAGGCAGAAGCTCACAAAGTCTTTAAAGGGGAAGGCGGTGGAGGCTTGACTCACTCACAGACGAGCAGAGGCGTTCAGGGACACTCAGAGAAGTGATTCAAGCCAGCTCACGTAGTCGAGGACAGGCAGGAGTTCAATAACCAGGCGGAAAGCACAGGGAGGACTCTACGTCAGGAGACAGGCAGGGATCAGTCACCAGGCGGATAACACAGTGTAGGACAGGCAGGACTCTGCGTCAGGAGGAAGGCAGGAATCAGTCACCAGACGAATCAGCACAGTGTAGGACAGGCAGGACTCAGCGTCAGAAGACAGGCAGGAATCAGTCACCAGGCGGATAACACAGTGTAGGACAGGCAGGACTCGGCATCAGGAGACAGGCAGGAATCAGTCACCAGGCGGATAACACAGTGTAGGACAGGCAGGACTCTGCGTCAGGAGACAGGCAGGAATCAGTCACCAGACGAATCAGCACAATGTAGGAAAGGCAGGACTCAAGCTGACCAGCACGGAGTGGAACAGGCAGGGACTCAGCATCGAGGACAGGCAGGGATCAGTTACCAAGCAGGAGATAGATACTGAGGCTGAGAGCACAGGAGACAGGCAGGGATCAGTCACCAGGCGGATAACACAGTGTAGGACAGGCAGGACTCTGCGTCAGGAGGAAGGCAGGAATCAGTCACCAGACGAATCAGCACAGTGTAGGACAGGCAGGACTCAGCGTCAGAAGACAGGCAGGAATCAGTCACCAGGCGGATAACACAGTGTAGGACAGGCAGGACTCGGCATCAGGAGACAGGCAGGAATCAGTCACCAGGCGGATAACACAGTGTAGGACAGGCAGGACTCTGCGTCAGGAGACAGGCAGGAATCAGTCACCAGACGAATCAGCACAATGTAGGAAAGGCAGGACTCAAGCTGACCAGCACGGAGTGGAACAGGCAGGGACTCAGCATCGAGGACAGGCAGGGATCAGTTACCAAGCAGGAGATAGATACTGAGGCTGAGAGCACAGGTGAGTTGAGCCCAGCTGATTAGATTGCTGTAGGAATGTGGCAGACTGAGGCAGAGAGCACAGGTGAGTTGAGCTCAGCTGATTAAATTGCTGCAGGAATGTGGCAGTCTGATGCAGAGACTGAGACTGTGACACCCTGCTTCTCCTCATCCTCTCTCTGACCCTCAAAGCATCCTGGGTAATATTGACCTAACCCTCTCTTGATTCTCTTCAGCTGGTCCTTCACAAAGGTGATGATGTTCTCCTCCAGCAGCCGGAGAACACGAGACAGTGGAGATTCAAAGAGAAAGAGAAGAACATCTGGATCATGGTGGAGTATCAGACTTGTAGGTCATGGACTTCACTGTTAAAGTGTGATGTTCTCACTAGAAATATGAAGTCCAGCTCTGAATCAGGCTGTTTGGAGAAGATACTGGATTATCTAGATATTTTCACAAGATCTCTGTAGGTTAGAACAGGTCTTATCAGAGAGATCAATGACTCAGCATTAATTATCATCAGGATGAGTCAGCATTAATTATTATCACGAACGCTGATGTGATCTGGCTGATCTTCTAACTGCTGAACCAAAGTCCTGGTTCTTCTGACCTTCAGGTACTTACTCGCAGAGGTGGGAGAAAGTCACTGTTTTGCAAGTCTCAAGTAAGTCTCAAGTCTTTAAACCCAAGTCTCGAGACAAGTCTCAAGTAAAGACGTGTAAGTCCAAGTCGAGTCTCAAGTAAAGACAAGTCAAGTCTGAAGTCATAGGCTCAAAATTTTCAAGTCCTTCCAAGTCATAAGCACCATTGACCAAATAAAAAAACCCCAATCAAAACCAGGACAGTTCCGTCACTTTATAAATAACAACCAGGACAGTCAGGGCAGGACATGAAAACAGGAAATGTCATGAGACAGGACACTTGGTCACCCTGGGCCTTAAGTTTACAATTATTTTCAGCCAACATCAGTCTCAGTTTTTAGCCACGGCAAATTTACGAGCGATACCATTGTTGCATGTAACGGATGCCAAGCTAAAGTTACCCAAAAGGATCTCACAACAGGTATCAGACCAACTTACCTTTCTTTGTGCGGCTTCAGGTGCCGAACAAAGTTCATTGTTGTTGCCTCTCCGTCTGTTATTCTCACGCTGCAGGTTTTGCAAACGACAATTCATGTTTTTGTTTATGACCTTGTAGTTTGTGAATGTAAATGAAATTTGAAAAAATATTGTCTTGCTGGAAATGACAAAATAACCGTCACTTAGTCAAATACTTTGAATGGGAACACATTTTATTCAACAGCCTTACAGAAAATTTCAAGTGTTTTCAAGTCATCAGACTAAAGTCAGAGTCAAGTCCAGAGTCATTCATGTCAAAGTCCAAGTCGAGTTGCAAGTCTTCGATGATATTGTCAAGTCGAGTCCAAAGTCTTTAAAATTGTGACTCGAGTCCACACCTCTGCTGCTGGGGAGGGTCTCTGCTGAGCATGTGGACTCACCTCTCAAAGGTCAGCAGATCAGATGTTAACAGAGATGTTTACGTCCGTGCTCCTGATTGGAGGGAGACTGACACCTCACTCCATTTTCTTAGATAGTGTTATGGTGCGTTCACACCGGACGCTACTTGTACTACCTCGGCGATCACTCTCCATTCAAAGTCAATGTACAGCTGCAATGGAGCAGGGCTAACCCTCCCGAGATGCGACAGCCACGTACAAGACGATCACTTCACTCATCGCGCGATGTCAAAGTTAAAAAAAAGTTGATCTATTCAGACGATGTCGTGTGGCTGTACAGCATCAGCCAATCAGCGGTGTGTACGTGTGACGGTACCCTAGACAGACAGTTATTCATCCGGACTACAGGGCGGATGAGTTCCGTCTAGGCGGAACTAATGTCAGTGAGGACATTAGTTCCACCTAGACGAGCTGCGGTAAACTCACTGATAATGCTGACACAGAGCATCAGCTGCAGTGTTTTGTGTTTGATAAGTGAGTGAAAAGGATACAGCTTGAATAATGTCCGCTTATACATCCTATTATTTGATATATGAAATGATCGCGGTGAACTTGAGCTGATGTGACGTCACCGAGCCACGGCTGACAGAAACGGTGACCAAAATGAGGTATTTTTGGACACGCGACGCTACATCAGTGGGCGACGCAATTTTGGTACCCGGGTTGCTTGCGGTGTTACGCCGCATTAGTGTTTTTATTGAATTCCGGCAGTTGGCCAGAGCCAGCTGAAATTTAACTTACCATCCCAAAGTTCTAAACTCTTTTACTGTTAAGTTGAGGTATACTGTGGCCTGATTGTCCTTGTAGGCTACTTTCTCCTGCGTGAGTCCCTTCATTAAATTAAGAAAAGACTGGTCAACCCTGCTCTACAGCTTTATGATGGAGAAAACAGTAACAGCTACATTACAGTAACACTTTATTCTGGAGATAGTGATTTCTTTTTGGTGGAAACATCATTTTTGCCTCCATTTACTGTAAATTTATGATTGTGTTTAGAGGAGGAGACTGAATATCAGATCAATAAAAGGACAGCAGGACACATTTTGACCCACAGCAGGATGAAAAAGACCTGAGAGACAGAGAGGTTTGAAATGCTGAACAAACATCATGTGACTGCTGCATTTTATTTCTGCTGTTTTCTGAAGAGCCTTTAAAAAGACTGAAACAGGTCTGATACAGGGGTCTCCGTCAACGGGATGTCAGATGTTTGAGACTTCTCAGAAGGAAGAAGACTGGCTGATACTGTAGAAGGTCTCAGATTTCAGCAAGCAAATGTGAGACTCTATCAGATTGAGGATCTGCAGGGACCTGAACAGAGTCTGTGTGGACATGTCTGCAGAGGGAAACAGTTGCATAACATTACAGTGGCTGAGTTACTGACTGTTGATGAATTCAGACATTGTTAGACCCTCTATGTCAGTCAATCAACAATCAAACAATCAACCAATCAATCTTTATTTGCATAGCATCAATTCATAACAAGTGTTATTTCGAGGCACATTATAAAGATCAGGCTGGAGGAAAACTCTTCAGATTATGGATACTGAAGAGTTTTGAAACATATTTAAAGACACATATCCACATATATACACATTCATATATCAAAACCCAAAATGAATCCATCATGAGCAGCACTGGACTGATCAAACTACAGGAAGGCGTGTCTGTAGGGAGCTCACAGTAACAGCAGCAAGAAAAAGCCTGTTTATCAGCTGGAGATCTTGAGCAGATCCAGCATGATCAACAACCATCTACCAAAACTGTGTTGGGTGTGTGGATGAAAGAAGTTCAGAGGGCGGAGACAAGTGGACAAAAGAGTAGTGCTGTCAGATGATTAAAAAAATTAATCAAATTAATAACCAGATTTATAATTAATTAATCTAATTAATCGCATTTTAATCTCATATCTGCTTAAAGTACCCAAATAAAGAATTTTAATTCTATTCTAAGGATATTATAAAATTGTAGTGCAGGACTAATCAAATCAATACACTAAGAAGTGAAGATTTGTAAATCCACATTTTTATTGGTGACTAAATAAAACCAAAGTCAGGGCAACTCGTCCAGAAAATTCTAAGCTCAATCAGGCAACTCAAATTACACTTTAAGTGTGTTTCATAAATCAAATTCAACATAAGAAAAAGGTCGAGGACATCCAGCAAAACAATTAGGCCTGGTGCATTATTAAAGAATGTAGTACAAATATAGATAAATAAATTCAAAAATAAAATAAGACTAAGTCTTAAATATGCCACTCCTGTTGTCACCTGGGCTTTGTTTGGTTTGACTAGAGACGCATGTGTGAAGTGACGTGCCACTGCCATGTACGGGTCCTCCAGCTGGCCAACATCAAAATGTTTGTGTGCTATGATTAATCTTGCGATTCATTTTTATAACGCATTCATTTGTGGTGTAATTAATTAATCTAATTAATGCACTAAAGTCACAGCCTTACTAAAGAGTTACAGTTTTTTGCAATTGTTTACATGCTAAACTTTTTCACACAATTAGCAGATCTTTACACTCAAGAGGCAAAACACCTGTTCTGAGTTGCACAACAATAAGCACAGACTCAGCTTCAAACTTTTTGCAAAACATTACACACATTTTCAGATATGGATTGTGAGGTCACTTCCTTCCCATTACAAAGCCCTGGCTTGCCAATGACCATACCCACGAACAAATTGAATAATAACATCCACCAGGTGTGGAAGCACACATGTGCTTAACTGAAAATACAGCCCTCAGGTAGGTGCTATAAAAGGCATCAGGTGAGTTCACCTGTCTTCAACAAAAGTGGAAGGTATTAGAAGAAGATGTGTGAGAATGAGAGGGGGAGCACAAAGAGGAGAAGAAGGAGGTAGAGGACGAGGCCAAGGTAGAGGAAGAGGCCGAAGAAGTGCAGAAGTGATAGAACCTGAACAAAGAAGACAAGGACCAAATTTAACTCAAGAAATCCGTGCAACACTTACTGACCATGTTATCAACTATGGGCTCACACTGAAGGAAGCTGGAGTAAGAGTCCAGCCAGACCTCAGCAGAAATTCAGTAGTTCGAACATTCCATCAAGAAAACAGGTAAATTACAGTAATTGCACAGTACAGTGAAACTGCAGGTTACTGTCCTTTCCTGTGACATGTGTTTTTTGTCCATATAGAATTGAGGGTCGAGGACACCAAGGTGGAAGGGGCCCAATGTTCCCTCGGGCACAAGAGACAGCTATTTTAAACATGGTTTTGACCAACAATTGTATCAGGCTGAGAGAAATACAAGTCATTGTCATCAATGATGACAGTAATTTCAATCACATCCATCAAGTCTCTCTGTCAACATTAGGTCGAATCCTCAGAAAAAATCAGGCACAGCAAATGTATCGAGTACCATTTGAAAGAAATTCAGAGAGAGTGAAACATCTGCGTCATGAGTACGTGGGGTATGTATTCTTCACCTTACTATAATGTGTAGTGTATAGTGTATAGGGTTGGACAATTAATCAGATTTTGATCATGATTTTGATTTTGCCATCTGACAATCATAAAAACATTATAATCAAAGAAAAACGATTAATGTGCCACACAGTGTGGAGTGCTGTGAATGCAGGTTCCTGCGCTTCATAGCACTTCTATGTTCCATGCGCAGCAACAACGAGTGTGTGTGACTTATGTACATCAATAATACTGTTCTTATGGTTCTTTAAAGTTTTGTTTGAATCAATACTGAACTTTTTAAAAAAATGAATAACTGCGTATATTAATTGTGATTTCAATATCACTTAAAATAGTTGGGATTCTTATTTCCACTATAATCATCCAGCCCTAGTCTCGTATTGTGTATTGCACACAACCTTTTTGAATGAAAAATTACTGTGCGGTAGATATTGAACAACGTCCTATCGTCATTTGCTGTGTTTTAGAGAGTCCTGCAAATGGATTCTGAGGAAATCCAGCATGAATTTGTATATGTTAATGAGGCTGGATGTAACCTTGCAAAAACTAGAAGAGAGAGAAATGTAAATGGATACACGGCAATTACCAATGTGCCAGGACAGTGAGGGGGTAATATCACCCTTTGCGCTGCCATTACCCAAAATGGGGTCCTCCACCGCCATCAAATGTAGGACCCTATAACGGCAATCTAATATTTGCATTTCTCGACAGATCACGCGACATTGTCACCGCTTTAAGCCAAGTGGACCACATGCAGTGCATTTTCATTTGGGACAGTGTATCTTTCCATCGAACTGCTCTGGTCCAGAATTGGTTCCATGAGCACCCTGAATTTGCAGTTTCGTACCTTCCACCATACTCCCCCTTCCTTAACCCAATAGAGGAGGTTTTTTTCTGCATGGCGGTGGAAGGTATACAACCTTCAGCCCTGCAACCGTTTGCCCCTCATTCAGGCCATGGAGCAGCCCTGTGATCTTATTGAAGCAGCTTCTGTGCAGGGGTGGATTCGTCACACAAGGCGATTCTTCCAACAGTGCCTTGCCAATGAAGACATAGCCTGTGATGTGGACGAAATCCTATGGCCTGATCCAGCCAGACGGAAGGATAATGCGTTTTTCTTCAGAGTTGCTGTAAGTGTATGTACTTCATGTAGTCATTTTTATTTGTTTACAGATTTTTTATTTGTCAACACTTTACAGTAGTAAGAAACTATTATTTTGTTGTGATTTTCATTGTTGATTGATATGTTACTGTAACTGAGAGATGCAAGAAATACATATTTTCAGTATGCATCATCAGTGTTGTGCAGTGCTTGGTAAGTTTATAGTTTTGAGTACTTTGTCTGTAAACCTCAAAGTAATCATAAAGAAAGTTGTGAGTTTATCATAAAATAAATTATCCCTCACATAAAAATGCCTGGGATAAACAAATACAAGAAAGTCTGGCACATGCTGTTTCCTAAAATAGGGTTTTTTTTACAAATGTGTTTTGTATTGATCACAGTAACGTGTAACTAGGGATGTATACTGTGGACCGGTACTTTAACGTTCCAGTCCCTAATTGGGTACCCGAATCTGGAAAAACGGTACTGTTATCAGTACTTGAACGTCTCTTCAACTCGGCCCAATCGTCGTCAAAGAGAAGTTGCGTCCAAGGGGGGAAAAACTAGCAACATCACTAGTTTTTTGTCTAGTTTGTAGTCATCATTACAGCATCGATTTTAGCTCCACAAGATACATGGGTCTGTCTGTACATGCAGTCTGTTGGGTGGCATAAAGGGCTTTGCCATCTCCTTAGCTTTCTTTTTGCCTCTGAGAAGCATTTGTTATGCATTATTTCTATTCTGTTGAAGCTTTTTTACTTATTTATTATTACCTTGAGGTGATAAAAAAGAGTGAATCTTTTAATATCTTGTTAAGTCTTTATTTTTCACACACAATTGCATGTTGTAGTATCAAAAACAGTATTGATTAGTATTGATACAGATAAGGAGTATTGGTATCTGTATCGTATCGATAAAATCATAAAGATTGACATCCCTATGTGTAATTGACTGCAGTAGTGTCTGATCATTAGAAGACTGTGAGATGAAAACAAAACAGAATTTTATAAACAGATGCATGTTTTTAAGATATGTGTGTATGTTTTGACTGAAGTATGTTGAAGTATAATGTTGTGAATATTTTGAAAAAAAGGAGCCCTGTTTTCAATAGTGTGTGTAAACAGTTGAAAAAACTAAAAAGCTAGTTACAGATCCATGGACCAATCATAAATCTGTCCTCACATCTGTCTTTGCTAAATATAAATCTATTAGAGGTTTGCTCCTTCAGATGCAGCATCTGGTTTTGAGTAGGGTCATCATGTCAATATGATTGTAGTGATAGGTTTTATAAAAGGGTTATCAATAATAATCATGAAAGAGAATGTATAATAGTTACACCAACACTTATAACAATTCTAATCTAGAGAGGACTGATGCCATGTGGTGTATAGTCCTCTGAGGCATCTGGTCAAACCAAAAATGCTGCTGCTTGTTGGGTCCTCTGGTTGTGATTTGTCAGTCTCCCAGGAACACGGCCCAGGTCTAGACTCTGAAACCTCCACTCTGAACAGTGGATGATCCTCTTGTAATACGCAGATGTCATCCCCTGTAGCTGGAAAAATAAAAGCAATGATTAGACCTCGGAGGGAGAGATGCTGAGCTGTGATCAGAGCAGAAGAATGAATCAGGACAGCCGTCCACTAACTGAGCTCCATCAGTCTGACAGCAAAGGTCTGAGGACTCTTCAGTTCAGGCTGAAGCTGCAGCTTTGTTGGATCTTCATCTGCTTGCTGAGTTTTCACTCTGCTCTGTGTCCAGCAGACACAGAGCAGAGTGTCAGATGTTGGACTGTAGTGGTCCAGCTCTAGGTAGGGATGGGACCATGATGAATTTTGGGGTCACAGTTCCAGTCAAAGAAGTAATCTGCTCTTCATGATAACATTGATTCTTCTGCTACATTTCAAAAACCTTAATGTGCTTTATTTTTGAGTTCTCATCTTTGTCTTTTCTGTCAAATGATAGTTTTGATGTTTGTTATTAAAGGAAAAGTGAAAAAGTGATATTTTTCACAGCAGGCAGAACTGAACAGCAACAGTTTCACAGAAACTGCACGTTGAAATTTTTACTGATTGCCACAGAAATCATCAGGCAGGACGAGAGAGAAATTCATTTTCCCACTGAGAGACTAAAAAAAGAGAGAGCAGCAGAGAAACCAGAGAGATTTTTATTCTGGGGTTTACGGGAAATTCATCTCTCTACTTACATCAGAGTCTCGAGTCCGTAGTATGGATTCTCCTGAAGATCTCGCAGCTGTTTCATTTCTGAATCATGAAGATGGTTGTTCCTCAGGTCCAGCTCTCTCAGACGGGAGGGGTTGGACATCAGAGCTGAGGCTATATAAGAACAGCTGATCTTTGACAAATTGCAGCTCCTCAGTCTGAATAAAAAGAGAGAATGAAGAGAAAAACAGTTTAGGATCCAATCAGATGTGTCCACATCACACAGTCTGCTCAGCAAAGCCAATCAGCTGCTGCTCTGCCTCCTGTAGTTCAGTTTGTCTCAGCTGCTTTCACACACGTCTTGATCCGTTCCTCCCATTTCTCTAAAGTGTAAACAGCAGAGCTCAGTCTCTTCTGTCAGGATCAAACCTTCATATCTAAACAGTTCAGTCTGAGCTCACAGTCACATTGTCCACACTGCAGTCCAGATGAAGTTCATTAGAATGAATGGTCAGAGAATGTTCCAGAAGAAAGACTTTATCCCACCTGGACAGGTGAGAGGAGTCAACAACCCAAACACAGAGAGACTCCTCCACTCCGTGGTCCAAAGGTGCACCTCCAGAACTTCTTTGTTCATCAGGTTGATGTGGATCAGACTGTAAATCAGCTGAAATGTTGTCCAACAATACAGTGAATGTTGGAGCTGGACTGTGTTTCTGTTGGACACAAATATTGTGGACTCAGCCACAGTTTCCATGTTGACTGGTCCCTCAGATTGTCTCTGTCCATCTTTAATATCAACCTTCAGCTCCTCTGAGCCTCCTGAGCTGCCTCAGACTGTTGTTATCAGTGAGGCCTGGTTAGCACCAAGAGTTAAGAACCAGCAGGAGCAGGAGGCCCCCCAGCTGAGAGAAACAGAAGCTCCAGAGACCCAACAGACCAAAACCGCCAATGATTCAGGGTTACTCTGAGAGGACCCCCCCTCCCCTCCACCCAACAACAACAATATGGAGAGAGACAGTATTATCAGAGATGTCATAACTTCATTTATTTCTGCTTCTCTGTTTAACTTTCTTTTTGTTTCCTTCATCTGTTCACCATGTTGTATAACCTTTTTAGACGTTATTGTTTTGGCTCTTTTGTTTTATGTCTTCTTCATGTTTGTAGATCTATTTGCTATTAAGTCTGACATTATTTTACTGCTTTTCTTTTATTGACTCTTCTTGTCTACTCCTTTCATTGTTTTTCACATTGTTTCTTCCTCTTTTTGTCTTTTCCATTTTCTCTGTTTTTATGTTTTTATCTTTTCTCTCTGCTCCTTGTGGTAGCATATTTGTCACTTTTTGTTTTGCTATGGAAACACTGTTAAGAGTGTAGTCTTGCTCTGCTCTGTTAATGCCAATAACTACTGCTTGATATTTGATATTTAAGCCTTAGTCATACCTGTTCTGTTTGATTATTATATGTTCAGATGTACAAAGGTTAAGAAAAAGCACTCACCTCTCAGATATTGAATAATTGAAGTTTGATTCTTTCCTGCTCCAAGCTTAGCTTAGCCTAACTTGGTGTAGCATTTACTGCCAAAGATGGCAGATTTACCTCGGGACAGGATGGAAACAACACCTCCATTTACAAACTGTGGCATGGACTGCTTCGTCTCTTCCTATGTAAAGGGAGCCAGAGAGGAACTTAAGACTTGTATGTGTTTGAGAGCCACACATATAGAAATGCTTGATGATCTCACTACAGATGTTTTCATCAATGCCTTGCATACATTCATAGCAATACGTGGCAATATAAAGCAGTTGAGATATGATCAAGGCACAGACTTTGTAGGTGCAAGAGGACGAGTTCCTGAATGCAATGAAGGATCTGGATGAGGAACAGATGAAGGAATATAGATGTGAGTTCCTAATGAATACTCCATCATCGAGTCACATGGGAGGGATATAGCAGACCCTTGACAACATACCACTTGAATGACCCCAATGTGGAACAGTGTTGGGCACATTACTCCAAAAAAGTAATTAGTTATAGTCACTAGTTACTTTCCCCAAAAAAGTAACTGAATTACTCACAGAATTACTCCTTCATAAATGTAATTGGTTACCAGGTAAAGTAATTGATGCATTAC
The DNA here is from genome assembly GCA_036419115.1 of Scarus forsteni. Taxonomy (NCBI): domain Eukaryota; kingdom Metazoa; phylum Chordata; class Actinopteri; order Labriformes; family Labridae; genus Scarus; species Scarus forsteni. The sequence goes on from JAZDUH010000414.1 coordinate 1,721,087, forward strand.
TTCTTTGAAAAAGCTTTTTCTGCTTGAACTGTGTGTCTCTGTCTCTGTGTCCTTCCTTGTTGTTACCTGCTGCAGCAGCTCTGACATCAACAGTTCTCCAACAGCGCGTGCAGTGGAATTCACATGATAGACTAGAATGGGAGCAAAGTGCTGCGCAGTAAGCTTCACCAAAGCAGCGTCAGCACGCACCAAAGCGCTGGAGATTCATTTCAGGTCTATTTTTTGCGTGGCCGCGTCCAAACCTCGTCAATTCACTGTCGTTAAGACAGCACCAGTATGTGTGGAGTATCCGGAAGTTTCAAAATAAAACAGAATGCACAGACTCTCGAACGTAAATTTCCTCCATTTTTTGTCATTATGTAAAAAGGTCAGGTCAGCAGTCGGTCAGAGGGTCCCAGAGGCAACACAACACCATAGGCGAAGAAAAGTGAATCGTAGAGGTACAGAAATACATAACATTGAATACATGACAAAAACCTCTTTTCTACAAGGATATAGGCAGACAGAAGTTGAATAAATCACGAAGCTGTGTGGTTGGGACCAGCAAAGGGACCTTAGAGAAGTGAAGTGAGGTGTTGTTTATTTCTTTTCTCAGTCTATAACATGTTTTATGAGCGTGTGACATCACTGTGCTCATCATGAGAGCCTGTGGCTCTTCGGGGATCAGCCCTCCCCCTACGGGACTGCACTGCGCGGCGCTGCTCGGTGTGCCCTTTCAGTGAGTTTTGTCTGTCAGGGCCGTCAGACAGTGGCGCTGGCTTTTTTGCCTCAAATAAGCATGTGCTGTTAAGAAAGCAGACAAGCTGCAGTAGCAAGTTTGTTGTTAGACAAAATTAAATAAGTTATAGAAGTGACGTTTCATTGCTAGTTGAGAGGAAAGTCCTTCGTTCATTTTGATGAGAAAGCAGTAAAGATCTGTGGACTCATTTCCCCAGTGGATTGTATGCAGCCAGTGAGGTAATGTTGCCAGCAACACTGTTTATAAGCATTTGTGTTTGTACCTTTATTTTTAATCATCTTTTGTGTATAAATATCAATAATGTATGTATATGTGTGCTTATAGTTCAATGGTGACGAATGATGAATTGTGAAAGTGAAGGGGAGTGAAAGTGACATTAGTTATAGCCTCTCTCAGCTACATCATCTTGTTGATAGCTCTGCCAATCTACTAAGATCCACTTTGGACTCAACTGTCCCACTGAGATAAAAAAAAAAAACCCAGAGGACAGCTCCTTGATTTAGCTCTGAAACTGTTTTTCAAAAATTGGCCTTCAAGAACTAAATTCTGTTGTCTCCTTCTCCAAACCGTCAACCTGCCTTTTAGACCCGATCCCAACTAAGAAGTTCTAGGAGGTCTGTCCTTTGGTTTGTCCATCTTTGTTATATACAATCAACATATCTTTATTTTCAGGCTACTTACCACAGTAATTAAAAGTAGTTGTAATCAAACCTCTTCCAAAAAATGTATCCTTAATTCAGTCACTTTATCCGGGGATAAATCAAACCTTTCTTTTACTTATAGATCCTTGAGAAAGTAATCGCTGATCAGCTATGTCACTTCATTCACATAGCTGTCCTCTGTTTGCGGGCTTTCAGTCAGGATTTAGGAGCTAATCACATTACTGTTTGTAAGTCTGCTTTAGTTAAAGTAACTGACAACTTACTTTCAGCTTCAGATGAGGGACTTCTCTCAGTACTTGTTTTGTTAGATCTTAGTGCTGTTTTCAAAACCATAGATCAAAATGCTCTTATACAGAGATTAGAGGAATTACTCAGTATTACAGGGACTTAAGGACATGTTTAAGTCCTCTTTATCTGACAAATACCAGTTTGTACATGTGAACAATAAGTCTATTTTGTATACTAAATTCAGTAACTGAGTTCCTCAAGGTTCTTAGCTAGGTCCAATTCTCTTCTCTCTGCCTGTATTTGTTTCCCTTCAGTGATGTCATGATGAAATAGTCTATTATTTTTTATTGCTACGCAGTGATGCCCAACTACAGTACAGGACAAAAGTTTGACACATCTTCTCATTCAATGCGTTTTCTTTATTGTCATTACTATTTACATTGTAGATTCTCTCTGAAGTAATGATGGCCACTCGTTTCTCTTATCTTCGCTGATTGGTTCTTGCCATTATATTAATTCTAACAGTTGTCTAATAGGACTTCTGAACAACACAAATGATGGTCCAACCCCATTAAAAAGGGAAGAAATTCCATTAATTAACCCTTGAAAGGCACACCTGAGAAGAGAAAACCATTTCAGGTGACTACCTCTTGAAGCTCATAAAGAGAATGACAAGAGTGTGCAAAGCAGTAATCAGAGCAAAGGGTGGATACTTTGAAGAAACAAGAATATAAGACATGTTTTCATTTATTTCATACTTTTTGTTAAAGGACCTGTGAGGAGAATCTATTACCAGCGACATTAAGACTCTGCTACCCATGAGCACACACGGCGACTGTTGTAATGCTGAGTTCCAGTAACCTCGGAACTGGGAGTGACATCATCTCCGACTTATCGGCCCGGTGCTCTAAGACGTGTCTGAATAATATAAATTTGCTCTAGTTTTAATTGTCTTGTTCCCGAAGTTGAGTATCCAGTCCAGCCTTGTCCTGTACGACCCAACCACTTAGCTAAGGAATAGCATTTATAGATAACCTATTTTGATGCTATAAAAACTAAATAAAAAAGTGTGTATTTCGATCAGGCATATATCTAAAAGTGAGACTTTTTGTAATTACTTAGAAACTCCTCACAGTCCCTTTAAGTACATAATTCCACATGTGTTCATTCATAGTTTTGATACCTTCAGTGAGAATCTACAATGTAGATAGTGATGAAAATAAAGAAAACACATTGAATAAGAAGGTGTGTCCAAACTTTTGACCTGTACTGTATATGTATTGATTAAGCCAGGTGGATCAAATCAGTTATCTAAACTAAAAGTGTGTCTAAAGGACATTAGAGAAACTTTCCTCCTCTTACTCAGACAAGACAGAGATCATTGTGCTACGCCTTAGAGAAACCTTTTCTAAGGATGTAACTGCCCTGGATGGCATTAGCCTGGCACCAATCACCACTGTTAGAAATATTAGGGTACTATCTGATCAAGATTTGTCCAAAATAAAGTAAATTTTCAGAAAAACTTTTTGTCATTTTCGTAGCATTGCTAACATCTGGCATATCCTGTCTCAGAGTGATGCTGAAAAGCTAGTCAATGCTTTTGTTTCCTCTAGACTGGATAATCGTAGTACTCTTTTATCAGGCTGTCCCAGTACTTTGCTTAAGACGCTTCATCTGGTCCAAATGCTGCAGCACGTGTACTGACTAGAACTAGGAGAGGAGACCACATTACTCCTGTATTAGCTTCTCTGCACTGACTTCCCATAAAATGAAAAATAGAATTCTTCTTCTCACCTTTAAAGGTTTTAGTAGACAAGTACCCATTTATCTTAAAGAGCTTGTAGTGCTGTACAACCCATCTAGAACATTACATTCCTAACATGCTGGCCTGCTCGTGGTACTGTCAGTCTCTGGATGAATTATGGGAGGTAGAGTCTTCATTTATCAGACTCCTCTGGAATCATTTACCGACCACAGTTCAGGAGGCAGACTCCCTCTCTGCCTTTACGGTCAGACTTAAAACATTTCTCTTTGATAAAGCTTTCAGTCAGAAACCAGTTCATAATCCAAAGTTAAACTGCAATAGACTTGGACTGCCAGGAGGATTTGGCACTTTAAGCTCTTCCCTCTCTGTCTCTCTCCATCCTCTCCCCGCCTTGCCCCTTTTTTGTTTACTCCTGCTCTTGTCTCTGGTTATTGACTTGTAGACCACCTGCTGTTGTGGACTCACTAAGCTTTGGTAACTAGATTTACAATTTTGTGTCCTTTCCTTAAGTTCTGTTTCATTATCATTACAGTCCCTGATATAAACGACGGAGAGATCAACAAAATTAAATACATGGTAGTTCCTGCAAATGTCAAAGACCTTGCTGCTTTAGACCTACTAAACTTCAATTTATCCTGCATGAACCATCAACTGAAATGACATCATTTGATATAAATTCATACTTTCAGACTAGTTAAACACATTTCAATGGCAGTTTAGCTAAATGCTGCTTTATTAATATCATTCCTCGACAGATTTTTTTCATAGTGTAAATACTATATTAATTACTCTTTTTATGGTTGATTATGATTGTACCTCTACAAAAACTACTTTTGCAACAATATAGACCTGAGGTGCCTTCTGAAAATAAGATCATGCATATTAAGGATTGCTGTAGGCTGGACTCAACCTCAGTTTTGTTGCTGTCAATTGATTATAAATGTTACATATCTATTATACTTACAGTGTTGTGCAGGGTATAAATAGTTAGTTCAAACAGATTCTATGAACCTATTAGAACATCTTTTGTCAACACCGGGCAGAAGTGGCAGTGCTCGATGCCCTGAGGCACCACCGAAAGTTTAAACTGAACTTCTGTCTGAACTCTAGGGCCTCTAACTGAACTAGACTGATCAAGACAATGTCCCTTCAAAATGGGTGAGTGGATTCAAAAGGTTTGCTGTGTTCTTTTTCTGCAATGTGAATCTCATTTTATTGAATTATGAAGAACTAGATACTGTGCAGCCCAAATGTTCCATGCTCAGATGATTGGTTAAAGTTTCAGGTAAGTTACAGTGATTGGACAAAACAGTGAGACTGCAGGGTTCACATCGATTGACTGCATTTGTATAAGTGGTTGTGGAAACAGAACCACAATTTCCCAAAGAGACTGAGTTATCCCCCTGAGTTTAAGGTCTTTTAATAGTTAAGTGTAGTGTAAATACGAAGAGTGACATTTACTTTGGTCTCTAACCTGCTTACTTTCTGTCAGCAGGCTATTAGAGGTCTGTTTGTACATCTGAAGAACAAGTTTAACTATACTGTGACAATTAAATCTGACATAACATGAATATATGAACAAGAAATGACCAAGGTTTTCATTAATCATGTCTATACTAGAAAATATTAAATATATCATTTATTGTTGAATCAGATGTTGTTTTTCTTGTTTCCTGTTTCTAAAACAAATAGAATGTCACAATAAGATGAACATATCAGTTCTAGAGGACACACATGTTTTTTAACAACAGAGGAAGAGTGGAGATTTATCAGGAGGAGCTCAAAGAAGTTTAAAATGTCAGCATATTGGTATCAGTAAAAATCCTCCATCATGCATCCCTAAATATGATCAGTCAAACATCTGAACATGAAGATAGTTTAGTTAATAATCACACACAGAAGATCTACAATAGAAACAGAGAAGACATTAACTTACATCAGAATCTCCAATCTACAGTTTGGACTCTGCAGAAAATCACACAGCAGCTTCACTCCTGAATCCTGAAGTTTGTTGAAGCTCAGGTTCAACTCTCTTAGATGGGAGGGTTTGGACTTCAGAGCTGAGGCTAAAGAAGAACAGCTTTTCCCTGACAAACTGCAGCTCCACAGTCTGAACAAAGAAGACAGAATGTAGAGAAAAACTTTTTAGGATCCAATCAGATGTGTTCACATCAGACAGTCTGTTCAGCAGAACCAATCAGCTGCTGCTCTGCCTCCTGTGATAACATTACACATAAATATGTACAATATCTTCATCATCATGCTTGTGTTTGCAGATTTGAGCACAATAGTTCATCATCAGCATCACAGATCTGAACATTTCTGCCTAAATGTTGGGCCCATATATCAGCCAGACATCTCACCAGGATGTGAAGTAGCTGAATCATGAAGATGATGAAGTTTGAATCAGAACCATCAGACCTTCATCAGATGAAGACTCTGACTTCCTCATCCTTATCCTTTAAACTCTACTGTAATCTCTAAAGACTGAAGTTTGAGCTTGAAACATCTTTTATAAAATATAAGACCACTATTGTTTCAATGGGCAGACACCATTCATTATGAAATAGTAATTCTAATGTGAATAATCTGTGGAAGGAGTGGTGGAAAAACTCATAGCTTGCAAGGTTCAGATTAGAATTTAAAACTAAGCGAGCATGGGTACACCGAACCATCCTTCACAAAAGGAGAGGCGATTATTCTGACCCACAATTCTCCGCGGCAACAGCTTTTATAAACAGTGCATATTCTGACTGCTTCCGAATTCAACTGAATAATGCAAACAAATCACACAGACCATGTGAGTTACCACTGCTGTTCATCCTTTATAAAGTTTACCAAAACCTGCCTTAACTTTCCAGTAGTCTGATTCTTTGAAGAGAGCAGGATATGAGACAGTTGATATTGATTATATTTTAAACTTGGATCAATATTAATAATGTATGCACCATTAGATTGTGGTCTTAACAGATTCTGCCTTTCTTTCCTTCAGTTCATTTATTTTCATGCACTGGTTGGTGTTCATGTTGATAATGAGAGGACAGATTTATTTAAATCCTCCTTTCCAACATCGGTTATGCAGATGTAATGTTTACAAGGTTATTATGTTCAATATTGTTTGAAAGGAACAACATTGTCATGATACATGATTCGTCTTTTGTAGTCCACCTTCGAAAATTGTAGTTTCAACACAGCAGTACCATCCGCTGTCACATGATGACGAAGCGTAGTGAAGGTGTAGTCGGATTCTCTCTTCACGGCAGTTTTCCTTTCCTAAGTCCTTCTAAATTCTCCTTTCTCCTTTCCTTAACCTCATGACGTTTTCCATCAGGGCTAAGGAAAAGTAGATAGTAAAAGGCTTAGGAGGTTACTATTCGACCGCAGCCATTGAGTCCATCGTCTGTCCCTTTGAGCTGTTGCCCTGCTGCTGAACCTGGAGCTTCTGCTTAAAATGTTCAAAAATGAAGACCATACCGTTTGTTCATTGGTCCATTTTTTTGTCCATTAGAGAAATAATTTAATCATTTCTCAACAGATTTGGATAATTTAAATGCATAGACAGGATTGTTTTCAAGTGTTTAATTACATTTTGATTCATTTTTCCACAGTTTGATAATGTTTGAAATGCTTTGGGGAAGTTTGAATGATAGAGTTCATCTAGTTGTTAAATCAGATGTTGTTTGTCTTGTTTCCTGCTTCTTAAAAAAAAAAAACACACACAGCCACATAAACAAGAACACATCAGTTCTCCGACAGGAGACACTTGGTCTTATTAACAATAGAAGAAGAGTAGAGATAAATCAGGAGAAGTTCAAAGATGAGTTCAAATATGATCAGTCATACATCTGGACATGAAGACCGTTCAGTTAATAATCACACGCACATACGATTTAAAATAGAAACAGAGAAGACATTAACTCACATCAGAATCTCCAGTTCACAGTTTGGACTCTGCAGAAAATCACACAGCAGTTTTACTCCTGAATCCTGAAGTTTGTTGTCGCTCAGGTCCAGCTCTATCAGATGGGAGGGTTTGGACTTCAGAACTGAGGCTAAAGAAGAACAGCTGATCTCTGTCAAACTACAGCTCCACAGCCTGAATAAAGAAGACAGAATGTAGAGAAAAACATTTTAGGATCCAGTCAGATGTGTCAACATCAGACAGTCTGTTCAGCAGAACCAATCAGCTGCTGCTCTGACTCCTGTGATAACATAACACCTAAATAGGGATGTGCAATATCTTCATCATCATGTTGGTGTTGGCAGATTTGAGCTCATCAGTTCATCATCAGTATCACAAATCTGAACATTTCTCCCTAAATGTTGGGCCCATATATCAGTTGGACATCTCAGCAAGATGTGAAGGGGCTCAATCATGAAGATGATGAAGTTTGAATCAGAACCACCAGGCCTTCATCAGATGAAAACTTTGACTTCTTCATCCTCATCCTCCTAAACTCTTCAGTCAACTCTCAGAACTGAAGTTTGAGCTCTAAACTAGAGCTCAAACTTGAGAAGAGTTTGTTTGAATGTTTTTACGAGTAAGGCCCACACCATCAACAGGATTAATTTGACAATTATTTATTGCGTACAGTGGACAACAAGCAACTTAGCAGGTACGTGAAGCGGATAATGGTATGGGGAAACTTCATGGGGAATCTGCCGTAGTTCCCAGGCGAACCCCCTCTATTAGGCCCCGAGGAAAGACGGAAGGAAGAAGTGTCAAGAAAGGTGAGGGAGGGCGGGGTGCTTCGAGTGTGAAACAAGAGGGAAATGGTCAGTTGGAATTTATGGGAACACAGGAAGAGGCGTGGTTGAGGTGTGGTCCCGCTCCCGAAATTCTGCTTAAAGTTTCACTGCATGAGTAAGGACCACACCATCAACAGGATGAATTTGACAGTTATTTATTGCATACAGTGAATAATAAGCAACTTAGCAGGTACGTGATGCAGATAACGGTTTGGGGAAACGTCATGGGGAATCCGCCATAGCTCCTGGGCATGACGAACTCCTAAAAAGCTCCCAGTTACAAAAGATACTGAGATGACAAGAGAGCGACTTGGACAGACAATGTAACAAGCGCGTAGTCCCGAGCTCGACTGAAGTATTCTTACTTGTTATTAAAGGAGACTGAGTGGGAGAATAGCCTGATGTAGCATAAAGTAAAACCTGAACCGAGTGGCCATTTTAACAGAGTTCTCGAGGCTGGATGACTGATGGATAAAAAGAATTGATGGGTGTGTTGAAAGGTGGATTGTAGTCTGTAAATCGATTTAGATGGGTACGACAAGTTGATGGATACATTTTTTATGATATTTGAAACAGATCTTAACTGTAGGCAAAAGCAAGCTTGATGTATAAAGCCATGTTGACTTCAATGAATTTCTTTTCTAGGAATGTTATTTGTTAATGGTGGTGCAAGTTATGGAAACAACATGAATAACTGAGAGGCAGCAAAGGGCTTGCAGTGAAAGTCAGTTAACTTTGTTCATTGACAGGTAGAATGGCAGTAGCATCTTTGTACACAATCGAAATTGATTGATTGATTCGGATCAATGTCTGTAATGTGCCAAAGATGACGAATTATTTCAGTTAAGACCAAAAAGTTTTTTGAAAACTGGTGTGACAATCTGGTAAATTTGATTTAGTTTTTAAACCATGATGCTTATTATTTTAGAGCCCCCCCCCCCCCCAAAAAAAAAAAAAAAAACGCTGACAAGACCGTATAAGCTTTACAAACGAAAGACCTGTGCGTGTGTTTATCGTTCATGGGGAAGGTGATGCTGATCTGATCAGCAAGAAGGAGCAAAAGAAGGACTTCTGCATGACTCGAATTGATGGTAAAATAAAGTGAAGAGGAGCTGGGAAGGAGAAAGCATCTTAGAAACTGAGCCAAGTAGTTTGGTACTGTTATAGTAATAGATGCATTCTTTGGATGGATGAAATAAATTGTTTCAAATAAGTCAAAAGAGAGACTGGGAAACTGGGATAAGTCAGGGAATCTGGTATCGTGGTTCCCTTCTAGATGAACATGGAGTCAAGTATTTCTGATGGCACGGCTAGATTTATAGATGTAGATTTAGATTGTAGATTTGTATTGTTACTGGTGGGGGGATTTTAATTCTGGTTTCTAGAGTTCCCTTTTTTTAAACTTAGGCTAACTATGGGCGCTAAACTGAGCCATTGACATCCCGGTGTCAGGTGCCCATACCAGTACAACCCTGAATGGTTGATGACAGTGGCTGGCAAAGGGGCTGGCATCCCAGTGCCAGGTGCCCAACTGAATGACCTTAGATGGCAGATGATGACGTTCTGGTTCCTGGAGCCTCCTCTGGGTGACCCTTGATATTTGTTGATTGTAGCCAGCACTGGCACTAACGACTCGGTGCCCTGTGCACGTACTTGCATTACCCTGTATGGTTGATGAAAGTGGCTGGTCAGGGCACTGACATCTCGGTGCCAGGATATGATACGAAAGTGAAACGAATGGCTGATAACAGCTTCCTTGTGCCTGGGGCCCCCACTGGATATCTGACAATGGGGTGTAGTGTGCTTGGTCAGTGATCGGGAGGTTGCAGTTTCAAGTCCAGCTCCGGGCAACACATGGCGATGTGTCCTTGAGCAAGACACTTGACCCCAAGTTGCTCCCGCTGCTGCATCAGTTGAGTGTAAATGGGCATGAAAGGGTGTGAATGTGTTAGAGATACTGATGGATAACTAACATAGAAACTCAGAAACATCGGAGAGTGAATGTTAGAGCGAACGGGTGTGAATGGGTAAGTGTGACCTGCGGTGCAGGTACTTTTGACTACTTTTGAGTAGTCAAAGACTAGAAAAGTGCTATATAAGCCCAAGCCCATTTACCATTTACCATTTACAATGATTGTTGATTGTATACAGCGCGGTAACTACCATGCCAAAGATATGATACGAAGTGTAAGGAATGAAACAATACAATTGGATATGCTGTTTGATGCCCGATGATAACATCCCGGTGCCTGGAGCCCCTGCTGGGTGGCCCTCAATAATTGTTGATTGTAGTTGGCATGGGCACTGACATCTCGATTCCAGGATATGATACAAAAGTGGAACGTATGAAGCGGTATAATTGAATATTATGTGAAGCAATGTGATTTACTTAATAAATATATGCTGAGGTGAGGTATGATATGATATGATGCATGATAATTTGACATGATTTGATGAGCCTTGATAGGATAGAATATACAATAATATTTAATATTTAATATTAATTATTATTTCAAATATTTAATATTTGAATCAATATAATTTCAGTTTTAAATGGAACCATGTGATACGATGAAATGATGTAACATTCACGGTTACATAAGATACAATGCCATTTAATACAAGAATTTATGCACCTTGATTTGACATTTGATGAGTTACCATGTGATAAAACATAGAGCAATGTGAACTGATATAATTTAGTGTTACACAGAAAAGTGTAATACAGTAAAACAATGTAAGATGTACAATTGTATAAGATATGATACCATTAAATAAAAGAAATGATGCACCTTGATTTGACATAATTTGATGAGTAACCATACAACATAACATAGAGCGATGTGAATGGATAAAATTTAGGCTACGTTAACACGGACACTCTGACTTCAAAGAAAAAGATTTTTCCTTTGCATATTTAAGTCTATCCACGTTCAGATGGAGACGCTGGAGTATGCTGCAATATACATGCTGGTTCAGCAGATGGCGGTGTAGGTTTGCAGAGAGGCTGTGTTGCTACAACACACGTACGAATAAGAAAAACGTTCACAAGCAACAATGACGAGTGGACGCACATAGACGCACGAGTTTCTTTTGTAGACAACATATCAGTTCAGACAACAGATCTGTCTAGATAGTTTTGTCTGGAGAACAAACCAAGCTCTCAAACACGCTATTCAGTTTGAGAACCGAAGCTGCTGTTGTTCCTGGCATGCGCATGCAGCCTTCATGTGACAGAGTACTGAGCATGCGGTGACGTCAACGTTTGACCCTGAAACCCTCTGATTCAGGTTTACACGGAGCTGCATGGATGAGCATTTTGAAACTCTCCACTCTTGAGCCTGTTTTCAAAGTTAACGTTTTCGGACAATCTGCAAAGAGTTTGCATGTAAACACAAGGCCAAAACGCAATTAAACTTACCACATCTCACCGTATTCGCCAGATGCGTATTCAGACCCTTAGTGTTATACAGAAACGTGTGATAAGGAGAAACAATGTAAGACGTATGATTGATAACATTTGAAGCCATGTATAAGGCGAGATACGATGCCAATCGATGTTATACAGAACCATGTGATATAATGAAACTAAGTAAAGTATGGTTGAAAAGATGCAATGCCATTTATTAAGAATAAAAGATGCGACTCGATTTAAATAATTTAATGAATAATGTGAAACAATGTAACTTACAGATTAATAATTTCTGATGCCATTTAATAAGAAGAAATGATGAAATTCAATTTAACATGATTAAAAATTAATTAAAAAATTGAAGAGTATTGATACTACTTAAAGTACAGCAATATGATTTGAATCAATATAAAATTTTGTTTTATACAAGAACGATGCAATACTTTATGGTACGTTGATACATTATGAAATGATAAGAGCTGATAAGATGCGATGCCGTTTTATATGAGATGTAAGATATGACACCAAGTTACATGGAAACTGTGATACGATATGGTTCAATGATATATGAAAAGATCTGATGATGTTACACAATACTATATAGAGAGAGCAATATGATTAGATGAGAACTGAATGATAAATCAAACAAGAGAATTTGCATTTCCATGAAGGAAATGCGTTGAAATGCTGAGTGTGACTGCTGAAACTGTGAAATAAACTGCTAAAAGTAATGCAAAGAAAGTTGAAAATGTGACATGAATAGTTGTAAGCAGTAAATCACGGCTGAAAATATGTGAAATGTGCAATAAAAATGTTTGCAGAACATTATAGATACTGGAGCTCAGGTGTGCAGGTCAAGTGACCATGCTGTAACTTCAAAGAAATGTGCAAAAGTTGATGCTGCTTCAACAGTCATATCTCAGAAACTGTAGCTGGTAGTGAAAAGTGCACTAAAGCTGTTTGCAGTTGTGAAAGAAAGCAGAAAATGAATGACTTTTTTTGTAACATGGTGAAATGTGTTGATATTTGTAGATGTACCTAATAAAGTGGCCAGTCAGTGTAATACGTCCAAGGTAAGGTTGAAAGTGTAAAGACCAGCATGATTACACTATTGTAAAGAAGAATCTGTACTAGATTGAGAAGAAAAGTATCTCTGCCTCAACCCGGATTTGAACCGGGGTCTCACATTTCAAAGTCAGCTGCGCTAACTATTTAACCACAAGGTTAAATATGCTGAGTTAAGGAAAGCACGGTATTTCTCCTCATAAGAGCACTGATAATGCTCGGTACTTCCGGGTAATCAAACGCTTGCTGTGTCCAAACTAGAATAGATATGAGGAAAGAGATTTCACCGTGAGCATCCCAAGAACCTGCTGAAACATTTAGTAAAATTCTCATGTCTGTACTGCTAAAAATGTTAACACAGTGGCGAGTTAAAAACGCACTTCAAAGTGAAGCACTCGGCTGTCCAGAGCATCGGTCTAAAGTCACGTGACGTGCTCTAACAAGAAGGATTTCCTCGAAAGTTGGTGTTGCTTAAAAAAATCATATTTAAAAAAGTGTGGAAGCCAGCAAACAGCTGAAGATATGTAAAAATAGCCGAGAAGTCAGTGCAGCTTTTAAAGCATGAATGAAGTCTGTAGGTGGAAGCATGCCCAATCTGTGGAGCTTCAAAGTTGCTGAAGTTTTCAGCAGAGCTGCGGAAATGTCCTATTGATTTCAATGTAAAAATACATGCAGAAATTATGTTTTACTGTAAAAAGTATAATTGTTAAACCTGTGAAAAATACAAGCGCACTTCTCATGAACATGCTGCATATGTCAATTTTTTTCTGTGAAAATCTGTGCAAATTTGAAGCCTGTGAAAGGTGCCAAAATCTGGAGGAATAAGAAGAAGAAGAAAAAACAAAATGGAGTTTAGGGAGAACAATATGTTGAAATGCTGACTCAGCATTTCAACATAATGAAAGAAAATCAAGCAGACTTTGTTAGGCTGTCATGGTTGTCTACCGCATTTGACTGAAGAGTTTGTGTGGAGGCCTGGATTATGCTTAAGGAAGCTTGATTGTTGGTTATTATTCTCACCCTTATGAGTCATTTTATTGAATTAGTATTATTCATTTATTTACTTATCATCATTATTATCATTTTAATTAACAATTATTTACCGTTTTTTATCCTTTTCTGTTTCTTAGACGATGTACTTTACCTTTAATTGGGATCGTTGATGCGTGTTTGATGCGTGATGATGTCATCCGGAAGTGGGTTATCGACCGGGCTAAGGCTAATGAAAGAAATGTTTGTTTTGGTTCTAAGCTGTTGCAGAAAAGGCTTTTCTGTTCATAGTGAGACGAGGGGATAGCCTGAGAGCTTGTGAAGGATGGGAGTGATGATCAGTGTGTTGACACACGGGCGGGGCTCTACAGGGCTCCGCGGAGCTGCGGTGCCGGAGCTGGGGGAACGTGGTGGTGACCTGTGAATGGACTCATGTCCGGTGGCGATGGGGGAGGTTGGAGGGAATCCCCGTAACTATGATGAGCTGATTGGACTTCATCATCTTTGGTTTTGAGGCTTCAGAACCTCATGGACATTCGTGGATTAGTTGGATGGATTAGGTTTGATGAAGAGAGATGTGCCAGCCTGAATGAAGACCATGGAGGAAACTTGATGTGCTGGACTCTCTTTTTGATGGCAGCTCGTGTTTCGGACTCACTCAGTCTGGACGACTTGGGTGTTGGATGGGGTGGTTTCGGTTCTGAAGGGGCGAGGCGCATTTCGGCTGAAAAGTGCCTCCGGGCTGGTTGAGCATCAGGTACATGTCTGCTAAATAGGTGAGTAATGCCGCCTGACGAGTTGTTGGTCGAGTATGATGGCGAATTGCTTTGAAATTTAAACCAGAAGTTTAAGTGACTTTCCATGCCATGCCGTGCGTCGAGTGTGCAAAACAAAAAAGGGAAATGGTCGGTTACAATTCATAGGAACACAGGAAGAGGCGTGGTTGAGGTGTGGTCCTGCTCCCAAAATTCTGCTTAAAGCTCCACTATTTGAAGCTCTTTGTAAGGATGTTCTCAGAGGACAACCCTGCTGTTTCATCAGAATAATTTCACTCTGTTCACTTCAAACTCATGTCTGTGTGTGGTCTTCACTGCTCTGATGATTATCATCTATAAAGCCCTCTTCCAAACTACATCTGTCTCTGTCAGCTTTGTCCTGTTTTATTGGCACTTCTTACACAATCAGCTGGCCATGATCTTCTGCTAAAACTTGAAGTATTAGTGTTCCTAAACAGACTAGATCAGGAGTCAAACTTGTTTGCACTAAGCAGAAGTTTGACTTGAGCTCTAACAAGACTTGTGTCTAAACTCAAACTGATTACTGTCATGTCTTTGTGTCTTTTCTGACTCTGATTACATCTCTTTCACATGTGAAATTTATCTGTTTAAGCTCGTATAAGACAAACTTAAAATGATCTACATCTTTTGGATGGCACACCACACAGCCTGGTGAGAAATCAGAGCCTCATCAGTCTTGCAGTTGCCATTATGTTTCTGTTACCATTTATCTGTTCGTCTTTTTGTCCGTCCATGAGAGAAATACTTCATTTTTGTACAATAGAAGAAGAGTGTTAAGTCACCTCAGAATCTCCAGTCTACAGTTTGGACTCTGCAGAAAATCACACAGCTGATTCACCCCTGAATCAAGAAGATCTTTGTTTTCACTCAGGTTCAGCTCTCTCAGATGGGAAGGTTTGGATGTCAGAGCTGAGGCTAAAGAAGAACAGCTGATCTCTGACAAACTGCAGTTCCACAGTCTGAATAAAGAAGAGAGAATGTAGAGAAAAACTATTAAGGATACAATCAGATGCGTCCACATGAAACAGTCTTCTCAGCAGTGCCAATCAGCTGCTGTTCTGACTCCTGTGATAACTACACACATATAAGTGGTACACAGCCTGGTAAGAAGACAGAGCCAATCTCACAGTTGCCTTCATGTTTCTGTTACATTTGTCTATTGGGCTGTTTTTTTGTCCATGAGAGAAATAATTTAATCATTTCTCATCAGATTTATATGAATTTGAACGCAGAGCTAGGATTGTTTTCAAGGGTTTGCATTTGGAAATGCTTTGGGGAGGTTTGAATGATAGAGCTGATCTAGTTGTTAAATCAGATGTTGTTTGTCTTGTTTCCTGCTTCTTAAACAAATAGACTGCCACAATTAGAGAAACACAAAGTTCAAGAGGACTCTTTTTTTTTTTTTACAACAGATGAAGAGTGGAGGCAGATCAGGAGGAGATCAAGGAATTTAAAAATGTCAGCTTATCAATATCAGAAAAAATCCACCATCATGCATTCCCACATATGATCAGTCAAACATCTGGACATGAAGATGGTTCAGTTAATAATCACACACAGAGGATCTACAATAGAAACAGAGAAGACGTGAACTGGCCTCAGAATCTCCAGTCTACAGTTTGGACTCTGCAGAAAATCTCTAAGCTGCTTCACTCCTGAATTATGAAGATCTTTGTTGTCACTCAGGTTCAGCTCTCTCAGATGGGATGGATTGGACGTTAGAGCTGAGGCTAAAGAAGAACAGCTGATATTTGACAAACTGCAGCCATTCAGTCTAAATAAAGAAGAGAAAATGAAGAGAAAACTATTCAGGATCCATTCAGATGTGTCCACATCGAACAATCTGCAGAGCTTTGTCAAATCCCTGCCCAGATATCTTGGAGTTAAAGACCTGATGTGTTCTAACCTGAGAGTTTCCAGTCTGCAGTTTGGACTCTTCAGTCCAGCAGACAGCAGCTTCACTCCTGAATCCCGCAGGTCATTGTTACTCAGGTCCAGGTCTCTCAGATCAGAGGACTGTTCGCTGAGGACTGAGGACAGAGCTCCACAGCTTCTCTCTGATAGTCCACATCCACTTAGCCTGAGAAAAGAGTCAGAAGATCATAAAGAGCAACCAGTTAATGGTCATTTTTTTTAAAGATATAGAAATCTGATGTAACCTGCAGGTAGGTGCACCTACTGAGCTTGTCTGGAGTCTTTGACCACTGGCAGCAGCCTCAGAAGAGCCTCCTCTGAACCAGAGTATTTCCTCAGGTCAAACACATCCAGGTCCTTCTCTGATGACAGTAAGATAAAGACCAGAGCAGACCACTGAGCAGGAGACAGTCTGTTTGTGGAGAGACGTCCTGATCTCAGGGCCTGTTGGATCTCCTCCACCAGGGAACGATCATTCAGTTCATTCAGACAGTGGAACAGATTGATGCTCTTCTCTGCAGACATGTTGTCATTAATCTTTGACTTAATGTATGTAACTGTTTCCTGATTGGTCTGTGAGCTACTTCCTGTTTGAGTCATCAGACCTTGAAGAAGGTTTTGATTGGTCTGCAGTGAAAGACCCAGGAGGAAGCGCAGGAACAAGTCAAGGTGTCCGTTTTGACTCTGTAAGGACTGGTCCACAGCTGTCTGGTGGAGATCTTTCAGATCAGGTTTCCCAAAGATTTTAGTGATCTCAGATGTTCCCTGTTCTTCTGCCATCAGATTGACTCCAGAGTTGATGAAGATCAGATGGACATGAAGAGCAGCCAGGAACTCCTGAACACTCAGATGGATGAAGCAGAACACCTTATCCTGGTACAGTCCCTTCTCCTCTTTAAAGACCTGTGTGAACACTCCAGAATACACTGAGGCTGCTCTGATGTCGATGCCACACTCTATCAGGTCTGGCTCATAGAAGATCAGGTTTCCTCTCTGCAGCTGCTCAAAAGCCACTTTACCCAGAGAGCGGATCATCTCCCTGCTCTCTGGACTCCAGTGATTATCAGTCACTGCTCTTCCATCATACTTGATGTTCTTCAGTTTGGACTGAACCACCAGGAAGTGGATGTACATCTCAGTCAGGGTCTTAGGCAGCCTTCCTGTCTCTCTGGTCTTCTGCACATGGACCAGGACTGTGGCAGTGATCCAGCAGAAGACCGGGATGTGACACATTATGTGAAGGCTTCTGGACTTCTTGATGTGGGAGATGATTCTTTTGGCCTGCTCCTCATCTCTGAACTGTTTCCTGAAGTACTCTTCCTTCTGCTGGTCATTAAAACCTCTGACCTCTGTCACCATGTCAACACATTCAGGAGGGATCTGATTGGCTGCTGCAGGGCGTGTGGTGATCCAGATGTGAGCAGATGGGAGCAGGTCCCCCCTGATGAGGTTGATCAGCAGCACACTCACTGAGGTGGACTCTGTGACATCAGTCAGGATTCTTGTTTGGTGGAAGTCCAGGGGAAGTCGACACTCATCCAGACCATCAAAGATGAACAAGACCTGGAACTCCTCAAACATGTAGATTCCTGCTTTTTTGGTTTCTCTGAAAAAGTGATGAACAAGCCCCACCAAGCTGAACTTCTGATCCCTCAGCAGATTCAGCTCTCTGAAGGTGAATGGAAACATGAGGTGTATGTCCTGGTGGGCTTTGTCTTCAGCCCAGTCCAGGGTGAACTTCTGAGTGAGGACAGTTTTACCAATGCCAGCCACGCCCTTCGTCATCACTGTTCTGATTGGTCCATCTTCTCTAGGTGGTGCTTTAAATATGTCTTCTCCTCTGATGGTCTTCTCTGGTTCATGTGGTTTTCTGGATGTGGTCTCGATCTGTCGAACTTCATGTTCCTCATTTACCCCTCGAGCCTCTCCCTCTGTGATGTAGAGCTCTGTATAGATCTGGTTCAGCAGGGTCAGGGATTTTGCTTTAGCAATCCCCTCTAACACGGTCTTGTACTTCTGCTTTAAGTTGGACTTGAGATTGTGGCACACTGAGGCTTCAGATCCTGAGGAAAGACCGACAAATGACATTAAAGTCTGGATCCTAGACAAAGTCCCACTTTCACAAAAGAGTTGCTCACATCTTCTCATTTACCAAAAGTATATTTTGATTCAAACACAGCAGTAATGAGTATCATATTCGAGTATTTGCCATAAATCAGGGGCTGTCAGTGTTGCCAGGTGGGGTATATAGAATTATCGTACCCGAGACTCAAAATTTTGGGTGAAATTATCGTACACCCATCATAATCATAATAACAGTCTTATTGTTGCTCAACAGCCACATGTGGTCACTCTGTTTCGTGTCCTAAAGGTGCTTTTGTGGTCATTCACCAGCCCGCCCCACATCAGCAGCTCCAGGCTCCAACTCAGCAGTGTTACATTTATGAGTCCTCTTTAACAAATAGCAGATTGGGACTAATGAGCCGAATCATGAAACCCTGGGGCTATTTTGGCTATGTGTTAAGTAGGCTATTTATAATAACTGACGGAGATAAAGAGCAATCTGACTTTACATAGTGAAATTTGTTTTAGACAGTAACATTTACTTCAGAAGAGTAGTCTTGAAATAAACATTTTTTGAAAAATACTTGATAACATATATAGAGCCCCTTAAGGGTCAGAGTGAGAGTTTTTTTTAGGAAGACTTTTGTATTCCCTTGCAAAATGCATCCACTCAAAATACTTTTTTTCCCTTCTGAGCTGATCCTTTAAGCCACTCCCAGTGCAGCTCATTGAATTTTACTTTCAACTGGGCAGTAGGTATGATGGTATTGTAGTTTAGTGTCCATCTGGACGCTGTAATGATGAAGAGTCTGTTCATGAACACAAGGGTCTTTTATGTGCCAGTTGCAGCTGGCCGAGACCACGCAAACTCCAAAAATACAAACAAACAGAATAAGTTGAATGAATCAATCACTAAGACTCAATCCCAAACCGCTCCCTGCACACTACCTCTTCACTATTGTGTGTCACTCCAAAATGAAGTCACACTTATAGCTGTGGAGGGCACTTTCGTCAAAGGGGGAGGGTATAAATATGACGGACGGGAGTGGGAGGCCCTCTTAACTTCACCGGAAAACAGAAGACCTCGTCGCCATGTTCACAGAAAGACACTCCCATGTATGGCTGTTATATTGTGGCACAGATTGTTACCCTCTAGGACAGAAGCTACATTATAGCCTACTTCAAATAATTTTAACTGATTCCACATTTCTTTCAATTCTATTACCATCTGACAATTGCAATCAAAGAAATAAATAAATGCTGTCAATTGTGCTCACATTTTGAGGTTCAAGGGCTGCACAATCATATCAACATTAGCATAGAGTAAGGTTTGCTTGTTTTGTTTAAATATTTTAAAACCATGATTTTTGTGATTTTTCAGTCAGTGTGACAAAGGTGTGGGTAAAACATGGACACATGAGACACATACATTAATGTTGTTTTCTCTCCCATTTAGGTGTTGCACTTCCTGCAAAAATTGTTGAAAGTGTGCATCGATGCAGACTCGCTGTTTAAGGGCTGAACAGTCCACTCCCCCTCTGCACTACGAGGTTCAGGATGGCCCTTGGTATGGCAGATTTTCTTTGAGGAGGCGTAAACAGAGGGGTAGTGGTTAGGGAGAGTGTGTAGGGGACGGTTTGGGATTGAGCCCCGGTCTCTCTTGCGCTCTCGCCTCTTTGGCTCCTGTTCACCCCTGTCCTCTTCAGTGGTGCTCATTTGTCTGAACTGACTTCCTGCCTGAGCTCCCACAAGCATGATTGGCAGTCAATCAATCTGAGACAAATGACACTCAAACTATGATTGGCTGGAAACATCACGTGATATAAAGATGCCTTTAGGGTTCTCAAATAACTGTCTGCAAGACTTAGGCAGACCTGCCTTTCTTGAATTATTGATCGAACACCATACAGAGAGCCAATTTATCATACAAATAGGATAATTATCATACACCTGGTAACCCTGGGGGTTGATGACCTTTGTGCCGTGAAGATCCTTTTTTAAAGTTCTTGTTGCCCAGTAAACCACCTCACCATCGAGGTCCATCAAGTTTAATCAGAATCTACAACAACATTCAACTCTCTCACAGACCTGCTCCATTATATCCAAAGACATAACACTGTGAGCATTCATCCCTGCAGTCAGGTTTCTCTACCCCCTCCCTTTTGCTCCTCTGCCAGCTGTGGGCATGGTTACCTTCCTCACCTTGGCTCCCTTACCACGCACCTTTTGGAGATCATTAATTGCACTCCCTACTTTAGCTGCTTGGCTTGTTCACTTCCCTTGCATCGTCCTTATGATTGTGCCATTAACATACTTCCTGGTGCTCCAATCCCCTTCCAGTCACTTGTACAATCTGTCTTGCCCTAAAAAGCAAGCGATGAAGACTTGCAATAATGAGTCTCTCAAAACTGGTCTCATACATCCCTCTTCCTCTCCGCTTGGTGCAAGGTTTTTCTTTGTGGAGAAGAGAAATTCCTCATTGAGACCTTGCATTGATTTTCAGGGGCTTAATGATATTGTTGTTAAGGATATGACACCCATCCCCTCGATCGATCGCTCATTCAAACCATTGTGCCATTCTCAGGTGTTTTCTAAACTAGATCTCAGGAATGCATACCATCTCATCTGCATTTGTGAGGGAGATGAGTTGAAGACAGCATTTAACACGTTTGGGCTATTTTGACTAACTCGTCATGCCTTTTGGTCTCACCAATGCCCCAGCCATGTTCCCAAAAATTATAATTGATCTGACCTGAGTTGGGTCTTCAGTGGTTGTTGGGCCAATGGCTCTAGTGCGGCGGTCGCTGGGGGGTGTGCTCTTGTTGTGCGCGCCTGGTCGCTGGGGCTCATCTGGGTTGTCCCCTGTGGGCCATGAGGACTGCTGTTGTGAGGGCCACTTGGCACTGCTCCCTTGCTCCCACTTGTTGTGGCTGGTCGGGGCTGGCCCTCACTAGCCTAGCCTCTTAATTGCACCTCACTACTCACACATTGCACTCCTGTATATATTTGGGAACATCCACAACGTTTAGGGTTCTTGGAGTCGAGGGCAGTAGAGGGGTGACTAGCTCGGCTTCTCTGCCTCTTTCCTCCTCCGATTTTAATTGCACTACATACAGTAACTTGGAGGGAAGGCTGGGCAGAGGTGCAGGGGGGCGGGTGCAATCTGTTTCAGGTTTTGACCCCTCTCTGCTTGCCTTCCACCTGCCTCACCTGCCTCACTTGCCTTCTGTTTTTAATGCAACACAACATCCACTTGTCTGGGGCAGGCAGTGATGGGGGGGTCGGTGGGCTCCTACTCGACCAGTTTTTTCCCAGTTTTAATACACTACACTACACTTGGAGCAACATCAAGTCATGGTGGAGGGTTAATGTATCTTTGTCTGGGAACAAAGATACCAATTAACAGGGGGGGAAAGGGGGCGTCACCATTTTAGGCTTGGTGTGGCTGGTGGGGTCCGACCTTTTCTGACTGTGGCTCTGTGCTGGGGAGCCCATCTCCATCAACTGGGGTGGTGACAGTGGCCTTCAGGTGTGGTTGGGCTCTGGTGCCGACAGGTAAGGACCTGGGGCGGTGCCCGGGGGGCGGGTGGGCTGGGTCATGCATCCCTCTGTAGCCTGGGGAGCGGGATCTATTGGCCTGTCACTCTCTGGGGACCTCGACGTGGGTGACTGCCTGTGGGTTGCTGCTCTGTGTGGGTGATTCGGAGGCCTTCTTTGGCACTTGGGTGGCGGTCTCTGGCGCTCACCTCGGCCTCAGCTCTTCTGAGGGGCAGGGCATAACCGTGACCTCACCACTGCACACCCACATTCTGCCCCACCTGGCCTTGCTGCAGCTGGTACCTGGATTTGGTTCCCAGGCGCTGGGAGCCTCTGGCCTGCCACGGGGACGGTCGTGGTGGCTGGGTACTCAGGGTGGGGTTGGCTTGTGGCCTGGTGAACAGGTGGTGGGTGGAAGTGTGTGCTGTCTGCGGGGGGGCTGCTGCCCCGGATGCCCTGGTGTTGTCCTTGGTGCCTTTGGGGGAGCAGGTTGGTGCCCCCTTGGGTCCTGGGGCTGTTTCTGGATCCTGTGGCTTTGGGGGCCTTGTGGGGGGTCTCGGGTTCCCAGGTGGCTCTTGGAGAGCCGTTGGCTGTGGTCTCCCTGGGTATGGGCATCTTCTTGGGTATTCGGTGACCACCTCACATGCATTTGTGTACAGATACTCAAGCTCCTGTTGAGACTAACTGTAAAGAAATGATTGTTCCTGTCAGAACATGCTGAGTCGGGCACTCTTACATGTCTTGTCACATCCTGTGATGCATGGTGCTCCATATCTCACCCCTGGGGGTCCACCCTCTATAAAGACCCCACATCTCTGGTGTCCCTGGTTTCTTATTGGCTTTACTTACTGTATGGACTTAGATCAGCACAGCACTTGGACTACTATCTCAAATTAATTACACTACCTGTTTGTCCTCCTCCCTGTTGTCTTGTCTTGTCCTACCTGTCACTATTTCCCATTCTTTCACACTGTGGTGTGGCACGGCCCTCCCCTTCAGCCCACATAAGGGGTTAAATAAAGTTTGATTTGATGGAGTAGCCTACAGGGAGGGCTGGTGATGAGAGAACAAAAAGAAAAAATATATAATTGATCTATTTTGTGACATGCTAAGCAGGTTCGTCTTCATTGAGCAAGATGGCATTCTCATTTTCTCCCATTCCCATAATGAAAATGAACATCGTGTCCGGTTGGTTCTTCAATGGTTGTTTTTTATTAAGTCACAAAGTATGAGTTTCACACTCAATCAGTCACTTTTCTAGGTAACATCATGACGGTCCCTGGTGGCTGGGTACTCAGGGTGGGGTTGGCTTGTGGCCTGGTGAACAGGTGGTGGGTGGAAGTGTGTGCTGTCTGGGGGGGCTGCTGCCCTGGATACCCTGGTGTTGTCCTTGGTGCCTGGCAGGACAGGTTGGTGCAGGTCCTGGGTAGGCTGTTTCTGGATCCTGTGGCTTTGGGGGCCTTGTGGGGGTCTCGGGTTCCCAGGTGGCTCTGATCAAGAAGGTAAGCTGCTTGGCTGATCCTCACTGGGTGCGGGGTCAGCCTACACAGTCATTAGGTGACCACCTCACATGCATTTGTGCAGCAGATACTCAAGCTCCTGTTGAGACTAACTGTAAAGAAATGATTGTTCCTGTCAGCTGGCGGGTGAGTCGGGCACTCTTACATGTCTTGTCACTGGGCGTGCATGCATGGTGCTCCATATCTCACCCCTGGGGTAAGCTGTCTGGTTGTTTGGCTTGTCTTTTTAACGATGTGAAGACCAGGCTGTGACGCGCTCTCTCTTTTGGACAGGTGTCTCTTCCAAGCTCGTAAAGGAGCACCAAGCTCTGCAGCGTCTCTCCCTCAAATTGCTCTCCCTCACCTGAGGTGAGGGAGGGAGAGGTTTGCTCCAGCCAGGAGGCGGACACTGCTGTTTTCTACTGTTTTGTTTTGGATCTACTTAATGCTGTCCTACTGTGGACACAGTCCACAGTCCTCTTTTTTTGTTTGGTTCCACTAGGATTTAAAGCTAGGGTCTACGATTTGAAACCGCAACCTGCCCCCCCTTCCCTCACCTCTCCCCTCCGTGTTCCAAGATCCAGCCCCCAGCTCGTGTCGCCTCATAAAGCCCCCTCGGACAGAGCTACGAGCGACTAGCACAATTTATCAGCAGCAAACTCAATCAAAAACAGCTCAGCTCAACTGAAAGTATCAAACACGACAGACATCTCCATTATAACACACAGCAGTAGCCATTTCAACTGGACCGGCGGCAATGCGGGTCTGGCGCCGCCAGAGCGGAGCCAAGTGTGGGGGAGGATTTATCTTTCTCAGCCTGTCCTCCCCAGCTCAGCTTACAGTGCAAACGATTAGCGGCTAACAGGCTAACCCGCTCCCCTACAAGTTATTAGCCCGTGCAGGCAAAAAATTAACCAGAGTTATTCAGCAGACATCTCCCACTGTAGTAAACAAAGCCATTACCTGATCAACCAGGGGCGAAATGGTCGATGCTGAAGGTCTGACGGCCGGCTGAGGCTATTCGTTAGCGGTTAGCCGTTAGCCCGCTAACAGGCCTCAACCCGCGGGCAGACCTCCGTTGGCCCCGCGGGAGAGGGAGGTGGCTTCGGTTTCGGCGCTAGGCTTTTCCGGCTCCATGATAGTTCAGTAGCTAACGCTGCTAGCTGCTCACCGGAGGTAGAGGGGAGGAGGCGGGACCATGGGCATGACGCTGCGTAGCGAGGGAGACGAGGATTGGATGGACTCAAAGACCAACTCACGGACCAATCGATCCTTGCAGGTTCTTAGGTTTGATTGGTCAGCTAGTATGCAGCTTTTCAGCGGATATACTGAATGGATTTTTTTCGTTCTTTTTGGTCTTTATACTGTGTAGATAGGACCATAGGACCATAACAGCCTTATAAACGGTGTTATTAATATGTACAAAGCTTCCAAATCGTAGACCATAGCTTTAAGTTTATCTCAGTTAAATTGGTTTCATTTGTATGGTTTCTTTTATTTCTTAAACTTACAGTTATGTATAGTTAACTTTATTTTGTTCGTTTTCGTGGTTTAATTTCTCTTTTTGATCTCATTGTCTTTATATTTAGTTGCATTCCTTCATTGGGGGGGTTGCTTTAGTTTCCTTAGTGGTAGTTTTCTTTTGTCAGGGTTTATTCATTTACAATTTAGGTTGATATTATACATATTTGGGTTTTCTTATTTTGTTTGGTAGCTACCTGTCCAGGCTGGGAGTCATTTTAAAGAAATTGACTGGGGAAGTCACCGTCTTTGTTGGTTCTTTTCTGTTGTGACTATTTTTTCTTAATTTAGTACCTTATTTTTGACTTTGATTGTTAATCCTTGAGTGCAGGCATTTCCTGGGTTAAAAGGTGTTAATTTTGTTTGTTGCATTATTTCAATAATTTGAACATTTGGTTTTCATTTTGCTTCTTTTTTGTATATAACTTTGAATTTGGATGTTGAAGTTAAAATATGCAGTAGCACTAGGAGGGAGGCAACCCTGACATTTCTTTCTTTTCTGTTTTACAGGTGCTGTGGGCCGAAACGAGCGGCAGTCCCTTTCCCTGGTGATGGTGTTTTTCACAAGTTATTTTGGTTGATGCACGGGTGTTTGGTTTGCATATTTTCCCCTTTGGTTGTCCTGCCGTCGTGGTAAGCCCCAGCTCTGCTTTATACATTGCCTCTCCCTTGTGCATCTCCCTTTAGTTATTCTCTTTCCCAGTGTTTTAATGAACAAAATGTGTTTTAAAGAATAATAAATAAAATCTATATTTTTCTACAAAGTGAATCATGTCTCCCTCGTGGTGTTGAACCTGTGTAACCTTACTCTAGTGGTTAACAAAACCAAACTACATTCCTGGGGGCGAAATTCCCCCAGGTGGCGTTGTCGAGCTCCTCTGATCACCTTAGCCCTGCCACACAGCCAAGATACGAGCAGTGACAGACTGTCCCACCCCTGCTAACCGTAAAGGGCTGCAGCGCTTTCTAGGTTGTGCCAACTTTAACCGTAGCTTCATTAGAAACTTTAACGAAGTAGCTTCACCTCTTACCGCTCTAATCTCTGTCAAGATCACATACATCTCGTCCTCTGAAGTGGACAGGGCATTTAATCATTTAGAAGAGCTGTTTGTAAAAGCACCTGTGCTTCTTCAACCCAATCCTTCTCTTCAGTTTGTTTTGGATGTGGATAAAAGGTTAAATCCTCAAGAATCTGTAATCCTTAGGAATACAAAGCCTGACACTCTCTCCAGAGTTTTTCCTCCTCAATCTAAGTCTTCTGAACCTGCTCCCATAATCCCATCATCCTGCATTGTTGGAGCAGCGTGCTGGGAGGTGGAAGAGACATGGAAGAGACATGTGTATGGAAACATCCACATCCACCACAAAAGCCCAACTACACCCACCTGTTCCCAAGTGCTATCAATGTTTGGAGCTTCAGAGCCCTGATCTTCAGGAACGCTGCCCTGCAAGTAAGGCAGCATCACGTCATGATGCTCTGCTGTGGTTCCACTGACTCTGTGAACTTTGACTCCAACTTTGTTGAGCTTTTGGTGAGTGCCAGTTTCCAGGACGCCAACTCCAGTCGCTAGGCGCTCGTCCCCCCCTCCACTCACATTCTGGATTGACAACGAGCATCTGCACTGAGGCAGAGTGCAGCCAGAGATGCCTTCAGGGCAGCTGGTAAAAATGAGTTGATGACTGTGACTGGCTGCTTATAGGGGGGTTTTTAATAAAAGGAAAATTCTCACTCATTAACAAGTCAGCGTTTAGGTACAGGGACACAAGGCCTTGGTGCTCATACCCCCCCCCCCCAATCATAGTTCACCTTTATCATAGTCTACCTAAAACTCTTACCATTCCTTATGCGGTTTGCCAGCTCGTCCTGATTCATTCTCCTCAGGAAGCCCACTGTGATCTGCAGAAATGCCTCTCTGTGGCTCCTCTGCTCCTCATCTTCTCCAACCAACTCATCCTGTAAGGATCCTGGGTAATCTAGACCTAACTCTCTCTGGATTCTCCTCAGCTGGTCCTTCACAAAGGTGATGATGTTCTCCTGCAGCAGCTGGAAAACATGAGACAGTGGAGATTCAAAGTGAAAGAGAAGAAAATCTGAATCATGGGGGAGCAGCAGACTTGTAGATCATGGACTTCACTGTTAAAGTGTGATGTTCTCACCAGAAATATGGAGTCTAGCCCTGAATCAGGCTGTTTGGAGAAGATACTGGAGGGTCTAGAAGTTTTCATCTGATCTCTGTAGATTAGAACAGGCTGCATTAAAGCGATAACTGACTCAGCATTAAAGTTCATCAGGACTCAGCATTAGGATGATCATATATCTTCCTTCACCAGACATGTCCTCCTTTTCAGTCATAAAATAATGGCTGGGGGGATTTTATAAAATGCCCTGAAATGTCTGGGTTTTGCTCAGCTTGTTCTGCAGAACTGTTGCCAGGATCAGAAAAAGACATGCATGATTCAAACTAGTGTAACTCCTAGAATGTCCATGCTGTCTTAATAACCCAAACAGATTCTAAAGGCTGAGAAACAAAGCTTTCTACTGATACATGACTGGATTGTTTGAGGAAGGAGGTACAGGAAGTGAGCTGACTGAGTCGGAGATCAGAGAGAGGATTCAAAGACAAACACAGGAGTCATTTATCATTCTTTGAATAGTACTTTCTGTATATGTAATGTAAAAATTTTGTAAAAAATGACATTTGTATCATTCTAAAGTACTTTTTTGCCATTCTTTTGCCTTATTTTTTGCCTAGTTCATCTTTTTTGTCATCTTTTTGAGTTCCTGTTTTATGGATTTAAGAAATAGTTAACTAAAATAATAATATAAACAGTACTTTATAATTAAAATAATGTAAACAATAATGATGATAATATAAGTATCCATTTTGTATTATTAAAAGTGTTGTAAATGTTAATTTAGAATTGTTTGTTGAAAGGAACCTGTAAAAAAATTAAAAAATGTTTTTTCTTTTCTTGTTATTACAAAAATTTGACAACTTAATAATAAATACTTGCTAGAATGTTTTATCCATGCCTAAAAAGTGCTAAAAATGTACTCAAAGTGAATTTTTCAAGGGGAGGTGAAATTGGAGCAACCACTTCTCATGGACACACCACTGGTTTCAGGAGGGTCTGATCTCCTTATCCTGATAAATAAACATCATCATCATCTTCATCACCTCTGAGTGGCAAAACATGGATGTCATAATTCACTTCTCTTAAATTCTCACCTGTCCTTTGCACGTAGGCCCCCCTTAAACTGTAAGGGATTATTTTTAGAGAGATCACTTCCCATGGACACACCAGTGGGTTCAAGAGGGTCTGATCTCTTCATCCTGGTAGAACAAACATCATCATAATCGTCATCTCTTTGTGATTAAAAAATGGATGTCAAAATTCACTCCTCTGAAATTTTCACCTGTCCTTTGCCCGTAGGTCCCCCTTAAATTGTAAGGGATTATCTTTAGAGAGATCGCTTCTCATGGACACACCACTGGGTTC
This sequence comes from Scarus forsteni, assembly GCA_036419115.1. Lineage (NCBI taxonomy): Eukaryota > Metazoa > Chordata > Actinopteri > Labriformes > Labridae > Scarus > Scarus forsteni. Next base: position 1,749,530 of record JAZDUH010000414.1, read on the forward strand.
AAGAGGGTCTGATCTCTTCATCCTGATAGAACAAACATCATCATCACCTTCGTCATCTCTGAGTGAATAAAGCATGGATGTCAAAATTCACTCCTCTGAAATTCTCACCTGTCCTTTGCACGTAGGTCCCCCTTAAACTGTAAGGGATTATTTTTAGAGAGATCACTTCTCATGGACACACCACTGGGTTCAAGAGGGTCTGATCTCTTCATCCTGATAGAACAAACATCATCATCATCTTCGTCATCTCTGAGTAAATAAAACATAGATGTCAAAATTCACTCCTCTGAAATTCTCACCTGTCCTTTGCATGTAGGTCCCCCTTAAACTGTAAGGGATTATTTTTAGAGAGATCACTTCTCATGGACACACCACTGGGTTCAAGAGGGTCTGATCTCTTCATCCTGATAGAACAAACATCATCATCATCTTCGTCATCTCTGAGTGAATAAAACATGGATGTCAAAATTCACTTCTCTTAAATTCTCACCTGTCCTTTGCACGTAGGCCCCCCTTAAACTGTAAGGGATTATTTTTGGAGAGATCACTTCTCATGGACACACCACTGGGTTCAGGAGAGTCTGATCTCTTCATCCTGATAGAACAAACATCATCATCATCTTCGTCATCTCCGAGTGATTAAAGCATGGATGTCAAAATTTACTCCTCTGAAATTCTCACCTGTCCTTTGCACGTAGGTCCCCCTTAAACTGTAAGGGATTATTTTTAGAGAGATCACTTCTCATGGACACACCACTGGGTTCAAGAGGGTCTGATCTCTTCATCCTGATAGAACAAACATCATGATCATCTTCATCACTTCTGAGTGACTAAAACATGGAGGTCAAAAATGTGTGAGTGTGTTGAGTTAGCTATGTCAGGGAGTCTAGTAATAGGAGCCTATCTCTCTCTCTATCCATCTCAGCTTTATTATGGTCCATCCATTCATCTATCTTCTCCCGCTTTTGCTTCTTGATTTAGTCCTGGGATCAGCAGCCTATGCGGGGATGCCTAGACCATGGCCACTATGTCCAGCCTTCCTGGGGGGATCCCACAGGGTCCCAAGTCAACTGAGAGACATACTCCCTCCAGCATGTCCTGGGTCTTCCACGTGGCCATGTACTGGTGGGATGTGCCCAGAAATCTCACCAGGGAGTCTTCCAGAAGACATCCTTACCAGACGTCCGAGCCACCTCATCTGGCTCCTCTCATCGTGGAGGAGCAGCAAACCCCTTCCAGATGATTAAGCTTTTCACCCTGCCTCTGAGGGAGAGCCCAGCCACCCTGCAAAGGAAACTCGTTTCAGCTGCTTGTACTCCCAATCTTGTTTTTTTCGATCATGACTCACAGCTCGTGACCATATGTGAGGATAGGAAGGAAGATCAAGTGGTAAATGGAGAGCTTTGCCTTGTGGCTCAGTTCTTTTTTTACCACGATGGACCTGTGCAGAGCCCGCATCACTGCCAATGCCTGGCCAATCCTCCTGTCAATCTACCATTCTATCCACCATTTGATCTTTCCTCTGCTCGTGAACAAGACCCCGTGGCACTTTGACTTCTCCACTTTGGGCAGAATCTCGTCCCCAACCCAGGGAGGGCACTCCACTCTCTCCCAGGCAAGGACCACTCGGATTTGGAGATGCTGATTCTCATCCCAGCTGCTTCACACTCACCTGTGAACTGATCCAGTGAGAGCTGCAGGTCACAGTCCAATGAAACCAACAGGACTCCATCATCTGCAAAAAGTAGCAACTTGATCCTGAGGTCATCAAACCAGAACCCCTCCACCCTGACAGTGTATCCAAATTCTGTCCTTAAAAGTAATGAACGGAACTGGTGACAAAGGGCAGCCCTAGCAACATCCAGGGCCTTGAGGAACTCCGGGCGCATCTTGTCTGGAGCCCTGCCATGGAGCTTCTGGAGCTTCTTGATCATCTTGGCGACCCCAGCTTCAGAGATAGAAGAGCCCACCACAGAGTCCCCCAGGTATGCTTCCACACTGGAAGACATGCTGTTGGGATTTAGGAGGTCCTTGAAATATTCTTTCCAGTGGTCCATGAATCTCATCAAAGCTGTCTGAAAGTCATTCTCTAAGGCCTAACCAAACTCCTCCCATCCTCAGGTTTTTGCCTTGGCAACCACCGAAGCTGCATTCTACACCGGTGCCTGTCAGATTCCTCCGGAGTCCCACTGGCCAAAGAGGCCTGATAGGGCTCCTTCTTCAGCTTGATGGCATCCCTCACCTCAGGTGTCAACCAGCTTTTGTCCACAGCTCCGATCAGCTGCCTCAACAATAGAGGCCCGGAACAAGGCCCACTCTGACTCAACGTCCCTTGCCTCCCCCACCACATGGTTGAACTTTGAGGTGGGAGTTGGAACCTTTTTTGATGGAAGAGTCTGCCAGACATTCCCAGCAGACCTGCAAGACATGCTTGGGCCTGCCCGGTCTGATGGGCATCTTCCCCCACCATCGGAACCAACTCACCACCAGTGGTGATCACTTGATAGCTCCTCCCCTCTCTTCACTCGAGTGTCCAAAACATGTGGCATCAAGTCCAGTGATATGACTACAAAGTTGATCATTGAACTGCAGCCTACGGTGTCCTGGTACCAAGTGCACCTTTGAACATGGTGTTCGTTATGGACAATCTGTGATTAACACCCAAGCCCAGTAACAAGCACAGCTCAGGTTCAGATCAAGGGATCTAAGCATTGCCGGTTATGCACCAAGCTGTTGTATGGTGCAGAGATCCCAACCCCTCTCAAGAGGACTGGTTCCAGAGTCCAAGCTGTGCGTCAAGGTGAGTGCGACTATATCTAGTCGGAATTGCTCAACCTCCCACCTTCCCCTAACCTTGCATAGCAGATGGGCCTGCCTGATTCAGTTCCTGAAATCCTGCAGATCCCATCTTGTAGTGCTCCGTTGACCAATGGATTCAATGGATTCATTCGGCTAAAATTTTAACGGCCCAATCAGGAAAGAGAGGCGGGAGCTGTAGAATGCTGACGTGACGACAACCGGAAGTTGAAACCGGAAGTTGAGAACGGATATGCCGATTAGCCTATTGTCCTCATAGATACTGAGTAAAACTTGGCAAATCTGCCCTCCTCAGAAGTTTACTTGTAGGGATTGTCTTTGACGAGGTTCATGTCACATATAAGTGTTAAATGAATCCTCTGTGTGGTACGATTTAGTGTAAGACGATAGTATAACGCCGTTAGCGGCTAAGTTAGCAGCTAACGGCTAACGCTCATTTACTGCCGTTAGTCGTTAGCAGCTAAGTTAGCTGCTTACGGCTAACGGTCATTAGCTGTTGTTAGCTGTTAGCCGCTAAGTTAGCAGCTAACAGCTAACTAAAAGTATGCTATTTTTTTTTTCAATTTTTTATTTTTTTTTCAAGTAACAAACAGGCACATTTTGCATCATACAGTCTTCAAAAATCACTGAGCAGCATCAGCAGTCAATATAAACAAAATAATAAAATAAAATGAATATCTAAAAGAAAAAAAAAATCATGACAAATCCAATGAAAACATTGCTTCATTAAATGAGGCAACCCTGCTTGATATAGATTGGTCTGTGATGAATGTGACAAGCAGAACAATTATCCAATCACAAGCTTGTGTTTTTTTTTAAACGTTCTGCCCCCGAAAACAAATTCAAAGGGCCCCTACCCAGATGGACTTGTGAAATATTTCTGTGGCAGATATATGGAGCTGTCCATCTGGCTTGTCAGGTTATCCTTCCCCACCAGAGGGGTGACATTTCACATCCCTAAAGCTAGATGTTGCAGGGTTAGGGTTAGGTATCAGATAGCCAAGGTCCCCGCCTTCCGCTGCCACCCAGCTCGCTTAGCACCCGACCACTACAACCCCTCCCATAGGCGGGGGGTCTATCTGAGGGGATCCCACATCTCTTATTTTGGCTGGGCCTGGCTGGGCCTACGCCCACTGGGCCCAGTCGCTCGCCGATGAGCCCCACCCCCAGGTCTGACTCCAGGGGGACGGCCCCTAATAACCTGCCCAATTACACCTGTCATGCTTTGACATTATTGTAAATAAAGACTGGTGAAGATGAAGATGATGATGATGGTGTCAGAATGTGATGGTTACAGATCTTCATTTCACCTCAGACCCTGGTCTTCTTCACTCAGAGAGGTGTTAGATGGTCTGATCTCCTCTGGTTCTTCAGTCTGATCCACAGCAGAGCGCCCCCTGCTGTCTGTCAGCTGTGATGGAGTCAGAGAGCAGAGCATTAACAACAGACTCTGATGGGCTGAAGGCATGATCCCATATCTATGGTTGTAGTTATTTAATAACATTTCTATAACTGTATTTCTATGACCATGCAACTATGATCTTATTTCTATGGTCTTATTTCAAAGATTTAATTTTATAACTGTATTCCTATGATCCTATATCTATGATCTTATTTGTATTGTCTTGAAATTTTGATGCGTTTCTATGACCATATATCTCTGATCTCTAATTTCTATAATTTCAATGATTTCTCATGTCTTTTAATTGTGTCTCTATAACCTCATCCTCAGTGGTCTCTAAGGTCTTTCCTGACCTCTGTGCCTCTGCAGCCTGTGACCTGAACACACCTTAGTACAGCCTGTTGTAATCTGACATTTGTCCGTCAATGATTTTAATGAAGCTGCTATATAATTCACAAAGGAAAAGAAGGCAGACTCACTGCCTAAACTTTTAGTTTTCTGTTCACTTAGTTGTTGTCCACTCCTTCACAATCAGCAGTAGTGGTCACCATCACTCGAATGTTCATTTTTGAGGTTTTATTTAGAGGACAGACTTCTCCCCATCAGCTCAGACTGGATAATGGGAAACCCTGACAGACCAAGTCTGGAACCAACTTCAGTGTAACACCTAACCTGTTGATGTGGCAAATGTTCATGTATGTTAGCATTAGCTCTGTAAGCATCAGCACTGTTATTAATTGGGTAGTTAGCATTAGCCCTGTTATCATAAGGATTGTTCGCATTAGCCCACTTAGAATTAGCGCTGTTAGCATTTGCTCTGATATCATTAGGATTTTTGGCATTTGCCCCATTAGCATAAGCTCATGTTTTAATAAAACCTGAACCCCTTCCCTGCACTTATCTGGTCAGATTGAACTTTAAAGTTTTGAAAACATTAAAAAAGTTTCTCATAAAACCTTCCACAGCGAGGACAGATCTGTGACGCAGCAGCGGTGAGTCGAAGAACAAGAACACATTGATACCAGGATGTACCAAAGTCCATTTATCACCTTGTTCATATCCAAAGGTCTAAGTCTCCATTTTACTGCAGGTGCTTCATTGTTTTATGAGGAGAAATCAGAGCGACCTGAGGCAGAGAGCATCAGACTTTTGCATGTTGTCTCAGGGCAGGTAGACAAGTACAAACACAAGTCCGTTATCAAAAATAAAAATGTTAAGAAGTTCATTTGTGTAAAAGTTGTACAAGATATCCAGACCTCTCTCTGAAACCCTGTTGTAATTTTTTTGATTTGGGAGAACTTTAGATACATTTTATTCTGCTGTGTTTTTTGTCTCCTGCTGTTCCTTGTGTGATAGACACACAAGAATAAATCCACTTTTTTAATGTTTGATAATGAGCCACTTGAGTCAGAGCATTGTTCTCCAAATGAGTTTAACTATTTTTGGTTGATTGATCTCAATTAACATGTCATGCATACTAAGGGCCTGATCTACTAAGATCCAAAATAATGAGTGCTAAATTGCACGTGCAAACTAAAAATGGTGCATTTAGTGGGCATGTTGCAGGTGGTGTGGACCACCCCATTTAAAGAAGGATTTTGCGTGTGCTACCGGCTATCACCGAGGAGAGTTCGGGAGAGCAGATTGACTGTAAATGAAATACAAAATTTGAAGCCATGGAGTTTGAGGCTAATAAACGCACATAGCCTTTTGTGCTATCTGTCATTTTGAGTGACAAGATCATTGCTTTTCTTTCATGGTATGTTTGTATCAGTCATTTTTAATTTTACTTTTTCTGATTCCAATTAAAATAATCTAAATGACAGCATTCAAATAGCTGCACAGCTTCATCATCAATGACCTCTCATGCGGAGAGCAGTCTGTGTATAGCAGTCTTACACACAGACCGAGCGAGTAACTGTTGCCAGTTACGCACTGACTGCATCACACACTCCACACACTGGCAGCCTCTAAACTCACTGTCTGTGTGGAGAGTGTGATGCAGTCAGCTCTGCGTGACAAACGGTGTGATTATGGCTAGAAGTTTTTTTTCTTTTTTTTTTAAATAGATGAAATGACCTCCGTGATGTAGAGCGCAAAGCAGAGAGGGTCTACTTTACGCGTGCGTCTTCATGGCACACTGGATTGTCCCTCTTATTCCAGTCCTTCATAATGACAGACAGCCTCCAAGTCTTTCTGTTTTTCATCCAAAAATTCAGTCCGTGATGAAAAATATTTGGTTATGTGACCCCTGTTTGCCACCAAGATTGCAGCCCTCCGTAACACTGTTCTGTTTTCGCACCTGCTTTTCAAATGTTCTAACTTTAGACGCAAAAGCACCGGGTGCAATCACTTGCAGGTTTGATAAACCTCACCTCACATTACATGTGCTAAATAAACACATTTGCATCTCCTCCTCCCAGTAATTTGCGCGTTCTGATCATCTGCATGCATTCTGCATATTCATGAGGCCAAACAATTAAATAGTCTGCACATGCTATTTTGCTCATCTGACCGACTCAATCCTCTTTAAACCCTGTTAGTAGATCTGCTTTACATGCACTACAAAGTTTGCAAAAAGTCGGACCCTAACAGCCCAAACCTTACAAAAATACAGTATGTGTTAATGATTTACTTCTTAGAGCAAGGGTGTCAAACCTACAACCTGAGTGCCAAATACAGCCCACCAACAGGTTTTTAAGGCCCATGGGCCCTTTTTGGGATAATTTAAAAAATACTGATCAGTCAGTTTTGGGTCATTCTACGAAGTGGGTGCCATTTGGGTCTGCAGCGTTTGATGAGATGTACAAGGCACAAATATGTGTCAAAGAGTATTTCCAAGGTTAAAGCTTCTAAAACACATGATATTATTGACATGATATATCGGAAAATTCCATTTCTTAAGGATCATTTTAATCATTTTTCATTTCATGTGTCTGTTTCAAGTAAAATTCTGTCAAAAAATGTTCTGTTCTTTCTTAAAATGTGTTTTTTTTTCAGTATTATAGGTCTGTTCCTGTTTACATGAGATACATTTATTAAAATAAAAACATTATTTATTTAAAAAAATTTATTTATTTGTTTACCACCCCTCCACACTTGTTTTGTACTGTACTATACTGAACTGATAAATTAAAGGATATCACAAAGAGGAACTGATATCATTTTGGTCTTTGGGTCGCCAGGACCAACAGCAGGCAATTTCTGTTATTCTTTTATATGTTTCTTTGTTGTTCTTTCTTTTATATTTTTCTTTGTTGTTTTTTCATGTTAGATGGGATCTGTGGCGTTTTCATACGCTCTCTGAGATAATATTCTTATCAGCAGGATGAATGACGGACATTTGTCTGCTCAGCTGTCAAAACTTTATTGACAGGTTTCAACAATGACAACTGTTTGGCGTCTGCGCGCATGCGTAGTCTAGCCTTACAAAACAGGCTATCTTTATTTAACTCACTTCACATGACATCTCCCCTCTAAAGAAAAGAGTTCCTGGCTTTAACACTTAAACTTCTAACCTAGTTAAAGTTCAAATGACAAATCACTTTTATCGCTTTGCACATCACTCACATGTTTTTTTTTTTAGTACAAATAAACTAGTGCAAATTAAGTCACTTTTCATTTCAATATTTAAAGTGAACATGTGAACGCAGGCTGTAAATAAAGTGCAAACAGCTGAACTAAAGGGAAGTGGGTAGACTACCACAGTCCCTTAAGAGAATGGAAGCAGGGATTATTCTGCCCTTTTTGCCATCCATCTCTATCTAGCTAACATAACGTCTGTTAGGCTTTATCACTCTTCCACTCCGTGTGACAACTGGACCTCCAGGGTCTGTTGTTGGATGATTAATGACAGGTGGGGTGACATTTGGCTCCTGGTAAACTGTCTCCGGCTGCAATGTCTCTGGGTGTACTGACTCAGACGGGGCCACTCGAGTCTCTGCAGGAAGTTCCTTATTCACAAGTTGGATGTTCCTGCGGTTCCTCCTTGGTGTGTCACCTTGGTCTGTTTGTAATGTGAATGAACGTGGCGCTACGTCCATATGCTGCACCACAGCTCTTCTCACCCACGTTTTCTCACCATCAATCTTAAGACGAACGTGGTCACCGCAGCTGAGCGGAGTGAGTTGTTTTGTAGAGTACCGGCGGTTGTAAAATCTCTCGTATGACTGCTTGGCTAGCTGGTCATTCTTTCTCACTTTCTCAAGATCGGGCCAGATAGGTCTTAGATTTTCCTTGAAGGTTGGCAGGGTCGTGCGTAGACTCCGGCCCCATCATGAGTTTTGCAGGGCTCTCTCCTGTCGGCTCTGTTGGGGTTGAGCGATATGTTAGAAGTGCCAGGTGAGGGTCGTCCTGTTTCAGAATGGCTTTGGCTGTTTGGACTGCACGTTCAGCCATACCATTGGACTGGGGAAAATGAGGGCTGGAAGTGACATGCTGAAAGTCAAACTCTGCCGCAAATCTCTTAAACAGTTCAGCAGAGAACTGTGGCCCATTATCCGTCCTCACCTCCTCTGGTATTCCCCAACGACTGAAGGTGCTTTTCAGCTTCTCAATAACGGTTTCACTGTTTGTCTTTGGCAGATTAAGAACTTCAAGCCATCTTGAAAAATAGTCAATGATGACGAGGTATGTATGTCCCTTGTACTCACAGAGATCAGCTGCAATTTTCTGCCATGGGAGCTCCGGGAGGGGTGTGGTTATTAAGGGCCCCTTTTCTGGCTCGGTCGGTTGATGTTGCAGTGTTGACATGACTGTATAACTTCTCTCACGTCGTTACCAATGCCTGGCCACCAGATGGCGGTTTTGTAGCGCTGTCTACATTTTGTCAGTCCCTGGTGACCCTGATGTATTCTCTGGAGCATATCATCACGCATGCTGCATGGAATCACGATCTGTGTTCCGCGTCTCAGGACTCCATTCAGCTCACTCAGTGCTGAGCGCTCAGGAAAGTACTGCTTGGCTGACATAGCTATGTTTTAATGTGGTTGGGCCAACCATTTCTTATGTATTTAAGGATGACTTGCAACTCACCATCCCTCTCTGTCTGATCTTTGATCTGCTCCAAGACTGGCTTCCTCACTCCCACACTCTCCTCTATAGCATCCACATATGCCTGGACGTCCTGTTCCAAGTCATTTAGCTCTGTGTTCTGTAACGGGTGTCTTGACAGTGCATCAGCAGCGACAAGGTTTTTTCCTGGAACATACACTGCCACGGGATTAAACTTCATCAGTCTAATGAGAAGGCGCTGGCAGCGGAGAGGTGTAGTGTCCAAGTCTTTTAAGTTGATTAATGAGACCAAGGGCTTGTGGTCTGTGTAGAGTTTGTATGACTCCAAGCCACACAGATACTGGTAAAAACGCTTTGAAGCCCACACGCCAGCCAGACATTCTTTCTCTATCTGGGCATATCTTTGTTCGGCGCCAGTCAGGGTCCGAGAACAGAATGCCACTGGCTTCAGTATCCCTTCGTGCTCCTGTAACAGTAGGCCTCCGAGGCCATAGCTACTTGCATCAGCGCTCACAACTGTGGGTCTCTTGGGGTCAAAGTAGGCCAACGCTGGGGCTGATGAGATCAGAGCTTTTACCTCAGAGAAGGCCTGGTCTTGTCGAGGGCCCCAGGTCCATACTCTGCTGGATTTAAGCAGGTCATTTAATGGCTGTAGACAGGTAGACAGGTTTGGCAGGTAGCGACCTATGTAATTCACCATACCCAGGAAGCGTCGTAACTCCTCAATGTTTGTGGGGGCGTTCATGCCTGTGATGGCAGCAAATCTTGCTGGGTTTGGCCTGATGCCGTCTTTGCTCACCACATGACCCAGAAACTCCAACTTTGGTTGCAACAGCTTGCATTTCTCCTTATTGAGCTTAAGACCAGACTTCCTGATGGACTCCATCACTTTGCTGAGTCTCATATCATGCTGCTCCTGTGTTTCTCCAAAAAACAAAATGTCATCCATGTAGACTATCACGCTTTCATGTCCTTGCAGTAGCTCTAACATTTTCCTTTGAAATATTTCAGGCGCGGATGTGATGCCAAATGGTAATCTTTTAAAACAGTACCTGCCCAGTGGGGTGATGAATGTCGTCAGCAGAGCGCAGTCCTCAGCTAAGGGGATCTGCCAGAACCCACTGGCATCCAAACTTGAGAAGACAGTACTTCCTGTAGCTTGGGGAGAAGATCATCGATGTGGGCAAGATATACTTTTCACGCCCACACATTCGCTCAGTCTCTTTAAGTTAACACAAATTCTGGGTTTGTTGTTTTTCTTCATGACTGGAACCATGGGTGCGCACCATTGTGTTGGCTGAGTAACTTTTTCTATAATGCCCATTGTCTCCATTCATTTTAGTTCTTCCTCCACTTTGGGTAATAGTGGGACACGTGGTGTGGCTACACTGTAGGGTTTGGTTCCATCTTTGAGCAAGATCCTCACAGGGTCCCCTTTAATAAGCCTACATCACCAAAAACATTCACTTCGGCCCAGCTTTACGTGTTTAATCAGGCCTAACTTGGTGGCGGTAGCTCGGCCCAGTAGATTGTCCCCACGTGACTTGACAACAACTACTCTGAAGTAGCAGTACTGCAGCTTGTCTTTGATTTCAGCTTTTATTTTGGCCATAAACTGTCCTTTTGTGGTCACAGTGCCACCCGGGCTGCCTAGTGGTGGTCCTTTCATGGGTTTGAGATGAGGCTTTTCCTTTAGGCTATCATATGTAGCTTCTGTAATCACTGATGTATCAGCTCCGGAGTCTATTTTGAATGTCACAGGGGTGTTTGCAATGTTCATTACAGTGTACCATGGTGGCTCATCCTCTGTGATTACCTCGTTCACTGTCGTTTTAGCCTCAGTGAGTGAACCCAAGAATACTGGGTATTCCTCGTTTTCATCTTTACAGTTGCTGACAGTTATTTCCTGCACACTCTTTGTGTAACATGCTACTGCAAAATGACCCATTTTCTTGCACTTGTTACATCTTTTCCCTTTCGCTGGACACTGCTCCGAATCACCGTGCTCCCTGTTGCATCTCCCACACTTCTTTACATTCTCATTCCTTTGTTTGTGTGTTTTTGCTGCACTGGCACTGTAGCCTCGCTTCCCCTTACTTCTGAATGTCTTCACCTCATCTACATTAGCTGAGCTAGATCGTTCTTGATTCTGTCCTTTAATGAGTTCGTAATGTCTTGCCATTTCTACTGCACTTCGCAGAGTTAAATCATCCTTCATTTGCAGCTTTTGAGATAGCGCTGCATCACGAATCCCGATCACTATTCTGTCTCGCAGCTGCTCCTCTTTCTGAGCTCCAAAGTCACAGTTTTCGGCTAACTCATACAGCTGTCTGATAAAAGCCTCCACGCTCTCACCTGCAAGCTGTCCCCTTGAATGGAATTTAGCCCTTTCATAGATGACGTTACGTCTCGGTATGAAATGTTCATCAAACTTAGCAAGCACCGAGTCATAATTTCCTGCATCCTCTGCATTGGCGAAGGTGAATGATTTGAATATGTGCTCAGCCTCTGCCCCCATCGAATAAATCAAAGCGCTAACCTGCACAGATTCATTGTCCTTTGTTAGCTTGGTAGCCTCCCTGTACCGCGAAAACCTTTGTCTCCAATCCGGCCAGGTGGCGGGATTCGTAAAATCCAGCGGATCCGGAGGGCAAAACTTTGCCATGGCGATGCACAAAGTCGTCCAAAGTTACTCAAAGCAATGAGTCAGATCCACCTCTCACCCTCAGTTTGACTTCTGACACCATGTGGCGTTTTCATACGCTGTCTGAGATAATATTCTTATCAGCAGGATGAATGACGGACATTTGTCTGCTCGGCTGTCAAAACTTTATTGACAGGTTTCAACAATGACAACTGTTTGGCGTCTGCGCGCATGCGTAGTCTAGCCTTACAAAACAGGCTATCTTTATTTAACTCACTTCACATGACAGGATCCATCAAGCCGAACCCTACCACCCTGTCTCAAAAAACAGGCAAGAGTGGCAAATGTTCAGATCTATAAGCATTAGCACTGTTAGCATTAGCACAGTTGTCATTAGGGTTGTTAGCATTAGCCCTGTTATCATTAGGATTGTTAGCATTAGCCCTGGAAGAATTAGCACTGTTAGCATTAGCTCTGATATCATAAGGATTTTTGGCATTAGCCCCATTAGCATTAGCTATGTTGTCATGTTTAAATAAAGCCTGACTCTCCTCCCTGCACTGATCACGTCAAACTGAACTTTAAAGTTTTAAAAACATTGAAAAAGTTTTCATCAGACCTTCGATAGCGAGGACAGATCCGTGATGCAGCAGCAATGAGTCGAAGAGCAAGAACACACTGATACCAGGATGTACCAAAGTCCATTTATCACCTTGTTCATACCCCATCAAAGGTCTAAATCCACATTTTACTGCAGGAGCTTCATTGTTTTATGAGGAGAAATCAGAGTGACCTGAGGCAGAGATCATCAGACTTTTGAATGTTGGCACAGGGCAGGTAAACAGCAAAAACAGTTCATTATCCTGGATAATTTATCCAGTATAAAAGTGTATAAGAGATGCATTTGTGTAAATGTACTTAACCAGACGCCCAGACCTCTCTCTGAAATCCTATGGTTGGTTGAGTAGGATCAGTTTTGTCCTTTTTTAAATTTGAGAAAACTGCAGATACATTTTTATTCTGCTGTTTTCTGTCTCCTGCTGTTCCGTCGGTGCAATTACAGACACACAAGACTAAATTCACTTTTTAATCTTTTGAAAATTAACCACTTGAGGCAGAAGATTTTTCCCCAAATGAGTTTAACTTTTCACATTGATTGGCTGATTGATCAATCCTGACTAACATATCACACTAAGAGCCCAAACCTCACAAGAAATACAGTATCTGTTAATAATTTACTTTGTAGAGCAGGCGTGTCAAACACATGACCTGAGGGCCAAATGCAGGCACCAAATGGTTTTATCAGGCTTTTAGATCTCCAAGGGAAATGATTTCTTCATTGATGAAAAACTCAATGGTCTCTTCCCTCCAGTCGTCCACATTGCTGTCCAGCTCATCAGTGTCCACTCCTCTTAGCTCCAGGTGGATGGTCATCTGTTCTGCTTCCCTGTAGCAACGGTACTTTTTTTGACCATTTTTAGTATTATATTATATATATTCACATGCTTTTTATCCTCTCTGCTTTCATCAAGTATGTGTAATAAGCAAAGGAAGGTGTTCATTGGATGATGATATAATAGGTTCCTTTTTGAACAATCCTTCGATATTGCGAGTGGAGAAACTTGACCCACAGGAGGTCTGACTTGAGCCAATCTGGGCCCCAACTGAAATGAGCTTGACACACCTGAGTGTTTGGTATGGAGTAGTGAGAGTGCCAAATTACAAAAATAAATCTGTAAAAGAATAAATAAAGAAATGAATAAATAAAGAAATTATACAAGAATCCATAAAAGAAAAGGCTAATAAAAGTAGAAATATGAAGACAAATAAAAAAAGTAGAAAAGTGCTTAATAAATAAATAAATAAATAAATAAATAAATAAAGTAGCTATATAAAGTGATATTAATCAAAAAATAAACCCTTAAAAGAAAAGGCTAATAAAAGTATAAATATAAAGACAAATAAATAAAAGTATTTAAAGAGACTGTGAGGAGTTTTTAAGTAATTAGAAAAAAGTCTCACTTTCAGATATATGCGTGATCGAAATACACGCTTATTGATGAGTTTTATAGCATCTAATTAGGTTATCTATAAATGCTATTTCTTAGCCTCCTGGTCGGGTCGTACAGGGCTGGACTGGCCTGGATACTCAACTTCAGGAACAAGACAAGTAAAACTAGAGCAAATTTATATTATTTTATTATTTATATTACACGTCTGAGAGCGCCGGGCTGTAAGTAGCGTTATATAGCCGTCTACAACTACGATAATAACTTTTCCCCGCATTGTTTGTCATCACACATCAAAAACTACCGCTACGAAACTAGAAAGAGATACATTACCTCGTTGCTTTGCTCCCCATAAGTTGTTGAAAAAGAACTTGTAAAGCAATGCAGAGTTCTGAGGAAGGTCCATGTTGCATTTACCATTACAAACAAACACATTTGGGTTCACGTCTCTGGTGCGTTCAAGTTGTAGTCAGAAGTAGGAATTTCTGGGTTCCGAGTGGGAAACTAAAACTGGAACATCCCCCGAAGTCTGAATTTCCTACTGGGAACTCTGTGAAACCTCGCCACCCCGAGGTTACAATCGAAGATGGATGCCCCCAGTGTGAACAGTTATTTAGCTCCTGTAATAATCAATTTCTTTGCACTTCTGACTGGGGTGTGTCGCTCTAGATCAGCTGTATACATAGTATTGTTAGACTTATATTTACAAAAATGCTGCCATAGTGATAATCACATTCTTCATGTGATATTTGTGAACAACAACGAAGGGCGTGCTAACAACAGCTAACAATAGCCTGGTAGATCGGCATGTTTTTTTCTGACTTCAACTGGAACGCCGATAAGTCGGAGATGATGTCACTCCCAGTTCCGAGGTTACAGGAACGCAGCATTACGCCGGCGATAAATTCTCCTCATAGCAGCTTTAAATCACCTAATAATGTCACTTTAAAAGCGAAGGAAATATGCGCAGAAAAATATGCGCAGAAGGAATGTGGTTGCGTCACAAGCACAGGAGGAATCCCAATCGAGAAGAAACATGGCGGCGGAAAACTCGACAGAAGAACTCGTCAAAGCTAGAGAACAACATAATTATGACAGAGAATATGTTTTGGAGACGTAGAGGACGTAATGGAAAGTGCTGGTACTATGTGTGCTTTGACCCACACAGGCATCAATGAGCTTGTGTGTTGAAATCTTGAGAATGTAAACAAAGCATAACCCGACATATTTGTCCTTCTTCCTCGATTGGGTTCCTTCTGCGCCTGCTCACGACGACATTCATACAAGCTCATTGATGTCCGTGTTGGTCGGCGCACACATAATACCAACACTTTCTATTACGTCCTCTACCATTCCCAATACATATTCTCTGTCGTAATTGTTGTGTTCTGTAATTTCAGCCAGTCTTAAAAGTTCTGCTGTCAAGTTTTCAGCCGCCATCCTTCTTCTTCGACAGATTTCCTTCTGCGCCTGTGTACAACAATATTCCTACTGCGCATATTTTTCTGCGCATATTTCTTTCAAAAGATATTCACTCATTTCAAGTGGAAAAATTAAAAATTTTCATAATTTTTACAGCAGTTTTAGGGAAGCTGACAATTTTTGTCATTAGGGATAAATGTGTTAGGATATCGAATGAACACTTAAGGAAAAAAAAAAAACCCTTTAACTTGTCAGCATCACTTTTCATGAGGATAAAAGTTGATCCAGGATTGTTTTTAGTCAAATTGAAATGTAAATATTACCAACAGACTCTTAACCTTAACCATACACTGTAAAGAATTGACTGTAGAATTTACAGTAAATAACTGGCAAAAAAGTTGCCAGCTAAGTATTGTAAAATTGCAGTTAATTATTGTAAAAAACTATTACAACAAATCACTGTAAATTTTTTACAAGTTTTTACTGTGTATAAATTACAGGTACTTACTGTATTCTTTCTTAGAAAACAGCAATTAACTGTAATATAGTTTACAACTGTTTCTTGTATTCTAATAAATTACAGTGATTACATGGCAACTAAAGTTGCCAGTAAATACCTGTAAATAAATTATACAGTATGTTGTTGTAAAATGTTTTTAGTTAATGTTTTTTTAACATTAGCTGCGTTGCAAATTATGCAGATTGTGAATGAAACAAATAATAATACAGTGTCAGAGCTGCTACAAAATACTTTTATTAAAACTTAGGGAATTCTTTTTTTTTTAAACAGATGTGCAAAAGATGCATTTACAGTAACATGAAGAAAAATGAAAGGGACAGTTCAATATTTTGTCAAATTGGCCCATTGCCATTGCAATAGGTTAATTGCCTTTATTCGTCGGTACAAGGTGTTTGAAGATCTGTGGAGCAGATGAGGGCTGCTAATCTACCATTATGGACTAATGGAATTTCTTGGTTTCCCTCATGAAACTCATCAAAAACAAAATTCAACAACTCCACAACGCTCTGGTGGACAAGTTGTGACCTGCACATTCACTGCGCTGTGAGATAACACATTACCACACTGAGTTGTTTTAGAGGTAAATTCATGGAAAACTGCTGAGGTGCTTCCCCATCAGTGTCAGGTTTAGAATCACAATTGTCCGTTGTACCCAAAAGCTCAAGAAGAGAGGATGCCAAAGAAGGTTCAACAGGTTAAATGAACATGAAAAAACACAGGAACATATGTACAAGGTGGTGAGGGCTCGTGGCAGGCACCTAAAAGTCAAGTCAAGTCAAGTCAAGTCAAGTCAAACGTTATTTATATAGTACATTTTAAACAACCATAGTTGACCAAAGTGTTGTACAGTTTAAAACACAAACAAGTAAAAAAAAAAAAAATGGCTAAAAAAATGTATATTAAAAATTATTAAAAGCAACAACTAGAATAAGAACAGTAGATGTCAGAAAAAAGAATAATAAATAGGAAAAGTTAAAATCTGTATGTCCTGCTCAGCTCCTATTAAAAGCCAGTGCAAAGAGGTGTGTTTTAAGTAGAGACTTAAAGCTCTCAATAGTCTGAGCAGTTCTGATATTAAAAGGCAAGCTGTTCCAAAGAGTGGGAGCAGCCACTGCGAACGCTCTGTCGCCTCTAGTTTTTAGCCTCACTCTTGGGACATCTAGGAGTACCCGGTGTGTTGACCTGAGTGCTCTGACTGGAGCATGCAGTGTCAAACACTCCCTCAAGTATGGGGGTGCTAATCCATGTAAACTTTTAACCCTTTGATGCGCAACATATGCACACCCGTTCTAATGCACAACATGGGTCAAAAATGACCCGCATTTATTTTCCAGGTTATTTCATGCTGAATGAGTTTTTCTTTGTTCTATCTTTGGAAATCAATTTATTTTATGATTGAATATTTCAAGTATTTTTTAAATATCTTGTTTTTGATTACGACTAATCATTATTTCCATTCTTGCTTTTATTCTTTATGAACAAAAATAGTTTTTATATTACTACATCAAGTTTACACACATGGGTCAAAATCGACCCATTCATCTAAGTGTGATTAAATGATGTAATACTTTAAAAATAATTTCTTTCAAGTAATCACTTTAGTGAGTGGGGGCCAAACATTGACGTGTTTGGCTCCCACTCACATTACTGAAAATCAATTAATGAAAATCAGACTTTGCTTTTGAATTGTAGTCCAAGAGAATTATTTTAAAAAACAAACTAATGAAACTGGCCTGGTCAAAAATGATGGTACCCTTAACGTAATGTGTTGTTGCACAACCTTTTGATTCAATCACTGTAATCAGGTGATTTCTGTATCTCTCAGTGAGACTTCTGCACCTGTCCACAGGTATGTTGGCCCACTCCTCATGAGCAAACTGCTCCAGCTGTCTCAGGTTTGAAGGCTGTCTTCTCCAGACTGCATGTTTCAGCTCCTTCCACAAATGTTCAACAGGATTTAGATCAGAGATCATAGAAGGCCATTTCAGAATAGTCCAGTGTTTTGTTCTGAGTCATTCCTGGGTGTTTTTAGCTGTGTTTTGGCTCATTATCCTGTTGGAGGACCCATGACCTGTGACTGAGACCAAGCTTTCTTACACTGGGCAGCACGTTTCACTCCAGAATGTCTTGATAGTCATTTTTGTGTCTGTGAACACAGAGCTGATGTGACTTTCCAAAAAGCTCCAGTTTTGTCTCATCTGTCCGAAGGACATTCTCCCAGAAGCTTTGTGGCTTGTCAATATGCAGTTTGGCAAATTCCAGTCTCACTTTTTTATGATTTGGTTTCAACAGTGATGTCCTCCATTCAGTCCACTTTTTCTCAAACAGTGTTGGATGCTGTGATCTGACTCTGATGTACCTTGACTTTGGAGCTCACCTCTAATCTCTTTGAAGTTGTTCTGGGCTCTTTGGTTTCCATTCATATTCTCCGTCTCTTCAGTTTGTCATCAGTTTTCCTCCTGCAGCCACGTGCAGGGAGGTTGGCTACAGTCCTGTGAACCTTAAACTTCTGAATAATCTGTGCAGCTGTAGTCACAGGAACATCAAGCTGCTTGGAGATGGTCTTATAGCCTTTACCTTTAACATGCTTGTCTATTATTTTATTTCTAATCTTCTGAGACAGCTCTCTCCTTAGCTTTCTGTGGTCCATGTTCAGTGTGGTACACACCATGATACCAAACAGCACAGTGACCACTTTTCAGCCTTTAAATAGGCAGACTGACTGATTACAAGTTTGGAGACACCTGTTATGATAGTTACAGGGCACACCTTAGTTTAACATGTCCCCATGGTCACACCATTTTCAATCTTTGTAGGTACCATCATTTTTTTCCAAGCCAGTTTCATTATTTTGTTTTTTTAAATATTTCTGCTGAACTAAAATTCAAAATCATTGTCTGATTTTCATTAGCTGATCTTCAGTAAGTTTTTATTTATTATTACTTTAGTCATTTTCAAGTTATTTCAGTGACCATGTGGGTTTTTCTTTCATTAAATGAAGGGTACCAACAATTTTGTCCACGTGTGTACCTATTTAACTATTTTGCTAAGTAGCTAACCCCCCACAAAAAGAAAAAAAAGTCCTACAGTGTCCCCCACCACCACTAGCAAGCAACACAACAGCTAGCTAGCAAATAGTAATCACTTGTAACTTTTTAGCATGTAATGTACTCAAACTCAAAGTAATCTAAGCCGAATCACATATTATGTACAGTTCACTATTGTCATCAAATACCTGTTGAGGTAATGTTGCTAAGTAGCTAACCCCCCACAAAAAGAAAAAAAATAGAAGTCTTACAGTGTACCCCACCAACACTAGCAAGCACCACTACAGCTAGCTGGCAAATAAGAATCACTTATAACTTTTCAACATGTAATGTACTCACTCTCGAAGTAATCTAAGCCTAATCAAATATTATGTACAGTCACAACTGTCATCAAATATCTTCAGAGGTAACATTAGAACAATTGAAAAACAATACTTACATTTAGAGATAGGCAAAGAGAGCTGTGCAGAGCTGAGAAAATTCTTTTCACTCCAAATGCTATAGCTAGCATGTGGGTCATTTCTGACCCATGTGTGTAAACTTGAGGTAAAAACACAAAAGCTGTGCTTGCTCATACCATAAGTAAGGAAAAATAGAAATAATGATCAGTGTTAATCAAAAACAAGATACTTACTGCATAATTGGAAGACTAAATGATTAAATTAATTTATTTCAAAGTTATTTCATAAAAACACTCAGCCATACATGAAATAACATAGAAAATGAATATGGGTCATTTTGGACCCATGTTGTGCATTAAAAGGGTAGTGATACAAAAACCTTTTTTATTCAAAAAGTAAAGAAGTAAAAAATAAAATAATTATGTCTGATGGTCAAAAAAAAGTTAATTGAGGAATTCCTTGAATACTGAATGATAAAATTAATTTACTGCAAAGCTATCAAAAATAAAAACTCAGCCGGGTCACTTTTGACCCATGTTGCGCATCAAAGGGTTAAAAACTAACAGGGCAATTTTAAACTGGATCCTGAAGCAGACAGGAAGCCAGTGAAGAGACGCCAGGACAGGTGTTATGTAGTCGCGTCGTGTCTTCCCAGTAAGCAAACGTGCAGCTGCATTCTGAACCTGCTGGAGGCGCCGGAGGGATGACTGCTCAACACCAACATACAATGAGTTACAGTAGTCAAGCCTAGATGTGATGAACATGTGTATCACCCTTTCAAACTCACAAGGAGGGAGATAGGCCTTGACCTTACTCAGAAGCCTGAGCTGAAAGAAGCTCGTCTTCACAACAGAGCTGATTTGTTTATCGAATTTAAAAGAGTTGTCAAAGATGACACCAAGGTTCCTGACTGAGGGACAGCAGTGAGACACCAAATTACCAAAAGCACTGTCAATGCCATCCAGCAGATTGGGGGCACCAAAGACAATAATTTCAGTTTTCTTTTCATTAACACTCAAGAAGTTTAACGCCATCCATGATTTAACATCTTCCAGACAGGTCAGCAATCCATTCATTGATTCATCATTTTTTAGAGACAGATATATTTGCAAATCATCTGCAAAACAGTGAAAGGAGACGCCATGTTTTTTAAAGATGGACCCCAGCGGAAGGATATATAAAGAAAACAGTACAGGCCCTAAAATAGAGCCTTGAGGGACCCCACAGACTAGAGGGGCCTCTGACGAAGAGTGTTGGCCAAGGTGAACAGAGAAAGTTCTCTCAGACAAGTATAATTTGAACCATTTCAGGACATTACCTTTAATGCCGACACATAGTTCAAGGCGTGATAAAAGAATCTGGTGATTGACTGTGTCGGATGCAGCAGTCAGGTCTAACAGCAACAACACAGCAGGGTTCCCTGCATCAATAGTTAAGAAAAGATCATTAAGAACTCTTAAAAGTGCTGTTTCAGTGCTGTGGAAATTTTTCATAAATGTCATTCAAGTGTAGGTATGACTGCAGCTGGTTAAGGACTACTCTCTCTAGAACCTTAGACAGAAAAGAAAGCTTGGAAATTGGCCTAAAGTTTGAAAGAATAGAAGGATCCAAGCTGGGTTTTTTCATAAGGGGTTGCACAACAGCATGTTTGAAAGCAGTAGGGACACAACCAGATGTAAGTGAGGTATTTACCAGATTCACAATATACGGCCCTACAGTGTTAAAAACGTCTTTAAGTAGACTTGAAGGAATGCTGTCAAGGGCGTAATGTGAAGGTCTTAAAAGTTGGATCACCTTAGACAATTCAGCCAGCGTCACAGGTGTGGTATCTGATGTGAGTGCTTCTTTGTTCACTCAGGGCACAGATGGCCAGGTGGAAGGCTCAGGATGCTTAAAAAGAAACATTCTTGACATTTGCACTCCTGATATAACTGAACCCCTATGGTTCGGTAAACAGCTGAGTAGTTAAGACTGACAGTATTTAAGACTGACACTTAAGGCAACAAAAACAGGTTAAAATTGGCAAGAGTTACAGGGGCCTTCACTTCAGGCCATATTGGGTCAGTCTTTAGGTCACTGGTAATGTATCTTAAGATGCTCTGGTCCAATGAGAATCCACGCTACATGTTATATTTAAACAATGTCTAGTATATATACATGTTCTCTTAGTTTGTACGGGAGGTCTCATTTCTGACATTTTGAGCCTCTCAGGCTGACCGGTGTGCCTGATTCAAACACTTGCTTGGTTTGTCAATAAACTGCTCTTTTTTTGCAAACAAGCTTGTGTTGGCGAAGTTTTTCATCATCCGCATCTCCAGATCAACCAGCGAGAAACTACATTTTTGGCGTCACGAACTCAGGCGTGTTCTGGCCTTGGTGGGACCGACAGCCCTTTCTTCCAAACCTGCTCCAACGCCGGCATAAAAGGGTGAGCTTTTTCTCACATTTTTGGGGCTGCTTTGCTCGTAGGGCCTGCTGTGTTTTCCGTTCTGGGTCAGACCGTATCTGTATCTGTGTGGTAGTTGGTTATCTGCGGTGCGTTTGACTGAGTGCTTCGTTCTAAATTTATTGACAATAGGTATTGTCACTAAAAGGGGGGACGTAGATGTAAGAGTAAGAAATAAGGAATAAAAGAGCAAATAAGTGTAAGGAATAAAGAAGAATAAAAGAGGAATAAAAGAGGAAAAAGGACTTATGGCACCAAGTGCGGGATAAACTTAAATTAGTAGCGATATAGGGTGTGCTGACTACAACATGCGAGTCAATAGGAGCCGGGCCTGTATATCTTAATTGACAGTAAGACATGGGTACTTAGACACTCCGCGAAAGTTTAGTTTAAAGGAATTTGATTTAAAAGCATAGCAATTTACTCTGGGCCCAGAGAAACATTGGCAAAGTCTAAAATAGGTTAACGGTAAAGTAAGGAAATAAAAGAAGTGAGAAAAAAAGACTTAAGAAAATAGTTTAACAGTAAAGTAAGGAAATAAAAGAAGTGAGGAAAAAAGACTTAAGAAATAGGAATTAAAGAAGAAAACAGAAGAAATAAGAAGAGAAGAAATAAAATAAGAAATAAGAGAAGAAATAGTGAAAGAAATAAGAAAAAAGTGTACATTGGCTAAAATACATATGACAGAAGAGAAGAAAATAAATAAGGTGTAAAGGGAAAAATAAGCATGCTGTAAGGAAATGTTAATGAGTCGACTTGGGAAGAGGATTTTTTGTGTTTCTTCTCTATAAAAGCTTAAGGACATTAGGTATGCACGGGAAATTTGGCCAAAAGTATGAAATTTTATTCGACAATTGAATTCGTATTCTAAAAATTTTGGTAATTTTGTGTTTTGTCTGTTTTGTCTGTGTGTATGAGGTACCTATTCGTATGTGTATGTGTTTGAAGGAGCTCTGTGTGTGTGTGTGTGCATGGGTGAATGCCTCGGATACATTTAGTGGGAGAAACAAAGGGGGGTGTCGTGCTGCGGTGAAATTTGACCCTTCCCACTTGTCACAGAGGCAGTAGGATCAAACCCAACAGCTTTAATGTTTAGAATTTCTAGAAATAATCAATGAAATTCAGGACAATAACATATTAAGAATATAATATGTCTAATGATTAGAAATATACTACTTTGCTAATCTATAATGATTGTAGTAGCCTTGCTGGAGTTTGGTTGAAAACATAAACAGACAAACCCAGAAGTTGGCAACTGATACGCACATATTTCAACTAGTGCTGTCAGACAATTAAAAAAATAAACAAATAAATAAAAATAATAATAATAATCTAATTAATTACCGGATTTATGGTTAATTACTCTAATTAATCACAATTTAATCTCATATCTGCTTAAAGTACCCAAATAAAGAATTTGAATTGTAGGATATTATAAAATTGTAGTGCATGACTAATGAAATGAATACACTAAGAAGTGAAGATTTGTAAATCCACATTTTTATTGGTGACTAAATAAAACCAAAGTCAGGGCAACTTGTCCAGAAAATTCTAAGCTCAATCAGGCAACTCAAATTACACTTTAAGTGTGTTTCATAAATCAAATTCAAAATAAGAAAAGATCGAGAATATCCAGCAAAACAATTAGGCCTGATGCATTATTAAAGAATGTAGTACAAATATAGATAAATAAATTCAAAAACAAAATAAGACTAAGTCTTAAATATGCCATCCCTGTTGTCACCTGGGCTTTGTTTGGTTTGACTGGAGCCGCATGTGTGAAGTGACATGTGCCACTGCCATGTACGGGTCCTCCAGCTGGACAATGTCAAAATGTTTGTGTGCTATGATTAATCGTGATTAATTAATTTTTAAGGCAATAATTTGCAGTGTAATCAATTAATCTAATTGATGCACTAAAGTGACAGCCCTAAATCCAACTTCTTTATTGGGATTTATAAAAAAAATAAAAAAAAAAGTCTTGGGTAATGATGAGTGATTAATTTTGTTTTGTTTTTCCTTTCCTCTATCCAATTATGATGTATACGAGCTGGAGAGGATGACATACATCTGAATTTGGTGAACAGAGGAGGAGAATTGGCTGTGCTTCACACCAAGGGGGGCTGGCGGATGAAAAGCTCACCAGGACCTGTCGTCATTTGAACAGGCCAGTACTGTTTTATCCATGAACTCTTTATATGTGTGATTGCCTTCACTGATTTGAGCATACACCCATTTAAACTGATGCATATTTAGCTTGCTGGTGTGTGTCATTTCTTTGTGTGGGTCAGTGAGGAATGTCTGCTTTACATTGGTAATTATTTAGAAGGGAGGCTTGGCAACAGACTGATCAGGTAGAGCATTTAATTAATGTTGTATCCTTGAGTTGGCCAACTATTTGGAAGTGGATTGCTTGGGTTCAAATATTGCTTGTTTGATATGATCTGTGCTGCGTTTGGCTTAAATGTTGTTATAGTTTGACAAATTCAAGTGATTGTGCGTGGTCAAAGCATTGGGTGATACACAAGTGTCTCTGCTTTTGTCTTGAGCGGTCTTGGTTTTTCATTTTTCATTTTCATTCTTTATTTCATTCAGAAAATAAAATTCAATATGAATAAAATAAAATTCTCCATCATTTGAATGACAAGCAGCAGAAAGAAGAAAAAATCTTATATAGTCTGCCCCTCTCTCACAAAATATTAACTGAACAATACAAATAAACAAGAGCTGCAGGCCAACATGCCTTTTTAAATTGACTTTTCATATTTTCAAAAACAACCAAGAAAACAAACAAACAAGAAAAAAGATCACATAGTCATCCATGTTCTGCCAGAAAGCAAATATAGCAAAACATTTATGAACACGTTTCCTTGTATTCGGGCAACATACTAGCTTTAATGTTTTTTAAAGACAAAATTTGATTTGACTTCTTTACTTTCTTTGTTCAGATTATTCCATAAACTGATTCCTCTCACAGTAAGGCAGCACTCCTTCAGTGTAGTTCTTTTTTAAATATTTCAAATCCTTTTAAATCATAACAACTTTCTCTTTTTTCAAATTGGTTCTGGATGTTGCTTGGTAAAATGTTTCTATGAGCTTATCTTCAGTTGGCAAATTTATTCTTTCTGTAATGAATGAGTAGGGTTGTCGTACACTCTAAAAAGAAACTCAGGGTATCTGTTGACGCCACTTGATTTAATACATAAATGCAATTTAAAAAATGTAATTTATTGATTTAGATTAACTTTCTAGGTTGCTAACTTTATTTTTTAAGTTCTGATCAAATAATAATGTTGATTATTACATAAACTTAATTTAGCATGTCATGCACACTCAAATTTAATTGTTGGTAAGCTTAGCACAAAATTCAAGTTGCATTACTTAATAAACTTAGCTTGACAAATTAATTTTTCTCAACATTGACTTTTCAGTTTAAGTTACATCTGTTACCCAAACAACTGAATAAGACGGTGCAGGAGGCTGAAGCAACATTTGATGGACAACAAAGAGTACAAGAACAGCCTTGAAAGTCACATGATGAAAATCGCTATTGTTGGAGACAGTTAACTAGACAACAAATTAAACTACTTTAAATGCCATAGTAAAGTCAGTTGACTTAACATATTTTTTGAGTTACCAACTTAAAAACAGTTATTCAGAAAGCAGTACTTAAAATAAGCTTTAACTAAAGAGGAAAAGCTTATTCATCCAATGTAATATTGTTTGTTGGTTCAACGCAATTTCAAATTAAGTTGTCATAACTAAGAAAGACTAATGGAAACTGTTGTGTTGATTTTTTGTGGAGGCTAAACATTTCTTTTTAGAGTGTATGTTATTGGTAACCTTTTGATTAATTAGAGTTTATAGTAAGGATATAAGAGAATTGAAAATGCCAAAGTCAAAAATGGATGCTAAAATCTTAAAAACTATTACACCAGTTGAAGTGGTTCAAAAGAACAATCCCCTCATTAAAGGTATTGCAGAGATGTCAAAAAAATGGAGTAAGCGTTGGCCTGACATTGACCGGCCCTGGCCAGTGGAAGGGACTCTTAACCCAGACGTAGTTAAAACACTACAGGTGCTCGTGTCCACGTATAAACCAGGGCAAAAGAAAGGTAAAAAGGACAGAAACGTAGAGAGAAGAGACAGACAGAACTTGGGATTCTGCAGTTATTTGAGCAAGAGGGGCAAAAATTGTTAAAAACTAAAAAAGATAGAAAAGAACAGTGTGTTGCAGAAATAAACAAAAATACAGGGGAAACAGGAAAGCTAATGGAAAAAGTAAATTCACCTTTTTCACATACCACTTCAAATAGGGGGCCTCCACCTTATGAGAGGGAGGTAAAATGTGCAGATGTCTATCCGCAGCTCCCAGTAATCAGTCATGAGGGTCGTTACCTCATCAAGGACGATGATGAACAAATAATAGAGAGGGGACAAGCGGATACCACCATAAAATTGTACCCCAGTTCCAAAAGTAAGCGCAAAACAGTACACCTGAAGACTAGGGGTGGTTGTACGAGCAAGGAGACAGACTCTGAAGACAGTGATGCAGAACCAATTGGGGGCAGATATGACCCAATAATTAGGCGCTTATTGGTTAGAGCTGAGCAAAAGGGTGATAAATTGGGGAAAAGGAACGATAAAATAAGAGACAGCTCTAATGAAAGTGAAAAGGGAGATAGCGACGGTGATTTGGAGTGCTGGGGTCCTTCAACTTCGAAAGGGTTTTATCCGTCTAAAACTAGTACTAGGGTAGGTGAGGACACACAGCAGGAACTATTAGAGGTTGAACAAGGTATAATTCGGTGTCTTTCATATCTACACGAATCTAGCACATCACAGAATCAGGAAGTGTTAGAGAACCAATTATGGGGACTATTAAAACAAAAGAAAAAATTGAGGGAACAAGAAACAAAAACATATTCCTTGCGTCCAAAGAAAGACAAAACATCTGATAAAATGTGCCCAGTAATAATTCGAGGGTTAAATTTAGATTATAAACCATGGCAAAATACCGACATGTCAGATATCCTTGAGAAATTGCCAACTCTTCAGAGTGGAGCACATCCTTGGATTACAAAACTTGAAGAGATCCTGATTGGAACGCAACCAGCAATAGGAGACATTAAGAGACTTCTGGCTAATCTCCTTGGGGTTCCAGCCATGGAAGAGATTCTGCAGAAAGCAGGGCTTAACCGGTATGTTGGGACATCGGTTAATGATCCAGAATTGTTTGCTGCAAACAGAGCCCGAGTGTGGAGAGCCTTAAAAGATACCTTCCCTACGAATGTACATCCTGACAACATCCTTATTGAGCCGCTGGGACAGGAAGAGAATCCAAGAGCGTATGTGTCAAGAGCACATCAAGTGTGGAGGAGCATCACCGGAAATGATCCTGAACTTAACCAGATGGAGCAGTCAATCCTGCGTGCTAAAATACAGAAGGGACTGCCTTTGCCAGTGAGAAGTAAATTAGCAGAGGTGGTTGGGCTTGCTAGCATGGCAAAAGGTGTCTACACTGATCACATCGCACATCAGGTGGAACTGTTCAGAAAGAGGGAACAAGATCAGAAGAAGCAGGATCAGGAAACTATTAGGAAACTCACCCAAATACAGTTGGCAGATAACAAGAAGGAGACGACACAAGCCGTGGTTATGCAGAATCAATCTCAAGCATACCAATCGCCATCACATTTGCAGCTGACACCAATGGACCCCACTATGCCTTATTCACAGCCAGTGTTTGAACAGTCACAGGCATGGAGAGGAAGAGATGAAGGAAGAACTTTAGATCCAAATTGCCAACAGTTTTTGGAAGTGTGCTATGAGTGTGGACAGCAAGGCCACTATGCTTATGACTGTTACAGGTCAGGAGGGAGTTAAGAAGGTGTGCCATCTTTGTGAGGAATAATGTTTGAGGAGTGTAAAGGTTCCCGCATGAGCAAGTGGTGGATTTGGATGATATGATGAAACCAGGTAAAATGCAAAAATACCTGTTCTTTGTACTGGACTGATTTTTGACTGTGGTCAACCAGGCATAGGGGTGCTCAGTCTGATGCCAAGTTATTGTGTCATGAAGTTAAAAGCAGATGTTCGATTACTGATCAAATATCTTCAAATAATAGAGAAGAGTTTGTGGATAAAATGGTGGGTGTGTAGAAATTCTTGGTTAAAAAAGATTGGGACTTATAAGGGAAATATAATATTGGGTTATGAAAATGAGCATGAACTATTTGTTATTCACTATACACTTTTGATGTTGAGTTTGCAAGATACTGGCTGGTTTTTTCTTTGTCCCCTTTCAGAATGACACTGGAGGTGATCGATCGCTCAGAGACCTCCAGATTCTGAATGGACAATGAACAAACCTGGACAAACACAATGCAATAAATAAACTTGAACATGGACATTAACACAACTGGATCTACAAAATGGACATCATGGCACTGCAAAGGAGGGACTGCCTGGAAATCTTCCTAATGTGGACCCATACAACGTTTGACTTTGTTAAATTGTGTATTATATGTATTATGAATGATATTTGATATGGGACTTCAGCTGTTTTATTTCTTTCTTCGGTTTAGGGAAATAGGTGGCAGGCAGGGTAAGGTCCATTGACAGGTACGATGGGTCGACTAGCCTGTTTGTGGGCATCATTTCTGATTTTGTTTACTGAAGTTTCCCATATATACATGCATATAATCCACACATTTATCTTTTAAATGTATCATTTAGCATCCTTCTCTTCTTTGAATTAGCTGGAGTACTTAGTGGTGATCGCCTAGGCAGAGGGATCGTGAGAGAATTTTCCTGTCCAGATGGTTTGATGGAAAGAGAAAGAAATGACTGCCTGACAGGTTTTTCGCTCTCACACTCCGCTAATTCATTGAAATTATTTGCAAAAGGCAGCTTCATCACTGACATTTTTGAGTTCTTTTACTTATAGATATATATTTTCCTGTTTCGAGACTTTGTAGTCTCGAAGGGGGGAAATATGTAGTATCTGATGTGAGTGCTTCTTTGTTCACTCAGGGCACAGATGGCCAGGTGGAAGGCTCAGGATGCTTAAAAAGAAACATTCTTGACATTTGCACTCCTGATATAACTGAACCCCTATGGTTCGGTAAACAGCTGAGTAGTTAAGACTGACAGTATTTAAGACTGACACTTAAGGCAACAAAAACAGGTTAAAATTGGCAAGAGTTACAGGGGCCTTCACTTCAGGCCATATTGGGTCAGTCTTTAGGTCACTGGTAATGTATCTTAAGATGCTCTGGTCCAATGAGAATCCACGTTACATGTTATATTTAAACAATGTCTAGTATATATACATGTTCTCTTAGTTTGTACGGGAGGTCTCATTTCTGGCATTTTGAGCCTCTCAGGCTGACCGGTGTGCCTGATTCAAACACTTGCTTGGTTTGTCAATAAACTGCTCTTTTTTTGCAAACAAGCTTGTGTTGGCGAAGTTTTTCATCATCTGCATCTCCAGATCAACCAGCGAGAAACTACACAGGCTCAAACTGCTCGAAAACAGCTGGACATACAGGTGGGATGGCAGGATCTAAGGTGGAGGGAGTAAGCGAAGACCTAACGGTAGAGATTTTGTTGATAAAAAATACTAGAAACTCTTGACATAGAGAGGGGGATGGCGCAATACAAGGAGAAGAGCAGGGATTTATGAGACGGTTAAATGTGTTAAAAAGTACATGGGGTCTGTGTCTGTTGTTGGACACAACATTAGAAATAAAATGTGTTTTTGCAGACTTTACAGCCCTTTAGTATTCAGATAAGCTGTCTCTTAAAATACCAAGGGAGACATGGAGTTTGTCTTTTTTCCATTTTCGCTCAGCGCGTCTGCATTCATGTCGACGAGAACGAGTAGTGTCATTAAGCCAGGGCTCACTCGACTGTTTAAGGCTTCTTGTCTTGAAGGGAGCAATCGAGTCCAGGATCGTGGTGCAAGAAAAGCTGAAAAGGGCAGTTAACTCCTCGACATTAAAGGGAATCTCCGGCTTTTTGACACCTGGACCTTATGTTTTAGGTTTGTGCATGCTCATATACTCACTCAGACAAACATCGTGCAGCTCGGAGTCCTTCAGAAATTATTTAGATCCAACCGATTTAGCCGCACTTAGCGGGGGCCACGGCAAGGGAGCTTCAGGGCGGGACATAATCTCTGCAAAATCGCTCGTCTCTACCACAGCCCGGTTTGTCATTGCAAAGAAATCCTCAAGAGTAGTCAGACATATATTCCTGGATAGATCCATACGCTTGTCAGCCGGTCTCAAGTCCCACTCTGAGCAGCAAACACACTCCTCTTCTGTTGCTATAGGCGAACACTGTCCACAAGCGCACCACCAGTTAGCATTGAGCCGTGGACGTGCTCCTGTTTGTTGTTCTCGAGCCAGCTGTTCGTCTCTCTCCCTCCACATTCTTCTTTCATGGAGCTCCTCGTCCGTGTACTCAGACTCAAACCTGGCTAGAGTGGCTAGTGGTAGAGACGAGCGATTTTGCAGAGATTATGTCCCGCGCTGAAGCTCCCTTGCCGTGGCCCCCGCTAAGTGCTGCTAAATCAGTTGGATCTAAATAACTTCTGAAGGACTCCGAGCTGCACGATGTTTGTCTGAGTGAGTATATGAGCATGCACAAACCTAAAAATAAGGTCCAGGTGTCAAAAAACCGGAGTTTCCCTTTAAAGTCCAGTGTAGGTGGCAGAGAGTCATTAAAAGCAGCGCAAAACTGTGACGCAGTTGAAGAGTTTAGTACGCGCCGGCGATGAACCGGTGCGCGCACAACAGCCATAGAACAAGGCAGCGTCACAGTAAGTAACACCGGCAGATGGTCCGAGATACGTGTATCGCATATCTCACTTATAGAGACGTTTAATCCATACGATAGTACTAAGTCCAATGTATGTCCTTTTTCATGTGTCGCGCCAGTGACCGACTGGGTGAAATTAAAAGAGTCAATAAGATCCAGAAAGTCTCTGACCAGGGGTCTTGATTCACAGCACACGTGAATGTTAAAATCACCGATGATTAAAACTCGATCAAACTTCAAGATTATCCCCGCCACAAAGTCCGCAAATTCCTGAATAAATTCTGAATTGAACTTTGGTGGACGGTAGATCAGTGCACACAGCACGGGAAGTTTTAAGCGCACTTCAAAGAGCTGCAGCTCGAAGCTAGAGAAGCTGTCAAACTGAGATTGTCGGCAGTGGAAGGCAGATTTAAAAACAGATGCTAGCCCTCCACCTTTACCGGTAGTCCTGGGGGAGCTGAAGAAGGAACAGTCAGGAGGAAGAAGCTCAGAAAAAGCTGAAAACTCACCGGAGTGAAGCCAAGTCTCAGTCAGGAACATAAAATCCAACTCCCTGGACGTGAAGAAGTCATTCAGCAGGAATGTTTTGTTAGCTGGCGATCTAGCATTAATAAGAGCCAAACGCAGAGTAAGCTCCTCTGTGCTCTTCCACTGGACCCGAACGAGTGGGCGTAGATTGTCACTGTTCACGCCACCTCGGCGACTCCGAGACCGCCTGGGAAGAGGAGCTCTCGATGATCGGTAAAGTTGGCTCCACGAGAGACAAACAGGAACGATGGGTAGGATCCAGCGCCTTCCGACCTCACTCCCGCGCAGAACATCCGGTGAAGAGCCTCCGGGGAGGCCCCGATGATCCACTCGGCTGGAGCGCAGGTAAGCCCTGATTCTCACGAGAACACCGCCACGTCTTCCCCGTCTCTTTGGGCGCTTTCTGTGGAAAACGGCATCGGCTGAGCAGCGAAGGTGCGCCGGTAAGGACTTTAAAAATGGAGGAGGGGGAAACGAAGAGAAATTCCCCAGACTGTGCTCTAATGCCATTTCCTGGGCATCTCTAATATTAAGAAGCGACTGGCGATCATATACAAGCAGAGCAGAGACATTTAGACAGCAACTAAAAACTAAAAATGCGATCAGAAGACTAAACAGCCCTGAAAGAAGGCTCGCCGTGCACAACACTGGCGCCATCTTGCAGACCTTCACCTCTGCAAGGAGAGCAGAGGGAAACAATTAGTTCATGAGTCCACAAAAACACAGAGAAGCAAAGACCACAAAAATCCTGAGAACGCCCCTGCATGGGACAAGGCCTAGAGCTGAAATACAAAGAGCTGGAAGGACTCAGACGGGCGCAAACCAAGGTAAGCAACTCAATACTCCCGCGCTGAATCCTCCACCGGAGCCATCTTAAATATGCAGATTAATCAGGTGAACAGGTTGCAGGTGTGCCAGGAGTAGAGCGGGAGACTCCGCCCCCGAGACAGGAGCAGGAAGGGAAAGTGAGGGAGAACCCCATTTACTTAAAACTTAACCGAAAACAACATTTTCTGCCGACATCAACATTACCCCAATCCCTGTTCTGAAGCCCAGTGCATAAATGCATGTCACCTTAGCTGTAATGTTGCCTGTTAATCAGTGAAATGCGATGTGAAAACAATGCAGACTGCTCTCGTGCTAAATGCTACATATGTCTTAGCTAAAGTTATAGAAAAATACCATCACTGAAACAAATGTTACTCACCAATCCCTTGAATTCTTTGCTTTGCTCTGGTGACTATACAGGCTCTGCCATTGCTTCCTCTCCTCTGGAAAGTTCTAACTGCTAAAATCCTAATATCAACAGTATTTACCTGTAACTACATAAACTACATGCCAGAACACAGTTGCTGTAAATTTTACAATATTTAACCAGGAAGTTATGCAGCAGGTTACTGTAATTTGTTTTTACCCATAATGCATTGCAGTATACAGTTAAACATTGTAAAATGAAAAAACAAGAAAATACTGTAAAATTTTACTGTAGATACTACAGCAATTTGTTACAGTGCATTAAAAGTAACTTAGTATAATTGAAAGGCTGCAGCTTTTCACAGCTCATCATATTTTCAAATATCTCCTTATTTTATCATCTATTAAACACATTTCCAGACTTGATGTCAAATATAAAGAAAACCACCGTCATTCTGGAGATTTTGGATTTTGGAGATTTTACAACTTAAATTGATGTGGAGTCCCTCTGGTGAAAAAATCTCAGCAGTGAGTCACTGTAAGGATTTGCTTCAATAATTTAACATAAAATACATCCCCATGAACTGTCACTCTTATTTATTAATAAAGATCATCAGGGCAGAAGCTTAAACATAGATGTTGACAGCTGATTTTCAGACTCCCTCATCATTGATTTCTGCTTTTAAAAGATAGATTTCTCTGAATGAAACTTAATCTATAATTATAAGATTACCAAACATGATACCCTCATGATGACCTATCGAGGTATCATAACTGTGTCTTTAAGTGTTGAATTGATCAGTCTAGCCCTTTTTTTATAAGGTGAAATACTTTGTTTGTCATTAACAACCAGAAAACATCTGCCTGATTCAACTTTTCATCCCTAATGTGAGACTTAGTGAGTCCGGCCTTATGAAATCCTTTCACTGGAGTGTCTGCCTCCCTCTGTAGGAGGATTTTCTCTGAATTACTGCAGATATTTACAAGCCCATCAGTAATTCCCTCACAGAGTGACAGGACAGGTGTGCAGGTGTCCCTACCTCCTTTGACATTTTTTCTCCATTGGTTTGGCTCATTTCTTGAAACAGAGCTTGCATTCTCAAAATAACATGGAAATACCTCCAAACCACTCGGCAAATGTTCACAACAGAATTGAATTTCATGTCATCAAATTGCAAATATTTTAGCACATGTCTCAATGTCTCAGGTCATCTTTGCAAATGATTAAGTACAGGTTAGTCTATATTTAGCACAGTTTCCAAGTTAATAGATATTGTTGATCAAAACTTCATATAGTTTCTGCAGTTTTTTTTTAAGTTATCCTTTTCAGCTTACTATTGTTGCAAGCATATTTTTGTTCACTTCAATGTAAATATATCTGCTGTGCATATGTAGCGCTGACTTGATCGGTGAAAAATAGAAAAATAAATGTTTCAACAGTATGTGTGTATATCTGCAAATATATCTGTGAAAAATCTGAAGAATTTTCTACAATCTGAACTTTAATGGTATTATTGGAAAGCTTATAAAGATGATAGTGCTTTTCATCCTGCTCAGCAGTGTGTAGTTGGTTAGACAAAAATATGGTCATATAATGAAGTGTGTGTAATTTGCTGCTAAAGTTTGATTTTGATAATGTTTTATAGTTTATGTTGCAGTTTATCATTTTGCAGGATGAGTTTTTTGCTGTTTGAGTGTGTGATTTTGTGAACTGTGTTACAGTAAATATTTAGATAAAAAAAACAGCGTAGTTTGCAAAATTGTGTTTTAGCAACTGGAAAAAACTGGGATAAAGGTTACAATTTCCTTGGTTCTATGAGTGTAATGTATAATGTAAACCTTGGAGGCTACTCTTACTGTAAAATCCTGTTTTTTCAGATTAATTAATAGTTGTATTCTGTAGGCCGGACAAAAAACAGTGCAGTAGCCATTGTCAGTGAAGGACTGGGCTCAGACTGAGAAGTGGACATGAGGGACATTTCAATGGTCCTCTGCCATAGTGACAAAACATTCAAACATTTTGACATGCAGTGCTCACACAATACCAAAGGGACGATGTATTATGGAGGCATTGACTGTTTACGTATATGCGAAAATAGTTATTTTGACACATGAGCAAAGTGTTTTGGCAGATGTTACGGCCCTGGCCGTATCTTGTAATAATTTGTTATTTGTGGAGCTGCTCTCTCTCTGGGTATGGTGTGTGTTTGTGTGTGTGTGCCTGTGTGAGTGAGTGCTCTGCTTTCAGAGAGGATCTCTGGTGCAGCAGCTCTCAGGTGCCCCGGCGCGATTGGCGGAGGAAGCTGAATCGTCTGAGGGAGAAGCAGCCCTCCTATTGGCCACAGAGCAACGGCTCCCCTTTCAAAAAGCCGCAGGGAGCAGCTTGAAGTCGGCGTTCTTCTGACAGCAGCTTTGAATCCCTGTCGGCCTCCAAACCCTTTATTGTGAATGTTGTAACCTTTGTATTTGCTAGATTGATTGTTTGTACTACCAGATAATTGTTGTAATTTTGGGTCAATCCTTATTTTGCGTGCTAGCCTTTGCTGCCTTTTGTTTTTGTACCCTATTTCTTGTTGTTAATATCTCGGCTTTTTAGTTTGTTAATTATACGTTTTTGCCTTTTGCTTGAGTTTTGGTTTTGTAAATAAATTGTGAAAATTTGGATAATTGTTTTGTTTGTATTTTTGGAGACCGAGAGTGATTTTCCCCTTTTTCCCTTGTAAATTTGTTCCATGCCATCCCCCTAGACGGGTGTGAAACACAGAGATATGAACTTTTGCAGGTGAACCATGGTGTTGTGCTGAGCTGAACGACTGTTATGCCAAATGATCTGGAAATTTTGAGATGGAAGTTTCTGTTTCAAGAAATGAGCCAAACCAGAGGAGAAAAACTGTAATTGGTGCTCTGGGCTTCTATACACATAAACATATTTAAAGACCAGTGGCGGCTGGTGAAAAATATCGTTGGTGGGGCAGTACTGTGCAACACTCAGTTTTTAACAACCATCCCACTACGATTCGACACAAACTACAGGATACCAGTGCTCCGTAAAAGTGTTATTATTGATTCCAAATAAAAATAACAGAGTACAGAATGGTGCACACACAAATCAGACACACACACACATAAATACATACAAATGGTCAACCACATATTGCCGAAAAGCTTACATAACCATATAAACAAAGAAATGAGTAAGGTGAACATGCGTGCATGTGTAAATTAAAGATAACTTTATACACAGAAATAAGGTGAAAATGTTTTCTGTCCACATTACTTTTCCTCCACATAAAAAACCTACTTCTCTAAACCTATTTTCAAGTCTTCCCAACTCCGTTATACGTTGAACATGAACAAATTGTTTGTTGATACGTCGAAGTGACGGTAAAATGCGGGTTTTGGGGCTATCACAAGTTGACTGTCGAAAGTTTGACATTTTGATCATATAGGTAACTACCTATATATTACCTTCGGTATATTTACGCCGTCAAATAAGTCTGTAAGTCTTCAAAATCTTTCGTTGTCATGCTAAATGTTGTGAAGTTACTTTCACCACTAAGTAAGTAAATGAGTGCAAAGAGCTAATTTTTGTGTATAACATGGATTGGGGAGACGTTTGGATAGTAAACAAAAGGGTCCTTTAAAGGCATGCCCCCTTCACATCTGCCTGGACTGTCACCAGTTAATCTAACACCAGTTAATACAGCACACCGGCACCGACACGAGCCGAATTAACCCGAGGGGCAATTTCAGAAGCGCCCTTCGGAGATTGGCCAAATTCACGTTGATATGCGCTTATCTTGCCCTAGCAACAGTCCCTTATTGGCTATTTGTCACTGTCTGATGGGCGCTTTTTCCAGCACCATCAGACACGGAGGTAGAGACGAATAGGCTTACTTTAGTTTTGCATTAATGAAAATTAATTACTTTATATATTAATATGTATATATTTATGTTTATGTTTATATTTATAATACACATTTGAATGAGTAAGTTTTGGTAATATTAATTTTTTCAAAATAAAGTAAATACATTTAATATCACACTCTATATATATATATATATATATCTATATATATATATATATATATATATATATATATATATATATATATATATATATATATATATATATATATATATATATATATATATATATATACACATATAGACATGTAAAACCCAACAGGAACTATTGTGAGCAGCACTTGGCCAATGAATCTACAGGAGGGTGTGTCTGTAGGGAGCTCACAGTAGCACCAGCAAGAAAAAACCTGTTTATCAGCTGGAGGTCTTGAGCAGATCCAGACAGATGATGAACAACCATCTACCAAGACTGTTGAGTTTGTGGATGAAAGAAGTAGGTGGGCAGAGACAAGTGGATTAAAGAGTTAAAACTAGTGAAAGATCAGTGGACCAATCGTAAATCTGTCCTCATCATATTTGTCTCTGCTGAATATAAATCTATCAGAGGTTAGCCCCTTGAGATGCAGCATCTGGTTTTGAGTAGGGTCCACATGTCTATATGATTGTCGTGATAGGTTTTATAAAAGTATAATCAATAATAATCAAAGAGAAATGTATCTAATATTTACACTAACATTTATAATGTTTATAATCTGGAGAGGACTGATGTCATGTGCCAGACGGTCCTCTAAGGCTTCTGGTCAAACTGGCTCTCAACCTGCAGTCCAGTTGGTTTAAAGAGTAATGCAGCCTGAGGCAGAGCACAAAGTCAATTCTGCTATGTCAAGTGTCTCAGAATCACTAAACTGTCACTGTTTCACCTTATTTCTTGTATTTAAGGACCACACAAGCCTGTTTCCCTGCACACCCTCATCACATTACTCCACAAAGCAGCTGCATACTTTTTCACCACTGTGTATGAACACCAATCTGAGAAATAAAGAAAATCAATAAAAAGGGCCAGTTTCCTCCTCGAAGCACCTGCCACAGCCAGCGCTGTGTAGCAGAAATTAATCACCCTGATCATTAACACATAGCTCATTATGAAAGCCCAGAGTACCACAGATCACATGTGCACACATGACCTGAAAAAGAAACACCTGAATGTGCAAAAGGAGGGGAAGGAAGTGCAAGCAGGACTCCATATGGTATCTGTCAATATGCTGCGATCATGCTGATAAATGATTTGTGTGCTGTCTGAACAGAATTCTTATTAACATACATTGATTCTTCAGTGTTGGTACCTCAAGGTAAATGAGCAAATGTTAAAAAACACTAATGAGGCCACAGAAACAGGTTTGTAGGCGTCCCGATTTAACCAATGAATAATAAACAAAAAACACACATACATCATTCATTAAGTCAAATAGAGCCTTTGCAATCCAGCTCTACCTATCTGTGAAACTTCCCAAGGCAGTCGTGTTTGAGTGTTTGATGAATGATGTTTGTTTAGTGCCAACAGTTTTAGGCAAGACCCCAATTTATCAGAGTAAGCAATCACAGCTCTGAGAGGAAACTTTCTCTCAGGGCTCTGAAAAGTGAACTTCTTACGCATCACCCATTATTGATCATCTTCAGCTGATTGTGAAGACAGATCTTTGTCAGAGTAATCCTCAACTAACTTTATTTTATACAACAAAATGCTCTGCTTCATTTCCACAACATTTAGGAATGTTAAAGCCTACACTTTGAAAGGGTTGTTGTAAAGTTTACAGTATCTTACTGTCACCTGGATGACACTAAGTTATGGTTGTGGAAAATCTAAAGATATTATGCATTCTGTTTATGTCTTATTTTCAATTTATTTGGTAGTTCTTTATGTCTTTCCCATTAGAGCATGACTGCAGGATCAAATCAGCCCCTGAAGTGCAGGTAGAGAGGGGACGGTAGAGCTGAGGCTCAGAAACAGGTGTGTCACCCTTTTGTCACAGTGGTGAGAAAACTTTAATTCATGTTGAAGGATAGGATACCTTTGATTTAGTGACCGAGAGACTAAAATGTTTGTGTTTACTAATCATTTAAAGGTGTAGTCAGCGATGTGGGAGAAAACGAGTGGAGAGGTTGTTGATAAACAAATTTAGACCCGCCTCTCCCTTCATACCTCACCCCTGGCTCTACCCCGAAAGCTGCTGGACGTGCATCGTCATGGAAACGGCCGTGGAAACTGTGTAGCTGACCAACGTAGCTAAGGTAACCCTGACTCTTATTGATAACATCACGACAACAGTACATTCTGGCAGATTAGACAATAAGATGAATGCCCGACGGCTGTTACTGTTATGTGAAGCACCACAAAGCTAA
The DNA here is from genome assembly GCA_036419115.1 of Scarus forsteni. Taxonomy (NCBI): domain Eukaryota; kingdom Metazoa; phylum Chordata; class Actinopteri; order Labriformes; family Labridae; genus Scarus; species Scarus forsteni. The sequence continues at coordinate 1,788,066 of JAZDUH010000414.1, forward strand.
TGTTGCTTACCTATCCAGCAGAAAGACGGCGACATCCACGTCCGTTTTGAGGTATTTCAATTGGCGGAGTTCCCTCCACCGTTGGAAAGCAACACCAATGTTGCAGGTCTTCGCTCTTTCATGGTCATAGCCCTTCTTTTTCACTTTTCACTCCTCTGACCTTTTTCTTTTGGGCTGTTTTTCAGCCATTGCTACTGCACCTATTGTATCTCTCTCTTACGCTAACTGCGCACCCTACGCAACCTATTACTCCCCCCTCTGTCTGATCTGCGCATGAGTATTATCGCCCCCTTGAACCACAGTATTTACCTGCTGAAATTCAGAGCCAAGGCTGTGCATTGAAACCGGACTTTTTTTCAACATGCTGTCAGTGGGGACATCTTGTGGATGGAGAGGAGAAATACGGAGATTTTGACAAATAGTGCATTAGATTAGAAGATTAGAAGATCGCTGACTCCACCTTTAAGCCCTGTTGATTTAAAATAAAGTTTTAAATATGAACATAATGACACTGGTGATTTGAGGTCTGATATATTTTAGGATTTATCTTTCATTCACTTTAATTGTTTAAACTTATAAAGTCAATCTAAGATTGAGATTGTTTGATTTTATTTAAATACAGACTTTAATCATTAACATCAAGTTTTAATGTATTTTAATCATTAAGTTGTTAAAAAACAGTTAAATGCATTAGTTTGAGTTAAAATTATGAATTCAAGCAAAAAGTTTTAATCAAAATGAGTGGCCATAATAACTTAGATTTAAAATCTTTTGCTTTTGTAGGACTCAAATCTCTGTGCTCCATGCCTTTACAAGGATTTTATTTCATCTTGAGAGCAAACAACTCACCACAAACCTGCAGTGCATCATGCAGCATCAAAAACTGAGTACAATACTTGTCACTTTTCTGTGGCTTCTCTGGATAGAGTGTATGTTAGTGTCAGACTCTTAAACTTCCCAAATCTTTAAAGTTTCTCATCAAACACTAGTGCCATGAATTTGGGTATATTTAACAGAAGCCCAACACAACTGAGGAGGGGAAATCAAACTAAACCTTAGATTCAGAAAGACTACAGGATACAAGTACTGAGAACTGATTACACAGAGTCTGTGTACTAGTAGTACATACTGACTTTGTCAAAAAGTAATGCACAATATGCAATATGCAGTACACAGTATGTATGTGAACAAATGAGAGATCCATTATATGCAAAAATTGCCCCATTATGATTTAAAAAAAAAAAAAAATCATCAGACTGCGTCTGTAGTCTGTCTCCTGCATGGTCCTTCACAGGTAAAAATTTTTAAAAAAGAAGATTATGTATTCATGGAAGTCAAATTTCATTTTTCTTTTGGATGCAGTACGTGATGTGCAGGTAGGTGGTTTCAAAACAGCCAGAGAAACATAAAAGCATCTTTACTTGATCAAATGTACAAAAACCTCAATTATTTTTCTTAGCACTGGCTTAATTCAGGGAGAAAAAGGGGGTCTTAATACTTAAGTAACTTTAATACTTTTTGGTTGCCAATTTTACTGTGAACCAGCACTTCTCCTGTTAGAGGAGAAAAAGCATAAGAGCAATTTTAAGTCATATTTCCAATTTCTTACACACATACTGCCCCAGCTCCTACACCAAGCCGTGGTGTGAAAGGAAATATTAATAATCACTCATTTGGGGAAAAAGACCCCAGTCTTTTATATACAACCAAGAGGAAATATGAATCACCTCAGAGCTATTAGTAAAATGTTTAACATGCTGGTTCAGTTGAATGCTGTACTACTTGTGACAAAAATAACGTCTTAAAATAGCTTCTGCCTCTTATGATAAAGAGAAAAAAAGGATCATCAGTAAAACTTGTCTTTCCTCATCGGAAACAAGTTCTTTACCTTTGTCAACTTTTACATGTGAGTTGTTGTTTTTCTCGCTTTCTGATTGTGGACGTAGGAATTGGAGTTGATATGACTGTTTGACAGATGCAACTGACAGGTAGCAGGTGTAAATCCCTCCAGAGGTCAGAGGTTTAGAACATACACAGGTCGAGCTGTCTTATTAGTTCAGACTCTGTTTGATGAGTCTAACATCAGTAAGATAGCAAAAATAGGTCAAAGTTTTAGAAGTTGGTATATTTATGAATTACAAAAAAATGTCAAAGAGGGATAGTTAATCTCAAGATCTTTAAAATATTTAATACATGATTTATTTTCTGAGGACGTCCCTATAAATAAGACATTTGTGACATTTTACTGAGGCCCCAGTAGGATAGGTTATCCTTTAATGAAGCTGAAATCCAAACCTAACTAAGCTGTTTAAGAATGTCTTTCCCATAGTTTACACATCTTTACAGAATACCACTAATAGATCTTTATTGACAGGCTACATGCCACAGTCTTTCAAAGAATCTGTAATTGATTTATTTGGCTAACTAAAGGCTTACATCTAAGCTACATTTACAGCAAAGATCCAAGAGAAAGTACCAGCTGATCAGCTATGTGATTTATTTAAACCTAACAGCCTGTGTTAAGGATTTCAGTCAGGATTTAGAGCGTACAGACTCCTCTAGTTAAAGGGACTGAGGAGTTTCTAAGCAATCACAAAAAAGTCTCACTTTTAGATATATGCTTGATCAAAATACACACATTAAGATGAGTTTTATAGCATCAAAAAAGGTTATCTATAAATGCTGTTCCTTAGCTTCGCGTCAGGTCGGACAGGGCTGGATTGGCCTGGATACTCCACTTCGGGAACAAGACAATTAAAACTAGAGCAAATTTATATTATTTGGACACGTCTTGGAGCACCGGGCTGTAAGTAGCGATATATAGCCGGCCACAAAGCTACGATACTAAGTTTTCCAAAAATTGCTTTTCGTCACACATCAAAAACTACCGCTACGTAACTAGAAAGAGATACATTACCTCGTGGCTTTGCATCCTGTAAGTTGTTGAAAAAAAAAGTTGTAAAGCAACGCAGAGTTCTGAGGAAGGTCCAAGCTGCATTCATTAGCATCACGACAAACACACGCTTTGGCTTGGGTCTTTTGGTGCGTTCCAGTTGTAGTCAGAAGTAGGAATTTCCAAGTTCCAAGTAGGAAACTGCAACTGGAACGTTCCATGAAGTCGGAATTTCCTTCTGGGAACTCGGTGAAACCTTGTCACCCCTGAGTTGACAATGGAAGATGGATGCCCCCAGTGTGAACAGTTATTTAGCTCCTGTAATGATCAATTTATTTGCACTACTGACTGGGGTGTGTTGCTCTAGATCAGCTGTTTACATAGTATTGTTAGACTTATATTTACAAAAATGCTGCCATAGTGATAATCACATTCTTCATGTGATATTTGTGAATAACACAGGGCGTGCTAACAACAGCTAACAATAGCCTGTAGATCAGCATGTATTTTCTGACTTCAACTGGAACACCGATAAGTCAGAGATGATGTCACTCCCAGTTCCGAGGTTACTGGAACGCAGCATTACGACAGTCACGTATGCTCATGGGTACCAGAGTCTTGATGTCGCGGGTAATAGATTCTCCTCATAGCACCTTTAAAGTCACAAAGGATTTACTATCACCTTCAGACAGTGGACTTATCGTGCTTGTCTTGTCACATCTCAGGTTATGACACCATCAACCATCACGGACTTCAACAGAGGTCCAATGATTTCATTGGAATTACAGAAAATGCTTCAAACAGTTCAAATCCAAGTAATCAGATCAATACCAGTTTGTACACGCCAATAATAAGCCCTCTGTGCACACCAGGGTCAGCTACAAAGTTCCTAAAAAGTCTGTGCACGGTCCAATTCTCTTATCTCGCACAGGCTTCCCCTCTGTAATATCAGAAGGAAATAATCCATTAATTAGGGTCCTTGCCCAAAAGGTATGTCTTCTCTTCTTTTTATTGTTATTCAGAGGATACACAACTGAACATATGAATGAAGCAAGGTGAAACAAACCAGTTATCTGATCTAGAAGTATAACTGAAGGGCGTGAGGGTTTGGATGACCAGGTCATTTCTGAACTCAGACAAGACTGAGCTTATTGTGCTTGGCTTCCAACACCTTAGAGAAACTTCTTCTTATGATATGACCCACTGCCACGATGGACCTGCTCAATCCAAAGTACTTTATCAACCAGGTCAACCAATGACATCATTCAACATAAATTCATAGACCAGTTAAACTCAGTTTGATGGTAGTTAAGACAGATGCTACAATATTAATCAACATCATTCCTCCACAGTTTACAATCATAGATATTCATGTTACTATTAGATTTGACTTCTCTATCTGTGTTTTTTGTTGTTTATACCTCCATAATAAATACTTTTACGACCATATAGACATGAGGACCCTCTTGAAAAGAGATGTCACATCATAAGGGGCTAACCTCAAATAATTTTTTTTTTTTAAATGTGATGGTTGGGGGTCCATGGGTTTGTCGCTATTCTTATTTATTGTCCCATTGCCTGGATGAATACATCACTGTATGTAAGTACTGTATGTATATAGGCCTACAGTATCTCACAAATACTTTATTTTATCTTTTTATGGGCCAACAGTGAGGGATTGACACTTTGATACAGAGTACAGTAGTGAGTATACAGCTTGTATAACAGTGTAAATTTACTGTCTCCTCAAAATAATTCAACGCAGAGCCATTTTTGTCTAAACTGCTGGCAGCAAAAGTGAGAAAAACCCCTATGTGAAAGTGTGGTCACTGTTATTTATCAGCACTGCCTTAACCCTCTTGGGCATGGAGCTCATCAGAGCTTCACATTTTGCCGCTGAAGTCCTTTTCCACCTCCCATGGTGACATCACAGAGCTGGTGGATGTTAGAGACCTTGTACTCCTCCACCTTTACTCCGAGGACGCCCCACAGATGCTCAGTGCAGTGTAGGTCTGGAGACATGGACCATTTCCTCACTGTTGTCCCATAAAAAGATATAATAAAATATTTGCAGATATGCAAGGGGTGTGCTCACTTTTGTGAGAAACTGTAGGCCTATGTATTTATATATACATCAAATCAAATCAAAATTTATTTATAAAGCACTTTTCATACATTAAAAATGCAGCACAAAGTGCAATACTTGTTAAAAACAGTCCCCACCCCCCTCCATTCAAACTCCACCCCAACACTTGCACACACATGTATGTATAAATATATAAATATGTACTCTGGTAGAGAGACAGAGAGAGAGAGAGAGACAGAGTCTGAGGGGGATGGAGATAGAGGGAGTCCTACTGTAAGTTGAGGAAACATCTTCCTCTAGTGGCCACCAGCTCTCATTCCAGGGTAGCCTTTTTCTCCACAACCAATGGGTCCCTGAGGCTCCTTAAAAGAAAAAAAAAGTCTTTTACATCATAATAGCTTTTTCCTTTTTAAAAAAAAAAAAAAAAAAAAAAAAAATCGAAATAAACAAACAAACAAAAACAAAAACATTTTCCGTGCTCTGGTTATTTTCTGTTACTTTAAATAGCCTACCTTAAACATCATCAGTCACATTTTAGTGACCTGTCTCAAACATTTTTTCATGAAGCATCAGTTCTTTTTAATGCCATCTCTGCGTCCCTTCCCATTGGCTGACAGTTGACATTAAGATTCCAGCTGTTCCCCCTCCCTCCCGTTGTTAAACTCGTGTCGACATTTAGTCCAACCAATAAGGACAGCGCTCCGAGTCAGACCTCGCTTTGATTGGTGCAGGGCAGGCGCTCGCAGGGCGGGGAATGAGAAGTTAGGATCCTCCATCCAGCTGTGTGAGCCCAACTGATGGACGGAACCGACTGAATACAGTGAGAGGGAGAGAGCAGTGAGAGCAGGACCAGCCGGCCGTGCGTGTGCCACAGTGGAGGGAGGTGTTGGTGATATTTGGAGAAGATCAGCCGTGATCTCACTGACGCCTGTTTGTTCTCAGCGGCAAGATGTGCAACAGCATCTCCATGGATCTTTAAAGCACTGATGCGGGATATGCGCTGAAAACCGCCTGTGGATGCAACAAAAGTGCTGGATACTTAACTCGAGACGGCAAACAGCGGAGGAATACCCCGGGAGAGAGAAATATACTCAGTTTGGGCAGCTTTTGGGAATCCCATCAGCTCTGAATTAAAGGAATCATAAAGAAGTTTTTTGTCCTCACCGCGGTGTTCACATTTTCCTGCAGACGGGACGCATGCTTTAGAAAACGCATCTCTCACTTCTTTTCCACATCCTGAAGGACCGGGTATGAAGGGTTTGTGAGGCCCCCAGAGAGGTTTCAACAGTGGAGACGGGGGCCTGGGCGCAGCGTATCTGTTGAGACGGACCCGCGCAGCAGCTCACCACCTGGAAACTGAACGGTTCACCAAACGCACAAAACCCTCAAGAGCCCTCACACATCCCCGCTCCAGCCTGCGCCTCTGCCCCTCGACCCCCCAGTCTTACCACCGGGCCTTTGCTGCAAGCTGATGTGGACTTTATAGCCACGACAAAAACTGATCATGCGATGACTGAGCGCACTTTGGGAACATCCAGCGAGTCCATTACGGGTAATAAATTGCATGGAATGATGCTCCTGATATGATCTACCAATGATCAGGTTGTTGTAAAACAAATGTGTTTGTTTCATGGAGGTAATGACGCAGAAGTTTTGAAACAACTCAATAATCTACTGTTGATTATTAAAAAAAAAAAAAAAAACAGGAAAATTGCAAATCTCTGTTGATTTTTGACAGCTGATACAAGCCTTTAAAATTTAACTAATGTTATATCGTCAAATATAATCATAATACTGCTATTTTAAGTGTATTTATTCTAAAATGCCAAGTTTGGCTTTGGTCTTTACATTTTGGAGCTGTCGTTTGGCGAATAATTTTCCTAAAACAACCCTGCAGCTCTGCTCCTGCTGCTGTCTGTTCACAAAACATTTAGATTTAAATGTGATTGTCTTCTCATTAAATACATAGTTGTTAGAATTTATTGTAAAATAAAGATCAGCCCTTTAGATTAAAATAGGTGTCTCTAAGGTGTCCCTGTGTGGATGCTGCAGACTGAAACATTTCATGGCTCTCCACGGTTGTCAGCTATAGCTCATCGTGATGTGAGCTGCTGCTGGGGATGAGAAACTGGGTCCAACTGCTGCCGAAGATTGATGTTTCATTTCTGGTTCATCCAGAACATATGGCAGCTGGTCCATGACAGACTGAACCTGGAGGTGTTTTATGTCCTTTCATTTTGTAATGTTGTATTAGAGAACAATATTGGTCGAATTAGGGATGCACAATACGATTTGTATATTGCAATATTTCATTTTGCCGATATCGAAATTTTCCAAACACATTTGCACCGATATCATTTCTGATATTTTGGCAAGAGCACAAAGCCTCCACAAAATCAGCCTGTTCCTTATTGCATGATCATTCTGTTGTGATGTGAAGCAAGAAAAAACAAATTCTTTTCTTTAATAAATTATTCTTTAAATATTAAAAATGGATATTTGGTGACAAATAGGTGAATCATTGTGGTACATCTTTGTATTTTGCCAATATCACAGCCTATATATGGAGTATATATAGGCATTATATGCCAACACCAGTATTGGTCTGAAAATGGTGAGCATCATTGGATGTAGTATATTGTAAAGATTGAATTTTATCAGCATCATATTGTTTCCACTGGAAGATAACTCAAATAGGCTATTTGATGGACAATGTCAACAATGTTTAATAAAAAAGGCAATATTTACAACTTATACATCAGCTGAACATGTTGGCAGACTGTATGAGTATCTTTGTGGAGTTAAAACAGTTTTAAATGGATCCCAAAGACAAAAGTAATCACTGATCTACTGCAGGTTTATTTTTTGCAGTCAAGGTGAACACGTCTTGACCGTTATTCCCTGCACTGGGTCAGAACTACCTTATAGTACCCTGATAACCGGGTGTGTAATAAAGAAATTAATTTAGATTTCTAGTATGAGCTCAATAATGAAGGAGGAATTTTTATTCGAGACAATATGGAGCATACGGTCTGTTATTAGGGTGTCACAGAGCTGTTTGTAGCTCTGACTCTCATAATGCTTAGGTCTGTGTGACCCGTTTTCAGTGTTTACAGAAAAAAAAACAGTCTTACAATTAATTAATTTGTCAACCTCAAACTTCTGTCTTTTGGTCATTTTCATCGTAACAGTTTTATCCATGAAGTAAATTCCACACATTTATTTGACATATACACTGTGTCAGGATGATAAAAGTATAGGAATGTTAGATTATGTATACATCAACATTAACCTTTGTGTGTTTAGTGTTTCTTAATTGTACATGCCCTGTGTGTTAATGTCATTCAGAGCATGTGTGACATGCACAATTTTGCTCTTTTTTTCCCAGACAGCACAAACCATCCCAACACTGGTCTGCTCACACCTCGCTGCAGTTTTTATTTATCAGCCCAACAGGGAACCATTCCCTACTTTATTTACAATTAGTAACTAATTCTCTCTTTTTTTTTATAATTTATATTTAACCTTAAGACCAGCAAAAATGCACAACACTCTTTTAAAAGTAACTATTGCATCCAAGCATCTCTATAAAAATAAATCTATTATCATTTGTTCCATTGTGCTACACTGTTTGGGTCTCTGAGTCCATCAAGCTGTTGTTGACAGAAATGCCTTCATCCAGTTCACAGTGATTATTTTAATTGCAATCAGTTAAAATATGTATAGTAAATATCTTTGGTCTCTATTCATAATGTGCTTAGATGGTTCTCCAAGTAAAAATAGCTCTGGATCCACCGGATGACTAATTCTTAGGCTGTGTTTGCACGGGGCTGAAAAAACGTTTTCGTTGTGTTTTGGCCTTAAGTTGCGATGGAAACATGTTGCATTTCGTCTGAAAACGGAAACTTTTGAAAACAGGCTCCAGAGTGGAAAGCTTTGAATCTGCTCTCCATGCAGCTCCATGTAAACGTGTATCAGAGTGTTTCAGGGTGAAACGCCGACTTTGCCGCATGTGCTGTACTCTTTCACATGAAAGCTGCGCGCGCATACCAGGAACAACAACAGCTTCGGCCGTCTGCCGAGTAGCATGTGCTGCTTACCGTGCTCTGTTTGTCATCCATTCAAAAACTATTGAGACAGATTTGTTGTCCGAACTGATTTGCTGTCCATAAAAGAAACTCATGTGTCTCTGTGCATCTATTCGCCATATGCCAAAGTTTTTCTTCTGCGTTCGTGTGTTGTAGTAGTGCTGCCTCTCTGCAGACTTACACCCCCATCTACTGAGCCGGCCTGCATACTACAGCGGATTAACTTGTCTCAGAGTGTCGTCGTCTAAACGCAGAAGAATTCTAAAACGCAGAGGACAAATCTTTGCGTCTTTAAGTCAGGAGTGTCTGTGTAAACGCAGCCTAAATCAATCCAAACTTTGTCAGCCCAAAATCCAAAACTGGACAATCTCAAAGAAGATGGGAATGATCTCCTATCATCCTACATGTTCTCCAGCTAAAAGCTGATGGTGCATCTCAAACCATAGCACGACCATAGAGGTCCTACTCAGCCTAATTTTATCTTCCATTGGAGCTCCCAAAGTAACTGACTGCTAATATCTTATGGCATCACATACACGTTCCTCCAGGTCTCATCATCAGTTATTACACTCAGCTCCATCTGCCATGTCTCCTTCACACTGAAGGTGATTTCTGCCAAATCAGCCAGAGTTTATACGTGGGAGATGTGCTTTGTCATTGGCATTGCTTTTCATTGATGCTCATTAAGTGCTGTTCAGTTTTAGTTTGATCCCTCTCAATCTAATATTTTTATTAATATGTTGCCAAACAGGTTGGGGTGGTGGGGGAGTTATTCCCTCTTGTTGTCCACCATTTAAATGTACCATCACTAAGTGTCAGGAAATTCTGTATTTCCCTCTCTTGATACAAAGTTGATGCTTCAGTTTCTCCCTGACTACCACCCACACCCACTGAGTGTCTCTAATTCATTCATTTTAGTTATTACATTTTTTCCAGGCTTTTTATTTCTGTTTCAGATAGAGACACAGCACACCAGATAGATAAATGTGCCTTTGTGGCCTCTTACTCAAATCATAATAAATTCTTTGCTCAAAGGGCCCCAAACTTAATGTCATAAAAGAGAGAAAGGTTGGAAGATTATAGAGCTGCATGTGTTTTAGACCACTTGTCTTTTTAACCTTTTCATATATTTTTAAAGTGCTCTATAAATAAAGTTGATTGATATTCTGGAAAAATCTGAAAAAAATTGAACAGTTTTAGTTAGTGTTAGGTTATGTCTTTAAAGAGATGTTAGAGAAGGGGATTAAGAACAATCGGCAAATATAAAACTAGAAAAGCACTCGGAGAGCGCAGACCTCCGCCAGCACCACAGTCCTCTCCCATATTGTGATTTTTACCATAAATATTAGTCCTACCTTTATTTCATCGAAATATTTAGATTCCTTGACCATGAAAACATACCATTAACAACTGGTTTCATAATGATATCTATTTTAGTTCAGTAGTTATTCACAGAAATCCCATTTTTCGCCATAGCGGCCAGACGCTGATCCAGATCAACGCAAAAATCGAATCAGTTCTTCCTTTTCCCATGCTGAACATTTCCTGAAAATTTCATCAAAATCCATCCATAACTTTTTGAGTTATTTTGTTCACAGACGGACGGACAGACAGACAAACAAACTCCCCCGAAAACATAACCTCCTTGGCGGAGGTAAAAAAAAATCAGAGTGGTTTATTTAAAACTATATCTACCAGGAGAACGTTTACGTCTTTAGAATCATTCACGTGAAACATCAGCATGACGGTAAAGAGACGAGCTGCTATCAGGAGTGTGGGAAAAGTGGGTGTAAAGCCCACCCATGTTTTACAGCCCTGGACCTATTTTCACTCAAAACAAATGGCACTCACATTGATAAATGTGTTCTAATACACATAAATGTCAAACACTCTCCGTCAGACATTTAATACTGGTTGTAATTAGGATGGAGTAAACATCTGGTGCATATTTACATACACTGTGAGTGCTCTATTTGGTAAAAGGTTGAAAAACACAGCAGGTCTGCCAAACTTGGAAACATTCGCTGGGAAACCAAAACCCAAACTTCACACAAAGGTTAAAAGAGGCAGATGAAGACTGTTTTTAAAAATGTATACACACGATCAACAAAGTCGGTCAGTGTTTTGTGACTGAATGTCTACATTTGAACAGATAACTCTGTTATGGTGGAATCAAATTACAGTACAGGCCAAAAGTTTGGACACAGCTTCTCATTCAATGTGTTTTCTTTATTTTTATCACAAATTCTCACTGAAGTAATGATGGCCACTCGTTTCTCTTAACTTAACTGATTAGTTCTTGCCATAATATTAATTTTAAAAGGGCCATAATAGGGCTGCCGGCCGTGCATCAGCCTGACTTCTGACCAACACAAATGATGGCCCATTAAAAAGACAACAAAGTCCATTAATTAACCCTGGAAAGGCACACCTGAGAAGAGAAAACCATTTCAGGTATCTACCTCTTGAAGCTCATAAAGAGAATGCCAAAAGTCTGCAAAGCAGTAATCAGAGCAAAGGGTGGATACTTTGAACAAACTAGAATATAAGACATGTTTTCATTTAATTTACACTTTTTTGTTAAGTACATAATTCCACACATGTTCATTCATAGTTTTGATACCTTCATTGAAAATCTACAACGTAATTAGTGATGAAAATAAAGAAAACACATCGAATGAGAAGGTGTGTCCAAACTTTTGGCCTGTACTTTAAAGGGACTGTGAGGAGTTTCTAAGTAATTACAAAAAAGTCTCACTTTTAAATATATGCCCGATCGAAATACACACTTTAAGATGAGTTTTATCGCATCAAAATAGGTTATCTAGAAATGCTATTCCTTAGCATTGCGGTCGGGTCGGACAGGGCTGGACTGGCCTGGATACTCAACTTCGGGAACAAGAAAATTAAAACTAGAGCAAATTTATATTATTCAGACACGTCTTAGAGCCCCAGGCTGTAAGTAGTGATATATGGCCGGCTAAAAAGCTACAATACTAAGTTTTCCAAGAATTGCTTGTTGTAACAGATCAAAAACTACCACTACGTAACTAGAAAGAGATACATTACCTCGTCGCTTTGCATCGTGTAAGTTACTGAAAAAAGAAATTGCAAAGCAATGCAGAGTTCTGAGGAAGGTCCCGTCTGCATCACAACACAAACACACGCTTTGGATCGCGCACGTCTTTTGGTGGATTCCAGTTGTTGTCAGAAGTAGGAATTTTGAGTTCCGAGTAGGAAACTGCAACTGGAACGTCCCCCGAAGTCTGAATTTCCTACTGGGAACTCGGTGAAACCTTGCCACCCCCGAGTTGACAATCGAAGATGGATGCCCCCAGTGTGAACAGTTATTTAGCTCCTGTAATAATCAATTTCTTTGCACTTCTGACTGGGGTGTGTTGCTCTAGATCAGCTGTTTACATAGTATTGTTAGACTTATATTTACAAAAATGATGCCATAGTGATAATCACATTCTTCATGTGATATTTGTGAACAACAACACAGGGCGTGCTAACAACAGCTAACAATAGCCTGGTAGATCGGCATGTTTTTTTCAGACTTCAACTGGAACGCCGATAAGTCTGAGATGATGTCACTCCCAGTTCCGAGGTTACTGGAACGCATCATTACGACAGTAATGGGTAGCATGGGTAGCAGAGTCTTTATGTCGCCGGTAATAGATTCTCCTCATAGTCCCTTTAAGTCTATCTTGTATCTCTCATAAACTGGTAAAATATTCAACAGGAAAAAAGGGAAAAAAATGCAGATGTATTGTTTTTTAGCAGCTAACAGATTGGAAATATCTGAGCATGAGAAGCTGGTAAAATCCAATATTGTGCATTCTTAGCTTAAAGCAGTGTGAGGACAACATAACACTTCAAGCCCAGGTAGTTTACGATCTGTTATCATGCTTGTTGCCTGCAGGAGGAGAATAATGGCAGAAGATGGGGGAAATCTCTCCAGGGTCCCTGACACCAGTGACTCAGAGGGTCCATCCTCTCTTCCAAGAACTTTCATCCGTCTCAATGACCTGTCCAGGGTGGGGATCGGCGGCGGGGAGCGTGCTGATGTTGTGGTTGAGCCAGTGTCTCCAGCACCTGATGGGATCTCTACAGCCGACGATGAAGGCTCAGCAAGTGGCGAGGAGAGCCTGCCCTACCCCACCCTGGCCCCTGTGGTCTTCTTCTATATGAAGCAAACTACCAAGCCTCGGAGTTGGTGTCTCAAGATGGTCTGCAATCCATATCCTTTAAGTTTTTTGCTTAGGAATCTGCTCGTGTGTGCGGGGGAAGGTAAGACAACACCTGCTTGGCTGTGCAGCTTTTCCCGTTGACCTTAAGGGTTAATTGAATGACCACAGTGACATAGAATCAGGAGGTAAGCACATGTCCTGCTTCGATGCACATAGTTTGACGGATATCAGTGCGTGACCTTATTGATGAACGTTTTCCTGTTCTGTAGACGTGGAGTGGTGAAGGTTTGATTCTGTAAAAAAGACAATACATGTAAATTCTGGTGGATGTCAATCTTAAGCGTTGCAGTCGGAGTTGCATCTTATCACCTGACGCAGCATGTGAGTGTGCTTGCACGTCAGTCCCGGGCTCTCCAGATTACTGTTCACACGTCATGCTCTGATTCCTCTGAGCTGCGTTAGCTTCCAATTGATTATTCATAGCAACTGCATGTGATGGAACTATTGACCTTAGCTGACTGGGCCGGCAGTGAGGGGCCGTGTGCTAAAATTAGTTTATTGATACACACCTGCAGTGGCTGCTTAGCAAGTGCTGGCCTTTTCTTTGGGGTGGATATTTCCCGAAATGTGAAGTCTACTCAAGTCGCAGACCCACAATGAGTCATCCCTGCATCTTAAATGCCTTATTGATTTATGTTTGTGTAGGCCTCCGCTGCTTTGCTTCTTTTGGGAGATGTGTGGGAAATAATTCTTTGCATATGTTTTTGATTTCTAAATGCTACAGAGCTATCAGAGGGGATCTTCCCTGGCTGGTATGGCTCTGCTCCACCTCTTATCCTGTGTTTTTGATCACTATTGTGACGTGTGTGTGTGTGCTAAAGTAATTTGAATAATTGCTCATCCTCTACGGTGTCTTCCTCCCTCCTTTACTCCATCCATTCTTCTGTCTTGTCAAATATTCTACATCCAAACCCCCGTTCTCCCTCTCATTTGACTCTGTTTAAACTGCGATGCTAAGTGAGCCTGTGCTCCGGCTCCCTCAGGATTGGTTGTCAGAGTGCTGCCCACAGCTGTTGCACTTTTTAGCTCTCTGCAGTCTTTTCTGTGTTTCTGTCCGTGTCCGTCTCTCATCAGTCACAGCTGATCTCCATGTCTGTAAATATCAAATCTTTCAAATAAGCTGCTTTTTAGGGAGGTTTTTCCCTCATGGCTCCTCCAGGATCAAAGTTGATCTTTGGTATTATTATCCATGTCAGGAGTTCTCAAATATTTTCATTTGAACTGACCTCCCACTGGGAGCCCTTCATAAGGGCAGAGCTATTTGAATCTGACCCTGTGCCTCATGGCTGTATCCGTAATTCATCATCTCCAAAGCATCACTTAGTATTTAACATCTCAGTAATTAGTGTAAATAATGATGACAATCAAAGTGCACATGTACAATATGTCATTCACTTTATGTTAACACTTCATAAATGAGGATTCACACCTTTAAGATAACTAAAAGATCACTCATTAAGGAGTTTTCTGATCATGTGGATCTTACTTTAATTAGCACAGATGACTCACCATTACCCTAACACATTGGTTTTCAAACTGCTTTAGCTCAAGGCACATACATATTATGTTACACATTAATTATAATGAATAATGCAATTTGTCAAACAGCTGCATAACTTAAAAAATATTTACAGATTAAATAAGTTATTTTCATTAATTCAGCAACATGTTTAATCTGAAAAGTAAAGGAGGATTAAAAGCTCATGCAAAAGTTGTTGGGTTGTTGCTTTAACATTTTATTATTAATAATTGGTTGTAAACATTCCCAAAGCACACCAGACTCACCTTAAGGCACACAGGTGTGTTCTGCTTCACCATTTAAGAACCAATCCCATAAATCCTTACCAGTTCTTTACAAGTGCATGAACAATACATCCATAGCTGTTTGTAAATGGAAACCTAATTAAAATAATAAAGCTTTAAGATGAGAACTGAAATGTCTGCTAATGCTGGAGTGATAGATCAATAAAATATCATTGACTTTTAGATCATGACATAGATAAAGTTGTGAGCCCACATAGGTACTGAGGTTTTATTCACAGCTGTTGTACTGATGCTTCAGTAACACATCCTAACATCTGTTTTAAGTGGCTTCTAAACAATCAAGAAAGTGTTACAGCTTTGTTACAGCTTTGTTAAATAACTTACTGTCTTGTAATATG
The DNA here is from genome assembly GCA_036419115.1 of Scarus forsteni. Lineage (NCBI taxonomy): Eukaryota > Metazoa > Chordata > Actinopteri > Labriformes > Labridae > Scarus > Scarus forsteni. The sequence goes on from JAZDUH010000414.1 coordinate 1,803,548, forward strand.
CAACCATATAAGATCTCAATTATGCATTTTAAAGCAAAATACCACATAATAGCACATCAAAATATCTTATCTGTAAATGGCTATACTCTCTGCTGTACGTATGTATTTGTAATACAAGGCTACAAAAATGCACATTATTAAAAGTATGGTATCGTGTTTATTCACCTGTTACCAAGTTTGTCAGTGTCTTAATGAGGGAAATCAGCTATAACACCAAACAGTTTTTTTCAATTGATTTATTAGCCAGATCTGAATAAACTGTTATCTTTAAGAGTTAAGAGAGTTTTTGTTTTTACCTTGAGTAGGTGCAGTCCAAAACCTAAAGGATTAACTTGAATGCTTCATAAGTCTTTTAATTATCCTGCTATTAGATTTTTTTAGCAAAGAAAAAATCCAATCCAATCCAATCCAATTTTATTTGTTAAGCACTTTAAAAAACAACCATAGTTGAAACAAAGTGCTGTACAGGAGAATAAATGAAATATGAGATAAAAGAATAGATGTGAAACATAAGTAAAATGAACTTTCAAAGACAAGGAACAATTTAAAAGACACAAAACAAATTAAAATGATTAAAAAACGCAGAAGAAGCAATCAAAATAAAATAAAATAAAAATAAATAATAATATAATAAAATCGCCAACTACCGTGGATCAAAGGCCAGCGAGAAAAGGTGGGTCTTAAGGAGGGATTTAAAAACAGGCAGAGACGGAGCCTGTTCAATATTTTGAGGCAGCCCGTTCCAAAGTTTTGGGGCTGCAACAGCAAAAGCACGGTCTCCTCTGAGCTTCCGCTTGGTCTTAGAGGACCTTCAGGAGAAGCTGATCGGCTGACCTGAGACAACGGGAGGGTGTGTGAGGGTGCAGAAGCTCAGAGAAGTAGGGCAGGGCAAGATCATGGAGGGATTTAAAAACAAATAAAATAATTTTAAAATGAATCCTCAATTAAAAAATAAGTTATGGGCTCGCCACAGTTGAACTGGATGAATAAACTTTCATCTTACAGAAGATTTTCTTTAAGGTTTGCATGTTATTTTTGTAACATAAAATCTGAATCCTACCTTACGCTTCACCAATGCATTTTTTTATTTTTAAATGTATTTTTGGGCATTTTGTGCTTTTATTGATTGGAGAGAGACAGTGGATTAGCTTGGGAAAGGGGGTGCAAACTGGTCTGCAAACTGGTCACAGGCTGGATTTGCAGAAGTGTGTATATGGGACATGGTTGCTGACCACTCTGCCAAACCAGAATTAGAATTAGAAAATCTTTATTGTCCCCGAGGGGCAATTTGTTTTGCAGCTGTAGTACATACATCAACAGAAACAAGCAAACAACGAGAAAGAAAAAGAAAAAAAGAGAAAAAACATACATGTATAGGTTAGTCTGACTAACTCATGGATTACATCATGGACAGTAAGTTAAAAAGTAAGAATAAATAGATAAAATAGATAAAAACAACACTGTATAATTAAGAACAATATGCAATGTGTGCGAAAAGCAGCATTTGTCTATATTGTCTATATTATTTAACAGGCCCAACAAACATAATTTAATTTAATTTATGCAATGGTATCAAAAATACCTATAACTTATTTAAAAAACTAACAGCTGATGGGACAAATGACCTCAGGTATCTATTACATTTTGCCTTCCTAACATAAGCAAATCTCCTCCCTGTCGGCAAGAGCCTAAACTCTGCATGCAGGGGGTGCCGTGGGTCCTCCAGGATAATTTTTGCCTTCTTAGCAGCTCTTACTTGAAAAACATGGTTAAGATCATTCAAGTCTATGCCAACAATCTTCCTGCAAAGTTTGACAATATTTCCCAGCTTGTTTTTGTTTGCAATGCTAAGGTTACCAAACCAGCAGATCATTGCAAAGGTTAAAATGGACTCAACAAAGCATGAGTAAAACATTTTTAAAAGAGATTTATCAACATTAAATCCCCTTAACTTCCTCAGGAAGAACAGTCTCTGGTTGGCTCTTTTACAGATAGCATCGGTGTTAGCATCAAAAGTAAGTTTTTTATCAAGGATGGTTCCTAGATATTTATATTCTGTCACAGTCTCCACAGCTGCCCCATTGATAAATGTTGGTACAGTGGCAGGTGGATTTCTGCGAAAGTCAATCAGCATTTCTTTCGTCTTAGAGACATTGAGATGCAAGTAGGAGTCATCACACCATTGAACAAAATTGTCCAAGACAGGGCCATGGCCCACCTCATGGTCCTGCAGAAGGCTGACTACAACAGAGTCGTCTGCAAATTTAACAATGACCCTTGACTCAAATCGGCTCTGACAATTATTAGTGTAGAGCATGAACAATAGGGGTGACAAAACACACCCTTGAGGTGAACCTGTTGAACACAACAGTGGGCTGGAGAAAGTGTCATTAACGCGGGTTCTCTGTGACCTGGCCGTTAGAAAATCGACTAGCCAGCATACAGTGCCAGAGTCAAAAACTGACATTTCAAGCAGCCTCTGAGCTAAGATATGAGGCTGCATACAATTGAAGGCTGATGCAAAATCAACGAAGCACAAACGTGCATGAGTTTTCAGGCCCTCCAAATGTCCAGTGACGAGATTCAGCAGTGTTGCAATGGCATCGTCTACCCCCTTCCTAGACTGATAAGCAAATTGGAAAGGGTCGATTATGCTCTGAGACATGTTCAGTATATTACTTTTCACAATACGCTCAAAAGCTTTCATCACGAGAGATGTGAGCGCCACAGGGCGGTAATCATTCAACACCTTTGGGGATTTGACCTTCGCTACTGGCACCAGAGTGGATTCTTTCCACAATGCAGGAACCTTTATCTGCAATAAGGAAAGCTGGAAAATAAATGTGAAAATTCCACTCAAAGCTGTGGCACAATTTTTTAGTAGCCGGCCACTGATACAGTCAGGTCCCTGACTTTTCCTGACACTTGTATTTTGGAATGTCCTGCAGACATCCATTTCCTCAACATGAATCTGGCTGCCCTCTGATGCAACCCTAAATTTAGCCAATTCATCAGAAAAATCGTAAGCATCAAATCTCAGATAAAACTTGTTTAGCTCCTCTGCAAGGACGGAGTCCGTCCTATCCAAGTTAGACACACTTTTTTTCTTTTCCTGAATGCCCACCATGGTTTTAATTCCCCGCCAAGCACAACGAGTATCACCACTTTTCAGTTCATTCTCTACTTTATCTTTAAATCTCATTTTTGCCTGTCTTATCTCTTTCTTCACTGACTTTTGGGCATCTCTGTACTGATTCATGTCTCCCTGGTGAAAGGCCAGCTTCTTCTGATTTAAAGCCGACTTAAGTGATTTACTGACCCAGGGCTTGTTATTAGGGTACAATGTAATTGTCTTTCGAGGGATAATCATGTTTTCACAGAATGTGATGTAACTTGACACAGTGGAAGTCAGTTCGTCTAAGTCAGCACACGAGTCCTTGAAAACTTCCCAGTCTGTGCTGAAAAAACAGCCATTCAGTTCATGGATAGCGTCCTCTGTCCATACAGCAACTTCCTTGTGCTTGACTTTCCCTCTTTTGAGGGCCGGCTGATAAACCGGGGCAAGGAAGACACAATTGTGGTCTGAAGAGCCTAGTGGCTCTAGTACATAGGATTTATAGGCTGCCTTAATAGTACCATAACACATGTCCAGTACTTTTCCATACCTTGTTGGGCATTTTACATACTGGTAATAGTGAGCAAGGGATTTCTTAAGGCAACAAGAATTAAAATCTCCAAGTACCCAGAACCCACCAATGCATTTTTATTCATAATCATATAGTCGTCTCGGATCAGGTTAGTCTTGGACTTACTGTAAAAGTGATGACACACTGAAATAACTAAAAGAAGGAAGTACTGAGAGGCTTCTGGGTAATTTGTGATCTTTAAACGTGCCTCTCTTTGTGTGATCAAATGCACCCCAGGGTTCACAGGCATTGTATTCTCTTTTGCCCTTTCGTGTCTATCTGTTGTGATTAAGGAAAAGGTCACTGCCTCTGTAATACATCATAACATTACTCGGATTGATCTGTTTCTTTGCCTGCGGTGTGTGTGTTCATGTATGTAAGTGTGTGTGATCACATGGGAATCTGTGTTGACGAGGATGCTCAGTGCTTGTTTGCAGGTGGTAAATATGTCTTTACCTTTTAATACCTTTATCAACATCGGTGTCATTTTTCTGTCACTTGCTCTGTGCCGTCTGTCGGAGACTTAATCACGTACTTGTCTCCTGCTATAAATACAAGCACAGCGATCCAGCAGCAGCAGCAGCCAGCGCTGACTGAGCTCTGATAGACTGAGACTGCTTCCTCTTTCTGATGCTGCAGACCGACAGTAACACAGGAAAACCCAACTGATCTCAGGGCCAGAATCCAGTCTAAGCAGGCATATCCTCAGTAAGCCCTCGGCCTGAGGAGGCCCGCGGCCTTTTTCAGCAGTCTAAAGTAATTAGGACCCCTGCATACATGCTGAGGTATTTAGAGTCTAATTGAAGACCCCTGGGATCAGTGCTCTGAGTGATGTTTTGCCCAGCACATTGCCTGTGTGAAAACCCCTCTGCTGGTTTTGCTAGTAATTCCTACAGAACCTGAGCAGGATAGAGAGTGAAAGCTTTGTGTTTGAGTGGGGTTGTGTAAGCAGCACACATAAACGTGCACACACACACTCTTCCACAGGACTCCCGTAGGTGTCTCCTCTCTGGCGGGGGTGTGGATGTTGTGCCAAGACAGAGGAGGAGGGGAGTTTGGGAAAGCATCCAGTGCTCTCTATCCTTGGCTCACACTGATTTTAGCTGAGGATTACATGGCTTAGAACAGTGAGGAAGGGCACCTGGTCAGGCTAGGTGTTTGTCATCACAATGAAATTGCCTCATTGGACAGAAGACAAATCATTTGTGCCCAGGGGAGTGGAAGAAATCTGTTAGAATACAGGCATGTTTTACTATTTCTGCTATTCAGCCATTGCTCTTTTCTTTGCTTGTTTTTCTGATGCCTCTGTTAAGTGATGAGCTAACAGTTGCTGAAGGCGTCGAATGTATAACCATCATCTTAGCCCTCCTCCTCTTGCCTTCTCTCCAGGACATAATGCTTATTTCCATCTCTTGATTTTTTTTAACTCTGGCTGGAAAGAGAGAGAAGGGTCGTGTATAAGGGAGATCATGAAGTTGACTGTAATCACCACTGATGTGACTTTCAAATATTTCCTTTAGTCTTTCCACGGTCTCTCAGACATTTTCAACTCCTTGCAGTTTGACATTTTTAAGCTCATTGGCCTTATCTGTGTGATATTTTCGATATGAACTTTTATCATTAGTGTCAACATGTCTCTACTCTTTGGGAGATGTAAGATGGGGTGTGTGTACTTTTCATAACCCCTGTGTGAGCTGAAAATGTACTTTTTAACTCACAGGGTGGCTGTCATGAACTGTGTTTCTGTGCCCAAAGATTTTGTCTGATGAAGTCTTCATCCACTTATCCAGGCAAGGCTTTTTAGACAGACTGCTGGTTGTGTGTCAGAGACTGTGTTGGGACTTAGATCTGGGGTTTATGTGTCTCACTGAGCATGTGATATGACTAGCATATAATTTACATTTAGATTTTTGGCTGCAAGTAATGTGTGTCCTCGATGGTATGCTTATATGTGTGTATATTGGAAAAGTTAAAAAGCTGCACACCAATCATTCGAAAATGTAACTCCAGCTCAGTATACAGTACATGCCACAAGTTTGGACACACCTTCTCATTCAATGTGTTTTTTTAAATTTTCATCTCTTATTCTATTGTAGATTCTCACTGAAGTAATGATGGCCGCTCGTTTCTCTTAACTTAGCTGACTGGTTCTTGCCATAATATTAATTCTAACAGTTGTCTAATAGGGCTGTCGGCTGTGCATCAACCTGACTTCTGAACAACACAAATGATGGTCCAAACCCATTAAAAAGGCATGAAATTCTATTAATTAACCCTGGAAAGGCACACCTGAGAAGAGAAAACCATTTCAGGTATCTACCTGTTGAAGCTCATAAAGAGAATGAAGAGTGTGCAAAGCAGTGATCAGAGCAAAGGGTGGATACTTTGAAGAAACTAGAATATAAGACATGTTTTCATTTATTTCACACTTTTTTGTTAAGTACGTAATTCCACACATGTTCATTCATAGTTTTGATACCTTCAGTGTGAATCTACAATGTAAATAGTGATGAAAATAAAGAAAACACATTAAATGAGAAGGTGTGTCCAAACTTTTGGCCTGTACTGTATTTTAATTTTGGTTTAAGAAAAGTGACATCTCATCTTGAGATATGGTTGGTTTAATTCCAAACTTGTGGCTTACTGATGGTTTTTGTTTGGAAAACTTAACTCTCACTTGCTCATTTTACTTATTTATTTGTTTAATTTTGTAATTTAATATACATTAATGCAGTGAGACAGAGTTGTCATTTCATTAATTTCAAGTTTGTTTGTATTACGGACTGGGGACAAAACAATCCTCCAAAAATTAATGGGACAGACTTAACAGTTTAAGAATATATTCAAAAACATGACTGCAAGCTGAATTAACTAAAATAAAGGAATTTAGATTATTAACCTACAGGGCACTATGGGTACTTTAATTGTAAATTATCTAAAATGTTTAACCTGTACCCTAAGGGCTTAGTAGAGGCTTTTTACTGTGAGAGAAAATATGCTGTTGTCTCTTTCTCTAAGGTTATTTGGTAAGGATTGCTTTTTGTTGAGATTTTCTTGTATTGCTTCAGCAGAGGGAGAAAAATCTGTTTACTATATTTATACTCAAGTACTATTTGCAGTTTTTACAAGAATAAATGTATTTTTATTATTTTATTCATTCTATTTACTCTGGCACTCTTAAATGTGTACATCCTCCTTAAAAAACCCAAGACATCTGCTGTGTAGACACTCATCTCACACTCCGAGGCACCAAGGTGGTTTAAATGAAGTGACGCGTTTTTTTTTTTTTGCATAAGGTGTTGAGCCAGTGCCAAAACGATGATTCACTGACAACGGTGACAGATGAGATCACAGGCAATGACAAACTCCTGACATACTCTCAACACAAAGCTGTGTGTATGTGAAATTTTGTGAATCAGCCGCTGCTGTATTTAAGTGCCAATTATGGATGAATAACAAGTGACAATCAGAAAAGCAGTAGAGTGCGAGGGAGACAGAGCTATGCAGCTCAGACTGTAGAAGGTGTGAGGAGTCATCTAAGTATGAGGTCTGTTAGTAATAAGAAGCTGTGTTTGAGTTGTTTGACTACTAACAGAATATGTACAGAAATTTATTGATCAGTCTGACAGCCTTTATAACAGAAGCAGCATTGTTTTAACACACAGGTCAGAAATACACTTTATGTTAAGTTTGTACATGCATAATGAGTTTATTAGTTTATACACTAAATCTGATTCAAGAATACCCGAGTACTCAGAAAAAGTGATTGACCATTTGCAGACACGTGATGAACATGACATCACTCACTTCTGTGGACAGCAAAAGTAATGCTGCTGTCAGGAGACTTCACATTTTAGCTGATAATAAATGCATAGATGCTTTTCTCGAGCCACCAAAGTAACAGAAAGTATCATTAATACAAAACTTTACTAGAAAAGCACAGAGCACAGACCTCCGCCAGCGCCACAGTCCTTAGCCATACTGTGATTTTGACCATAAATATTAGTCCTACCTTTATTTCATTGAAATATTTAGATTCCTTGACCATGAAAACATACCATTAGCAATTGGATTCGTAATGATATCAATTTTAGTTCAGTAGTTATTCACATATATCCCATTTTTCGCCATGGCGGCCAGACGCTGATCCGGATGAACACCAAAATGGAATCAGTTCTTCCTTTTCCCATGCTGAACATTTCCTGAAAAATTCATCAAAATCCATCCATTACTTTTTAAGTTATTTTGTTCACAGTTGGACAGACGGACAGACAGACAAACAAACTCTCCTGAAAACATAACCTCCTTGGCGGAGGTAAATATCACTGAAACTGTCAGATGATTCTGGTCACCTTCAAAAGGACTCACATACAGAAAACCAAGTGTAGACTGGACTAAATCAGCAGCTGCACAACAGTCAAGCAGCATGTGTTTGTCTGTTTACAGGGAGGCTCAATAGAGGAAAAACAACCCCTGCCCTTTAAGATAACTTGTCAGTCTGTCCAGGGATTATGACCACTGTTTGTTTTGGATACATGAAGACACTTGTATGAACATGGGGTACACACAACAAAAACATCTGCTGATGAGCCTCAGTGGCTTTAATCCAAAAATGGCAGAAACCTTAATAGGTATTAGAAGACATGAGAGCATCCAGGTTACCTGGACTCTGACGTATACTATTTGGGCTTATCAAAATACCAGTGTGACTCTGTAAAGAGACTTCAGGATGTTTCAGGATCATAGGATACTAGCGGCTAATGTGTGTTGACCTGCATGCTAATGAACATTTATACTTTTAAGGACTAAACCAATGTTCTTCAAACTCAAAAGACGAACCAGATGAGTCAAATGACAGTTTATTTTCCGAGTAAGTATTCAGCATACACTGACAAAGACACAACCATGGTTTTAATGTCTACCTGATGACTGCTAGCATTAGCGTTAGCCAACAAAGTGTTTCTGTTAAAATATCTTAAACTCCATAAAATTGCTCGCAGATACAACTGACATCTAAAGCCTAGTTAGAGATGTCACCTGCACAACAGTAGAAAATTATGGTTGGATATAGGTTTAAGTTTACCAAGAGGACATTTTTATTTATTTAGCATCAATGTCCATTGAGTAAAATGCTGGATGGCACTGTATTTGCTGTGATGTCACACGCAAGTGGTCAATATTGCCATCTGGTGTGCAGAATTTAATGACATGACACTCCACAGGGTTGGATGTTGTAGATCAGAATTATTGTGACCTTAAAGAATTAACATTAGCATCAGAAGAGGGGTGTCAGTGGCTTAGTCTGGTAGCAGCTCATCACAAACTGCATTAATTAATCTGTACATCTTTGAAGTCATGTATGAGCTTTTTAGACTGAAGCTACAGTTTTAGGTTTGTTCTCTGACAAAGCAGTCTTGTCTGCTCAATTTGCAGACTGGTTTCTTCATAAGCTGGAAATGTTCATAGGTATTTTTCTGTGTGTGACCACAGTGATTCAGGAGAAAACCACAAACTCCTTAGATGTCCAGACATCAGGTGCTTGGTTTATATTTCTTATTTCTGTAACAACATAATGAATGTAGAGGGCAGTTTGAGTGTGTAAGCTTCCATTTGAATGTGTGGAAAACAAAGGGAAATACTTCTTTGAGGTTTCTGTCTCTGACTCTGAAAATATAAACTTTCATCTCCCTTTTTCAGTCTCTAATGTGCTCTTACAGCCTTTGTTTCTTGTGGCCTGGTTGACAAAATGAGGAGCCTGCAATAACCACAGACTAGCCCCCCAACAGAGGAAAACAAGGGGATGAGAGTAAAGGAGAAAGAGAAGCATAAAAAGGATCTGACAATTACAGAAAGTGAGATTTAGAGGGTAAAGGGCAGACTTTTACTAGTGTGTATTTTCTGGTTAGTTGAGTTATTTTCTAGCCTACTAAGTACTAGAAAGACTTTATCAGATGTACTTTATCACACAACATTTACAGGTAGAGGCTGCTTTGAAAAATGTCTTTCAGCATTTACCATCCATGCACACTGGCATGCAACAGCAGCAAGAGAATTATGAGGTTCAGTGGCTTTCCGTGAAATACATCACAGGATCAGGGGACTGAAGCCTAACCTGACACACCAGATGGACCAGTCCAAATATTTCACTACTCTGTCTGGGAAAAAGCCCATAGAAAGTGGTTGGGAAGGGCAGAATCTTTTTTTTTTTTCCCTTGTCTGCATTATCTTTACAGCTGAGCACTGTAAAGATAATGCAGACAAGGAAGGAGACCAAAATCATCTGTCCAATGCGTTTTTTTTTTCTAGCAGTGACAGATAAGAAAATATGATTCACTGCTATAGTGACCATCACCAGCCCTCCCCGTCGGCTACTCCATCATATTAAACTTTATTTAGCCCCTGATGTGAGCTGAAGGGAGGGCCGTGCCAGACCACAGTGTGAAAGAAGGGGAAACAGTGACATACAGGACAAGACAAGACAACAGGGGGGAGGACAAACAGGTAGTGTAACTAATTTGAGATAGCAGTCCAAGTGCTGTGCTGATTTTAGTCCATACCGAAAGTAAAGGCTGTACGAGACCAGGGACACCAGAGGTGTGCGTCTTGATAGTAGGGGTTGGACCCACAGGGGTGAGATATGGAGGAGCATGCATCACAGGATGTGAGAAGATGTGTAAGAGAGCCTGACTCAGCATGTTCTGACGGGCAGAGGGGCAGAATCTTTAAGAAGCATATCCAGCAGGTGATTGGATGATCAATTAGCATTATTTCAGGCCAAACAGATACTGTAGTTGGCAGGCACGACTACGTTACAGAACATAGGCCACTTTGTAAAACACACTGTCATGAAAACATGTCTGAAGTTGAGCAAACAAACATTTTATAGAGAAATTTGTAGCTTTGCCATTTGTTTTTCGTTTAATAAAGAAATGTGGTCCAAATCCAATAGAACTACTACCAAAGCTGTCAGCATCCCTGCTAATCTGGACAAGCAATCACTTCTTGCTGTTGTCTCGTTCTTAGTTCTTCCTCGTCCTTCTGTAAAGGACGATTGGGTCATGGTAGTTTTTCCACCCATCACCTTACAACAGGTTATATAACACTTCTGTCATGGTCTGATGGGTCTGTATCACCTTCACTGGCACTATGTAACTTCAAGATGGATGGTAGGACACTTCCACACTAAAAAACTAAAAATTTTTTACTACGTTGACTACTTCACCATGTACATCACTTCTCCCTCCTTCCTGATTCATTTAAAAGACGGAAAGCTAAATGTAGAGTTGTTATCATGGATGAAACAGCAAAAAACTTGAAGAAAAGAAAAGAAAAGATTTATTGGAAGAGACGAAAAAAGAAAGCAGGAGAGTAACAAGCTAAATGTCCTGACAGAGATAAACTTTGGCCCCGGCTTCACTGGCTGGCCTGAGCTGAAAGATGAGGAGGGAAGTCCAACTGATGCTGATATGGCCCTGTTATATGCTTAATCACAAGGAGAAGATGAAATTAACACAAAAAGAGCATTTTGAATTAAAAAAAGGAAGCAGAATATGGGCTGTTTAAGTCACAATCTTTCCCAGGAGATGCTAGACACATAAAGATTATTAACACCTGATTCAACGTACGTCTGTTTTTTCTGCTTTTGCTTTTTTATCGTACTAAAAACACCACATCTATTCTATTAATCATCTTAGTAGAACTAATAATATTAAAGACACTTGGTGTACAAGCATAATGTAGGACGGACGATTAACTGGTTTGTCTTCTATTTCCTCCTCATTTCTTCCTCAATAATACCTCAATGTGCTGTTCTTTCCTTAATTTTCTTTACTTTCCATAATTTTACAACACTGATTTATCGAAAGAAATTATAGCACTTTTTTGTGAGTGCTGTGAGTGAATGGGTGTGAATGGGTAGGCTTGACCTGTTATGTAAAGCTATTTAAGTTTTCAAAGTGACAAGAAAAGTGCTATAAACTCATGTCAATGTACTTTTGAAACATTTAAAACATTTTTTGACAAGCTCTTTAATCACTTCTAAAGCATCTTTAAACACATGAAGTGCAGCTTTAATGGACACACTTTCAAGGCATTTATTTTAAACCTGCACAAATTAAGTGGCATTGTTTATTCATAAAGGTAAATAAAGGAATATTGTTGTTATCTTGAATACTCTGGGAGACAGTTTTACTGTACTACTGTCCAATCCCAGCCCTTTAATTAAGGTTTGTTAATCTCTTAACACCATACTGAGGGATCAGTCACTGAAAAAAGCATATTGATCGACATAATAAATGAAAAAAGATGTATTAATGTAGCAGTCCAAGTGTCATTTCCATTGATTAACTCAAGGCAGGTAATCAGATGGTTGGGGTTAAATACAGATATGATTGGATCCTTTTTTTCTCTCCATAATGTTTAGATTGTAAAAGGGTATACAACAACAACCTTTCTTATTGCCCTTACCCATTTGTCTCTTGGCAATATTAATCTAAGAATTTACATTTCAATACAACCAACTTTACTTTAACATCTTTGTGACCTTACATGTGTAATCCCAGATCTTTATATGAAGGAGGCTTTCTATTGGAGGCAGACCTTATATCAAAGTCTGTTTAAGTAGTTATTTTGTTTAACTTAAAAGTAAGCGTTATAATGATTAATGTTAGTTCAAGCAAAAAGTTCCACAAACAGGGTATTTCATTATGCCTCAGTAAATGTTAATTAAATAACAGCAACATTGTACTGAATACATCTTCATGTAATGTTCCCTGTTAAAAGGATTGCCTTGAAAACTAAACATATTCAGAGTTGAAATATTCATACTTTGAAAATAGATTACTGTAAAAAATTTTTTTTTTCTTTTTACCTTTTAAAAACTATTTTGTTTAAAACTGTTGATCTTCGAAGCAATCCTTTTAGATAACAAATAAGCTACAAACTGACTATCTATCTGCTCCTCACCTTCCGTTACTACTGAGAAAAATGATCTTTATATTTGGACAGTATTTTTCTTGCTGCTTTTTAAATCTTTTTTTGTTTTATATCTCTTACCTGACATTTGTTGTGGACAGACAAGTATAAATTTCATTGTGCAGAGAAACATGTTTTTTGACAAAAATCACTTTGATGTTGAATCTTTACTTTCTCCTGTTTTTTACATCTGAGCAGAAAACTCTCTGTCAATAATGGATATCTGTATCATGTTAAAAAAAAGAAGAAAGCTGTTGTAAACACTGGACATGAAGATTTTGAATTAGATCTCTGAATTCATAATGTCCATGTCCTCAGATCAGTTTTAGTTGGTAACCAATGTGTGTCTCATATTAATGGAAATTGCAGAGTTTAAGGAAAACAACAATGCTGAGACACGATATTAAACTGTCTGTGGTGTGGGGAAAATGAGCTCATGGAGTCCTCTCCATCCTCTGTTAAAATCTCTTCTCTTGGTCTTCACACAGTGTCCAATCTTTCCCCCTCTACTGCATATGAAGCATGTAGTGTTAGCTCTTCACAGCATCTTTTACTCTTAAAAACTCTCAATTTCTTTCTTTTCTGATACAAAGCACTTGTCATCTTTTTCCTTTTTCCCCTCATGTTTTTCCAACAGTGTTTATTTTTCTCTGTTTCTCATATTTTTAAATGAACACAAAGTAAAGGACTTGTTTGACTAAGTTGCATCAAGGCATAGAGAAAAAAAGCTATGTCTTTAAAATTGGGCAGTAATTGAAAAATGAAAGCTTCTCACAAAAACACAAATGAATAATCATGTTAACCTTCAATGATACACAGCCATTAAATGCTGGTCATTATTATAATGCTGCAAGCTGAAATTAGTCTATTGGTCAGTTTAAAAGGATAACATTATGATGATTTTGAAAAAAACACAATCCATGTTTGCTAAACATATTAAACATAATAAAATATTTCTTTCTCAGTGATATATCGTGACAGTTTGGCATATTCAACAATGAATACGGAAGTCTTAAGCAAACTAAACTCTGGTATTAAAAAGTCCATGTTTCCATTGACTCAGGTTCATAGTTGATTATGATGACTGCTACAATATTCTCAAAATTGCTAGTGTGTTAACTGACATGGCATGAGACTGTCTGTTTGAGCTCCTTATGCCCCATACCTTCCAGGCTTGTCACTTTTCCCCAAAGTCAGACTCGATTGGTTTTTGATCATGTGCATTAATAATGGAGGATATTCAATGGATAACATGAAAGCTCATAAAGGACCAGGTTCTTTGCACATAATGGATACACAGTGAAGCCCAAAGTGCTTCCACATGGAGCTCCACAAATGTTCCAGAGTTGGAGTAAAGTAAAGAATATGCAACATCAAGTTCGGTTTCAGATTAATTTTGCTTATTTCTTGTTTGTCAATGAAAATACATTCTTTCCAAGCCACAATCCAGAAAATCAAACCTGAAATTCTCCCCATCAATCCGACCACAACATTCAAGATAAGGTCATATTTAGTCAGCCTTAAACTTGCCAGGTGAGATGCAAAGAGCTTTTTTAACACCTTAAAAGTAATCCCCACACATCTATATGGCCTCTAATGTTGAGATGTGGTAATAAGTAAGGATGTGGTCTTATTTAGACTCAGGATTTATTTAGAGTTGTCCTTGTCTTTGTAAATAGCACATGTAATTCATTTCAAATAATATTTAACCCTTTCATGCATGAATTATTCAATCACAAAAGAGTACTTTTTTAAAATGTTTGTTTTTACTTACAAACATGGTAAAATCATGGTTGTATTTTTAAGTTATATTTGGTGGGAGTTATGCGTCAACAGTATAAACAGTAATTTTGTGGAACTCAATATAAATCCACAAACTGGTGTCTTTGACAAACAATTAGATTACATAAAAGAAAAAGCAAATCTTGAGTATCTTTATTATTGCTGTTCAATCAAATTTATTAATTACACCGAAATTTAAAATGAGCGTACAAAAGGATGTGTAAACATAATATATTTCACATAATTCTGTATTTTCAATATGTTTTACAGGCATAACACCCAATCTGTCCATAGTTGGCTATTTTGGATTTATGGTGCAATATCACAATATGGTAAAAATGTTTAAAGATGATATTTTTATGAAACTCAAGAAAAAAGATCATAATTTTACAAAACTAGACAAGGATTGGGGATTTACCACCTGGTAGTTGGACATGGTACTGCAACCTAAAGGGTGGAAAATGTATTCCAAATTTCTGTCTACTGTAGTGGACACTATGCATGAAAGGGTTAAAAACATATAATCACTTTGGAAAATGAGTGTAGAACAAGTTTCTCCCTTTGTGTCAAGTACCACTGTTGGTCTTTCCATGGTTTTTTGAAATAAGACGGTAGGGATGGGTACTGAATTCAGTACTTTAAGAGGTACCGACCGAATTCTGTAGGTACTACCAAGTACCGATTCACGTAAAATCAAACAGTGCCATGTTTAGGTACCTAAACGCATCCTTGTGACTGCGAGGGAGTGGAAGAAGTAGGCATACTATTGGGTGGAGTAGGTGAATTTCCATACCGGACTTGAACGCAGCACAGCAATAGCGTAATGACGTCAGCAGCCGCGCGCTCAGTCAATAAAGCAAGCATGAGAGAAAGTGCTCAAAAGTATGGCTCTACTTTATTAAATGTGATGTAGATTATGCTCGCTGCAATATTTGCGACGCCAAGTGTAAGGTCAGCGGCAGAAATACTTCAAATCTGAGGAAGCACCTGGTGACGCACAAAATTTTCCTTAAAGCTGAAGAGTGCACAATTTTTGATAGCCTCAGATCTACGACCACAAAGGATTCATTCGGCACTGTTAGCATGCCTGTGTCCAATGGAGACTAGTCGTCTGCAGACAGAAACACAGGAAAATAAATGGCTTTAACATTTGGTGATGGCAGCAAATGCGACAAGGAGGATACCTGGTCCAGGTAAATAAGCCTCGTGTTTAAGATGGTATTAGCTTGGCATTTTAATGTGCGTCAGTTATCATTATCAGGTTGGTTCCTCCTACTTTATAACGTTAATGTAAATGCTTTTTTTATTTACAGCTCTGTCGGACCCATTGTTAAACTGCCCTAAAGTTAAAGTGAGGGCTGCAGTTAATTTATTAAGTTGTGGTTCATTTTAGTTACTGGTTTTCATGTTGAAGAACTTTTTGGAACAACTACAATGTTACAATACAAACAGTTGAATGTTGTTTTGATATATATCTGTCAAATTTTATATATTGAGAAATAAATTTACGTTGAAAAAATTTGAGATCTTAGTATTAAACAAATTAATATTTATTACCCCATAAACACAGCAAAACAGCGAAAGTACCAAAAATTGGTAGGTATTGAGTACTGATACCTATTCCCAGGTACCTGGCATCGGTATGGTATCGGTTCAAATGTGAAAGGTGCCCATCCCTATAAAACAGTAGGCAAAGTTGAATATTTGGGGGAGAGAGTCGAGAATGGCACGATGGAAAGGGGCCTAAGGCAGGATCTGACACTGCCAGGGTTCAGAACAATAACCATGAGGGGGTATAGACAAGGGTATGCAGAAAATAGCTCAGGGTTTTCAGTATTTTCATTTATTAAACAGAGAGTGATTGCTATGCCTTGTAAAAGACAAAACAAAAGGCTGTAAAAGTGAAGATATTTTCATTAATGTTTCTTTCCTGGAGTCCTTTTGTTCAGAAATGAGCACTGAGATTTAACATCTCGTCCTTAAAAAATAAAGATGTCTCCTTTTGCTCCAGTAAATAGCTTTGAATAAGAGCAAATGAATAGATAAAAGTCGTAGTTTATGCATCAGGTTACCAAAGGGAGGGAGGAGATGACTTTTCTAAATTGGTTTACTTTCACTCTTTTCAATGTTTTTCTTCATTTTCTAAGCCCCCCTCCTCTCAGGCTGTTCCGTGAGATGGCTGTAAGTTTATGTAGGACTCAGTCCAAGATTTTCCTACCAGCTTTTTCTCATTAGGGTACTGTAGAAGTCTAGCTTTGCTGCACAGAGTGGCAGTAGATGGGGGTTGGGGTACAGGAGAGGGTGGGTAGGGGTAGAGGTGGGTGAGCTTTGGACCTAATCTTACACAGCAAAGTATCACTTGGCACCTGAATGCAGTTTTTTCACTTGATCACTCTGGTTGTTTTTGTCCTACAGCACAAACTCAGGTTGGCCCCTTTTCTTTCACCTCTTTTCTTACTTCTCGCTCTCCTCCTCCCCCACCTCCAGTTTTTCTTCTTCTCTTTATTCCACCACAAAATTCAGTCTCAGCATACTTTCCTTATTTCCAGACGTATCACTTCTCAGCTTCCACCACAGCCCCTCTCTGTCTGTCTCCTTGACAATCTTCGAGAAGGAAGGGGCTCATTTTTTCGCTGAATCGTACCTACAGTTCATCTGTAGTTCTCTGTAGTGACGTGCTGTTGCACTCTTCTTTCTGTTCTTTTAACTGTTAGTCCTGGCATGTGTTGTACATAGAAAAGGGAATTGGTTTGTGTATCTCATTCCCATCTTGGGTCTACTCTCTCTTTTTCTACCGCTCAGTGGTGACACAACCTTGGCCTACTGAGGAGCCGCAATGACTAAAACATTAATCAAACAAAAACAGTAATCAAAGAAGACATTTGTTTTTGGAAGACACATTATAGTGAATGTTTATTAGGCAATGGAACTTATGATGTGTAATGCAATACAGAACAGAGATTATTTACATTTCTAAATGGTATTAAATAGTTATGAATACCCCTTAACTATGTTATAGCTCTTAACAAACACTATCCAGACTTATCTACTCCTCAGTACATTTTGGAAACATATTTATAAGCCATGTATTGCTTGTGTTAGCCAGAGAAACATAATAAGACTTCATCTGTTGTATCTCTTCATATATCTGTATCCCTGGGGAAAAAAAAACGAATCACCTGTACAAGTGATTGAAAACACAAGGCTTTTTTTATATCAATATGATACTGATAGTATTGGCTGTAATTGTTCCCAATACAATACTAAACATCTCTGCATTACATACAAAATGGTTATGAATTTTTGACATTTTTCATTGACCTAAAGCACAAAAAGAAACATGTTGTCCAGACTCTGGACCATCAGGTCTTAAAGTGAGTTAAGTTTTAAGGCTTGTTTCAAAGAAAATCTGTTTAGATATTCCATCATTAAAGGTTTAATTGACATGTGCTTTTGTATGACTTGATTTTTAATCAATGAATACAAATAAAAAACTAGAAAATTACTTGGAGAGTGCAAATAAGAACAAATTACATTACTGTACATTAAAATACACTGCCTGGCCAAAACAAAGCTGCCACCAAAAAGAAGGTCACCCACTCTAATATTTTGTTGGACAGTGTTTATCTTTGATTACAGCCACATTTGTTGTGTCATTGTTCCGATAAGCTTCTGCGATGTCACAAGATTTGTCCCAGATCACAACACTGCCCCCACAGGCTTGGACAGTAGGCACTAGGCATGATGGGTGCATCACTTCACCTGCCTCTTCTCTTACCCTGATGCTCCCATCACTCTGGAACAGGGTCAGTCTGTACTCATCAGACCACATGACCTTCTTCCAGTCCTCCACAGTCCAATCTTTATGCTCCCTAGCAAACTGAAGCCTTTTTTCTGCTTAGCTTTACTGATAAGTGGTTGTCTTAAGGCTAAACAGCTGTTCAGTCCCAATGCCTTGAGTCCCCTTCACATTGTGTGTGTGGAAATAATCTTACTTTCACTATTAAACACACCCCTTAGTCCTACTGTTGTTTTTCTTTGATTTGATTTGGCCAAACGTTGAAATGATCACCGATCACAATCATTCAGGATTTTATTCCGACCACATTTCTTCCCCGAAAACGATGGTTACTCACTATCCTTCAGTTTTTATTTAATGCGTTGGACAGTTCTTAACTCAGTTTTAGTAGTTTCTTCAATCTCCTCTGATGTTTTCACTGCTTGATGCCAATGATTTGACCCTTCTTAAACTGACTAACATCTTTTCCACGACCACAGGATGTGTCTTTGACATGGTTGTTTAAGAAATGAGAAGCTACTCATTGCATCAGCTGGAGTTAAATAACTTGTTACCAGCTGAAAGATAATCACCCATGCAGTAATTATCCAATAGGAGGCTTGTACCTGTTGGTTAAATCCAGGTAGTGACTTTCTTTTGGCCAGGCAGTGTACACACACAACATCGATCTGACTGGAATTTTTATTCAACACATGAAGTCAACTCCTGAACAGTACAAAATACTTATGCTTTTTACTCTCCGGACAAGAACACTCTCAGAACAATATGGTTTTGCAAAGGTGAAATAAAATTATAACCAGCTGGATCCCCAGTGATCCATAGTCTGTGATCAGGCAGATCATCTTGAAAAACATCAAGCTGAAATTACTGAACTTGCTCTGTTGAGTCGCTGACCAATCACTGTCTTTTGCAAAGAAGATGCAGAAGCTTTGAGCGTGAAGACAGTGAGATGCACTACATGGAGATTGGCTAGGCTGCTGCCTGCTGATCAGTTGTTGCAATGATGAAAATGTAAAATACATCCTGTAGAATGAAAGAAATGTCTTTCTGACATGCTAGCTTAGTAAAATTCAAGAAACAGTAACATGCGAGAATTACTCTACTTTCTTAGCTTGCTGTGAAAGGAGCTCATGCCCCTGCTCCTTGACACGAGGGATGTAACGATATCCTCGATATTTTCTCCTCTAATCTTTCCAGAGAACGATCAATTAAATTCATAAAGCACGAACTTTGACAGAAAAAGACGATCAATTTGAAAATACTACGAATACACAGCAAAAGAACGGCAAGAATACACTCAAGAATGATACCGATGCTGTCAGAGAATACTGACAGACCACCTGTAATTCTCTCGGGTATGACTCATTGAATCTTTTCTCGCTCTCTCTCTCGCTCTCTCTCCCTCTCTCTGTCTCTCTCTCTCTCTCTCTCTCTCTCTCTCTCTCGCTCTCTCTCCCTCTCTCTCTCTCTCTCTCTCTCTCTCTAACTTCCGCTTAGGCCAAACAATGCAAACTGCGCATGACCTCAGGAGTGAGCCAAGACACAAAAACAAATAAAATTTCATATTTTTCTTTTTATCCTGCTTCATCCAGGAAGAGCCTCATAGTTCGGGCATTTCCAGGCAAAGTGCAGCATCACCGTGCGTTTTTGACGCATTGTGGTGATCAAACACGGTAAAACGGTAATTTTTATAGGACGCGGTAATGATTACCGTGGGAAATTTTACTGCGGTTTACCATTTTACCGGTTACCTTTACATCCCTACTTGACACCCTAATATTTGCCAAAGTGTTTATTTTATTTATCATTAAAAGGCTCATCTTCTCATCATCATCACATAACATGTACTCACTGGTGCTAACAGAGCTGGCGATGATAAATGTGGTACTGCCTGATGTGCGTCTCAGCTGCTTGTGCTTGTGCTAATCGGCCCTGCTGGCATTGAAACAGTATTTGTATCATTCAAACATGGTTGTTGTCTTTTCTGTAAGGTGTTCTGGCACACCACATGTGACTGTTTTTAGATATGATTTTTGGTTGATGAATGTGTTGGGGTTGCTGTAGCTGTCATAAAGCAGTTGTTGCTGTGGCCTGGATCTTAGTGCAAATAAAGTCACACCAATAAATACAGCTGAACCAGTGTCTTCCAGGGATGCAACAGATCTCTTTAAAATACAGAAAGGACTAAAAGATGGCTTTGAGTAGCAACAGTGTTCTTCAGTTCATTAACATTCTCAAATGCAGTACAATCTCAAACACATCCCACACTTCTCCGTCTATCTCTCTCACAGGTATATTATTCCTCCTCTCGTCACGTCCTCTCTTGATTCTGCTGTTAGGACCACCTCTCCCATCACAGTATCACAAGTAAACACAAAACTCCTTGTGGTTCTCCATATTAACAACAAATAATCTATTTCAATACCTTCAGTTGAATCTTTCAGTATTCTTGACTTTTAAAGACAAATCCTCATGATGGTTGGGAGAACACTGTCTGTGGTAAGAAGCATAAATACATCAACCGTTTCCACGTCATGAGACTGCAGCAGTTTGTGCTGGCGCAACCGTCCATGTGGAAAGCATAACCGAACCTTAACTCTTGCAACTCCAGGTCATTTTATATCTTTTATTCTGCCTGGATCTCTTTTTGCAGTACTGCAGATATAATCTCAATCTGTTACAGCAGAGCTAGGATAAAGACATGCCTTTTTTTCAGGGCAAACTGGACTATCAGTATAATTATGCTGTGGTGATATCAGATAGGTGTATTTAAAGCTGCTTGACTGTAGAGTTGAATTTAAATAAGAACTAAAATTCAGCAGCACTTGACGAAAATCACAAACAGATCTTGATAAACAAGTCTTTTACATCTGAATGTTGTTTCTATAAACTCTGGCTGTTGGGAGGAAAAAGGGAAGGTATGCAAAGAAACTCACAACAATTTTTTTGTGCCAATGCTGAAAGCATTTATTTGGTCAGATTTAAGTTGTATAACATGACTGCAATGTTCTTCATCAAGAGAACATAATTTTTTAAAAGTAACTATTCATGGATTTATAATAATAAAAAACAATAATAAACTTTATTTGTATAGCACTTTTTAAAACAGAGGTTTACAAAGTGCTTTGACAGGCAGGAACATAAAGACAGCAAAGCACAAGAGAAGTAAAATCAAAGAACACTTAAGAGAGACACAAAAGGGAGAATGAAACAGAGATAGGCAGTGGCATAGGAACCCAGACAATACAAGAACCCTGCTACGTAAAAGAGACCATAAGGACCAAAAAACAAACAAAACCAAAACAAGCAAACAAAAAAAAAGATTATAATAATAATAGTAATAAAAAAATGAAAGAGATTATAAGAAGGATAGAAAACAATCAAACAATGGGAATTGAAGTTAACCATGAAAAGATTAAGAGTATAGGTGAACAAAACTGAAACAATCAGGATTAAAAGTAAATAAAGACACCAGTCTGTTAACATAGCATAAAGCAATCAATAAAAACAAACAAGCTAAAATGATAAGATCAACACTATCAAATAAAAGACTAAAAGAAGACTGAATCGCAAATAGCAGACTAAAACATAAATAAAAGGCTAAATGACTAAAACACTGAGAAAGAGAGAAGACAAAGACTTTAAAGGTGCTATGAGGAGAATTTATTAACCGCGACATAAAGACTCTGCTACCCATGAGCACACGCAGCAACTGTCGAAATGCTGCGTTCCAGTAACCTCAGAACTGGGAGTGACATCATCTCTGACTTATCAGCGTTCCAGTTGAAGATGGACAAAAACATGCCGATCTACCAGGCTATTGTTAGCTGTTGTTAGCACGCCCTGCGTTGTTGTTCACAAATATCACATGAGGAACGTGATCATCACTATGGCAGCATTTTTGTAAATATAAGTCTAACAATACTGTGTATACAGCTGATCTAGTGCGACACACCCCAGTCAGAAGTGCAAATAAATTGATTATTACAGGAGCTAAATAACTGTTCACACTGGGGGCATCCATCTTCGATTGTCAACTCGGGGGTGGTGAGGTTTCACCGAGTTCCCAGTAGGAAATTCAGACTTGGGGGACGTTCTAGTTGCAGTTTCGTACTCAGAACTTGGAAATTCCTACTTCTGACTACAACTGGAATGCACCAAAAGACGTGACCCAAGCTACGTGTTTGTTGTGATAAATACAGCTCAGACCTTCCTCAGAACTCTGCATTGCTTTACAACTTCTTTTTTCAACAACTTACAGAATGCAAAGCGACAAGGTAATGTAGGCTATCTCTTTCTAGTTACGTAGCGGTAGTTTTTGACGTGTGACAACAAGCAATTTTTGGAAAACGTATTATTGTAGTTTTGTAGCCGGCTATATATCGCTACTTACAGCCCGGTGCTCTAGGACGTGTCTGAATAATATAAATTTGCTCTAGTTTTAATTGTCTTGCTCCTGAAGTTGAGTATCCAGGCCAGTCCAGCCCTGTCCAACCCGACCGGAAGGCTAAGGAATAGCATTCATAGATAACCTATTTTGATGCTATAAAACTCATCTTAAAGTGTGTATATCGATCAGGCATATATCTAAAAGTGAGACTTTTTCGTAATTACTTAGAAACTCCTCATAGCCCCTTTAAAAGACAACATCACATAAAAGCAATTCTATAAAAGTGAGTTTTTAAAAGTGACTTGAAAGAAGCAACAGACTCCGCACGACTGATCTCCTCTGGCAGGTCGTTCCAAAGTCGAGGAGCTCTGATGGAGAAAGCCCAATCACCAGGAGGCCTTCGACAGAGGATCTAAGGCTGCAGGCTGGCTGATAAGGAATTAAAAGCTCTGAAATATAGCTGGAGGCCAGGCCCACAAGTGATTTAAAAGTAATCAATCAAATCTTAAAATCAGTTCTAAAACTGACAGGAAGCCAGTGGAGGGAGGCTAAAACTGGAGTGATGTGATGCCGTCTACTAAAACCAGTTAAAAGCCGAGCTGCTGCATTTTCGACTGGTTGCAGGCAAGAAAGTTATTTTTTTATTCAAACTGGGGAGGAGAGATTTTTTGTCATTAATGTAAAAATGTACAGTTTCTGAAAAACAGCACTTTGTGGCTGGAATTCAAAACCTCAAGAAGGGAATCTTTTGACCCCATGCCCTTCATAGATTGACAAAAGGGTCAGCTTCCACACACAATGATCCTCCTCAACCCACAACATCGAGAGGTCACATCAGTTAACTTTCAAATGAATGTGCCGCGAGTTGTCAGTAGAGTTGTCAATTATTCAGGTCCAGAAATACATCTTTAAGGTTTCACACTTTCTGTTCTCTTCCCCTCTGTCTCCCTGTCGCTGTCCCAATCGCTCACTGTCATGTCATCAGGGTACTAATCTGGATTTTCCCGCTGTAAGACCGGGGAGCCTGGTTGAGGAGTGAGAAAAAAGAGGGAGATGTCTTATTATAGATAACAAACGAGGGATATAAATACCTCTGGAGTCAGTAGGCTTATATAAGAGCCATGATATGTCCACTGGCCTCTAACCTGGTGCAAGAGGTTCTGTGTGAGTAAATGAGTGCACGTCTGCATCTGTGCACATGTGGCCTTCCCATGTTTTGAACATGTTAAGCACTTTAATGTCTGTTTCCTCCTTGCAGCTAAAGCCTTCCCATGATAAATCCTCATCATGAGTGTAAATTCAGGAAATAAAGATGTTATAATCTTAAAACAGATACCGGGAGGGTAGACCTTTCAATTTGTTTTTGGATCCACATTGTGCTTCTAGCTCATCACATGGTTTTGGCATAACCCGAACTAAACCTTATCATAGGTAGACCAGAGGCTGAGAGGAGCATAATGACCTTTATCAGCAAGTCTGCACTGCTGGCTGACTGTTCTCAATCATTATGGATGTCAATTGTGTCTGTTGCACCTAAAGTACAGTAAGAAGCAACAAACAGAAGGACAGGTCATTTCTAGAAGCATATGTTGATGCCCATTTGTTATTTTTACGAGGCAGTCCCTCCTCTTCAACCATTTGGTGTGCAACAGATGATTTTTTATAAGCTGTATCTTTGCATTAAACTAATTTCATCATTTACTCTTCAAGGTATTCCTGATTATAAATCCTTATTTTAAGTTTCCCTTCTTACTTTTATGTAAATGGATGTTTTTTTCTTTACCCCTCCAATGCGCAACATGGGTGAAAAATGAGCCCATCCCAGCTGTCACTGGGTGAGAGTTGGGTACACCTTGAACCAGTTGCCAGTCAATCGCTGGGCCATATAGAGAGACAGACAACCATTTACACTCAGATTTATACCTAAGGGCAATCTGGAGTCACCAATTAACCAAATGATTATGATTTTGATCTGTGGGAGGGGGCCAAAGTGCCTGGAGAGAACCCACTCATGCACAGTGAGAGCATGCAGACTTCACACAGATAGGTCCTACTAGTAAACTCAAAATATCTCACCAGTAGTACTATATTTTTTGTAGTCTACTAGTAGTAGTTATGCCAAAAGATTCACTAGTAGTAAGATAAAAGTATCCAGCACCCTTATTGGTTGTAATATTTTTAAAAGCCAAAGGGAAGCTTAAATTTGCTTTTTCTTGCCCCTATTAGTAGATAAGGCTTGCTAGTATTACAATTGAACATTTTTAAGTATGCTAGTAGTACTAGTAGATCCAAAACCGTCTACTAGTTTTACTCTTATTATACTATTATTCTTATTATTGTTTTACAACATTATTTGTTGATATCACCAAAATCAGTTGTATGCCCATAAAAGAGATTAATATATGTAAAAAAAAAAAAAAAAGAAGGATGTCCTTTGAGTCTATGGTTTTAATGGTGTATATCTCTCTATCTTTTTTTTTCTTTTTTCTTTTTAAGATTTGTTTATTTTTAAAAGATGGGACAATACATGTTAATGAACATATAAATGTAAACATGAGAGATTATAGCTGCATGGCTAATTTCCATCTCTAGTCCCATTGGCAGGTTGGTGTCCTGATGAAACATTTATACACATTAAAAACAAAACAAGACAAAACAAAACAAAGACACAGCGAAACAAACAATATGAAACAAAGCAAACATAGTTGATCATCAAAAAAAAAAACAAAAAAAAAACATTTAGGCCAAGGGGCTGGTGAAAGTGCAGAGTGCTAAAGTGTAAAGTGCATCACTGTACTGCAAATCGCCCAAAAAAATATAAAGTGCTAATTTGATTGCTTAATGATCAATTGCATATTACAATAATCAAATACCAGCGATGGTAATTTGTGGTACCTAGAGTACCTAGGAATATAAAGTGGTAGTTGCATTGCACATTGCTCTCTCTCTTTCTCTCTATCTATCTATCTATCTATCTATGTACATATATATATATAGAACTTCAACTGATGACTTCAACTTCAAGTCAGCATAGCTGTTTATGGCCCAACAAATATGGATTTTCCAATATTTGGCAGAAATAATACAGATTGCCTATTAATCGGCTGATTATAAAATATATAAAATTAATGTTAAGAAATGTTTGGTCCATTAACACATACAACAATGAATATATGAATTACATTTTACTGTTTTGCAATTTACAGCAGAGGGATTATCAAGTAAAAAAGCCTGCACAAGAGCAGCAAACCTCTGGGACTTTTTTAAAAATTATCCTTACAAAGAGTAAGTTTATAACTGAGTTATGACATACATCTTGTCTTGCTGGTGGAAATTAGAGGTAGGTCACGGTACAGGTAGAAAAACCATTTTTAAAATTGTAGACAATTAATTATGAGAGGAAAAGCCAAAAAACACCCAAACACTAAGGTAACATTCTTTTCACAAGCCTCTTTCATTTTTCTACTCTATAACTTTTAAGAACAAAGAACTTTCATGTACAAAATAAAATCGTGTTTAAAACTGCACAACCAATGGCGTGGTGATTTTTTTCTGTACAGCTTGGACACAGATCAGGATTTATTGTTTTATAAAGTAAGAATATTTGGGCCTTATATCTGCAAATATTTTAATATTTTGAAAACGGCTGTAATCGGACGTCCGATATATCAGCTGGGCCCTATTGCTCTCTAAATGTTTGTTTGTGAAAAGTAAATATAAACAGGCCCAGACTAACTCAGGGAGTTCAACAAATAACTTCTGTGCTGCAGGGCAAAATGATGCTGCACTATGATGAATACAAATGTTATCTCATGGCACTTTAAAATAGAGCAGGCAGAAGCCATATTCAATCAATTTACAAATCATTTACAATGTAATATTCAACATGAGGCTAATGTTAACTTCATAACTAAGCTGTAGAAGAAAAATCTGCCAATATAATTAGTTTTGTTGGTAAATAACTGTGGCCACAAGAAAGTAATTATCATAAGTCGACTGTAATTTTGCCTGGATAAACAGGTTGTAGTTTCTCTAAAAAAGAACTGAAGCTCTAAAGTTGCTGTTTGCTTACTGCACCTGATATAGAAATGTGGACTTGTGTTATTTTGTACTTTCTTTAGTCATTCTGTAATTACTCCACTTTACATAAGTGTCCTTTCACTGCAAACTGTTTTGCTCCAGCGGTAGCGCTGACATGACACACACACACTCACACACTGCTGGGCTCTTTCCCTTTGGCACTTGGCCTGAATCACTGTGACATTTACAGTTACGCAGCCATTAGAGCTTAATGTCTCAGGGGTAACTCTGTGATAGTGGCTGCAGCACCATGTGAAAGCACAAAGCCTCAGCTACACCTGTGCTTGGATCTGTTGAGGGTGGAATAGACTCAAGTCCCCTGAGCCAGAGGCTTAACAGATTTAAAGGCTGTTACAACGTCCTGCGAAACAGGTGCGATCCGGGAAATAATGTTATAGATCAGGGCTACAAAGGCTGCATTTCTTACCATTTGTGAGTGGCCAAGAGAGAAATATAGGACACAGTATGCTGTTCTTACTATAACTTGTCTCTTCTGCTTAAAAAAATGATGTGTAAAAGTTCAATACATTAACTTTGTGTTATTGTTTGTCATGTTCTGTCATTTAAACCAAAGACAGGCAGCTTTGGTAAGCACTGGGAACCTATTATTGTTATTCTCAATTTATGAGGGCCAGATCATAAGAAATAAGAGGGAACTATCAACAAGGAAAACTTTTATACCTGTAAATGACCAAATTAATGAAATTTTGAAATCCTCAGCCCCAAACTTAATTAACAGTCCAAAATTAAACTCCTTTTACAAAACTAGCCTGATTAAGATAGCAGTAACAAACATCTAGGTTTTTTAGTTAATCTGTTTCTACTTTTTTCCCACCAAAAGTACTAGTTATACTTAATAATTTGTTAATTAACTTATGATTCTTAATTACCCTTTGGTATGAGTGTGTGTGTAAAAGATTGTCTGTTTCTATGTGTCAGCCCTGTTATTGGTTGGCAACCCTGACATGGGCTCACAGTAATACTTGACTTAAAATACATGAAGTAGTAGTTCTAATAAGGTAGTTTTCAAAAGTGTCTCTTACCGCATTTTATTATGTCTCAGAGTGGCCTGATTGGGTCTAAATCTTCATTGAAGTACCTTGGATTCTTGATCAATACTCTTTTATGTTAAGCTTTTTGTTAAATCAACTTAAAAATTGCACTTACAGATGGGTTTTTATTTTGGAATTATTCCTGATATTCTTATGCAGCAAGGTGTCTTGTTTAAAACCTCTATATATGCGCTTCTGATCATAAGTTTAAGACCAGTTGGAAAATTGCAAGAAGTTACATTTTACACTCAAGACAATTCTAGGTAGAGCTTAGAAAATGCAAAAGAAAAGATGACTGTAAGACAGAGAACATTTTGAGTTAGCATTTTTTTTGCAAACAAAAATTAAAATAAATATAATAATAAAAAGATAACCTTACCAGCTGATCAAAAGTTTAAGCCTTGGAAAGCCAATATCTTCATAAAAATGTGGATTCAGTGTCATCTTCTATCAGGTATTCATACTGTCATGACCTAATGGCAAAGGCGAAAATACAAAAGGTAACCTGTTGAATCAAACAGATATTCTGAGTACAGATTATTTAGGATGATCACATCAAATACTGATATGATTAAGAAATTCCTCATTTACAACATCCACTTTGCATTTATTAATTGATAATTAATCAGTTAATGAGTGATTAACACTGCATTTGAGCAAGTGTTCTAACTTTACATCTTATATTTACATCTGAAACATCTGCTAGGTACTGTAGTTTGTATGCCTTACAGCCATCATGAGTTTAGAGTAGCCCCCCTCCCCAACACATGCACACACACACACACACACACACACACACACACATGCACACAAACATATGACATCCTTAATGCAAAGAAACTCGACCCTCTTCCTCCACCGCACATATTGTGTCCAGAGGCTCCCACACACTCATAACTGTGACTGTATCATTTCTGGGAGAGAAATAAGTGAGCTCAACCCGGGGGCATAGACCGTCATACAGCATGTGTGAAGACTCTTTATTAATATTCTATTTTATTTACCAGGATATTGTTGCCTTTGTCCACTCATTCCAACCCTTCCCTGGTGGATGTGGTTGTAACAAGTGTGCATACCTTTTCACTTTATTATGTAAGACCTGTTCTGTTTTAGTCTTCATACAGCCAACATAGCATCCCGAGGTCTGTTATACAATCGAATGTGGACGTCTAACTGCTCAGCTGTGTGGTGTGTGTGTGTTTGTTTGTTTGTGGGCATGTGTAATTGTGCAGTCATTTCTTTGTTAGTATGCAGATGCATTCTAATTCTGAGGGAAACCCCGCTCCCTGGAGAGGCATGTGCAGGATTCATTTGAGCATATGCATGTACATTTACGAGAAACACTCTGGTACTGTACATGATACCCGTCAGTGCACAATTTGGTGAAGAGATAGCATGTCGATCAGTCTTTATGCTTTGTGTCTTTGTTGGTGCATGTCATGTGTGGGAGGGTATGCTTGTGTGTGTGTGCACTTGGTAACACACACCAAACTTGCACGGCTAGTATATTTACAGTATATATATTTACAGTTTATACGCACACACACACAGTGCAGGGAGGCTGCCTTGGCAATCACAGCTTCGGCTTCCCTTGTTAACATACTCTGTTCAGGATTTCCTACAAGATGTGGCTACAAAACCAATTCCAGACTCCTCTGTCTCTTTTCTTTCCTCCCCCTTTGCTTCCTCCACATCTCTTTGTTTTTTGAGCGAGAGAGAGAGAGAGAGAGAGAGAGAGAGAGAGAGAGGAGTCTGCTTCTAATTTAAAGAGCTCCCTTGCTCTCCTCCTCAGGGTCCTAACTCCCCTATGTGTTGAGGCTGGATGCCAAATCCCTCTTTAAGAAATACACACCTAATTAATACCTAAACTGTGTGTGTGTCTCTAAGGGTAGCCTGGCTTGTCAGCCCCTTATCCTCTTTGTTTGACTGAGTTAGCAGTGGCTCCTGTCTTTTGCTCCTCGTTCATAGCATAGTGCATCTTAATGCAGGTCTTTTTTAGTGACTGGTGCACAGCCATTGATTAATCCATTTAGGATTTATTGTATTTCTGAGCGGGGCTACCTGACAGCTCAGGGGTTCGAGCTGTTGCCTCAAACAGTTCCTGTTTTGAAGTTTGACAGTTTAATTGGTCAACTTTGGGTGCTCTGGCTTCCTCCCATAGACCAATAACATGTTTTTCTGGTGAAGTGTGACTCTAAATTACCTGGGACACTGTGACAGTGATACTTGTATGTCACTATGTGCCAGCCTAGTGGTTGACTGGGAATGGCTGCAGCTCCTGAGACCCCAAAAACAATAAGTAGTATGGATGGATGTACTTTTAATAAGAGAGAGGTAAATCTAACATTGCATTACTCATTTTACTTTTTTTAAGGATGCACCGAATATTCGGTGGACGAATATATTGGGCCGAATAGTGCAAAAAAAGCCATATTCGGCCTTCGGTGGAGTGAGGTAATAGCAAGGCCGAATAGTACCGTGTGACGCCTCGACGAAATCAACTACTACTAGGGTCTTACCCTTTCGGTAAAGACCCTGACGAAAAGAACAGTCACACGGGGTTAAACTCTCGCCGAAGCTCCGCTGCACTCAGCCGTATAACTTGGATGAAAAACCGACGGCTGAGCTCGCAAATAAGTGGAGGACGAGTGACTAAACTGTATTTCACAGAACACACAGCCTGGTCTTTGATTTTAAGTTTGCCATCATTGGTGTAGGACCAAAACTACTTCCACACAGCTCCCCTCAGAACATTGAGAGCTGATAATGTCCGCTTGGAGTGGAAACTCTTTGTTTACTGAGGTCAAGACAGCAGTGGATGTGTCTGACGGTCAAGCTGCGCTCACAGCGCCCTCTGTTGGATGGAACGGTCCACTGCTCCAGATGTGCTGCTACACTCAATATTTTACATTCAAATATTTATTTACAATTCTGTTACGGATATTTATTACCATATTCGGTCAGTTATACAAATATCGAATATAAAGTGACAGCCTCAAAGCAGTCTTGTGTCAAAAGGACAATTATTTATTTTTTGGTATTATTGGTTTATATCCACTTCAGTGCACTTTAGTATTTTTGGAATGCGTGTTTCGTTTTGTTTGAAGGCTTAATATGAATGAAAAACTTTGTTGGGCTTTTTTTGAAAAGCAAAGGCTATTGGAATATAAAAAAAATGTCATAATATTCAATAAACAATTACTTTCTTTTAAAAATATGTCTAAAAATGCACTCTAAGCATTTCTGGATCTGCACTATTAAAAATATAGTGAACTACTTTTCCTCCGCATTGGATATTTGATATATGGTATTTGGTATTTGGTATTCGGTATTCAGCCAAGAGTTTATATTTTATTTGGCTTTGGCTTTGGCCACAAATTTTTATTTTGGTGCATCCCTACTTTTTTTATACTACAGTTTGTCCAGAGAGCAAACTGTCCTCTCTCCTTGAAGAGAAACTGTCGCAAAAGTCTTGATTTACCTCCCCACAAACATTTTTTCTTTGGGCATCAGTGGTCCACCAACAATCAGAAGATTAAAAAAAGTTCAAGCCAAGCTCCCTCTGTCGCAGGTCGATGTGTCCTTGGCGTGGGTGTACCAGCTTATACGGATGGATAACTTAGAAACTCAATCCCATCAGTGAGTTGTGTTCGGTGCTTAAGTTTAAATCAACTCTGGTTCCGCTCAAAATGGGTCTTAAACTCTGATTCCAGCTTTTTCAAAGAAGAAAATGTGCTAAATAATTTGGGAATAAAACCTGCCTACCAATTTTGTTGGCCTCGTTGGAATCTTAAAAATCAACTGTTACATAATTTTTTTCAATTTCCCCTCCATGTACCAATACATACTGCCCTTTATATGAGGACATATTAACAATAATAAATATAAACCAAAACAGTTTCAAGAACTTATATGCTGTTATTGTTTCTGTTTTTTCACGTTAAACAAAATGTTAAAACCCCTCACAACATCTGAGTGAGCATAAAGGAGAAGTCTGATCTGCTGTGAGCTGTCACTCTGAAACAAGTTGATAACCGTTGACAGGAGATTTTCTTGTTCTTAACTGTTATGAAAACTTTTTCTCTTAACTTGAGTTTATGGTTATGAAAAATATAAACAGTAAAATCTCAGAAATATCAATCAAAACATCTCTTGTTCAAATTTATGATCTATAAGGTGAAACGATCATTTTTTACATACTCTAAGGCATTTTAAAAACCAAACACAACAGCTCAATTAGTTTTATCAGGGTTTTAACTAGTGATTGGAGCTGACACATGCATATTTGAAAGAAATACAGCCATTGATAAATACATGTTTTTAGTCAATTTAAGCAAGAATACTTTACAATTAAATTATTTAATAATATTAATATATAACATTTGTATTCTGAGCAGCAACCTGTTTGTTGTTGTCGAGCCAGCTGTTCGTCTCTCTCCCTCCACATTCTTCTTTCATGGAGCTCTTCGTCCGTGTACTCAGACTCAAACCGGTCGTCGTAGTCTGACTCTTCAGCATCAGATAAATATTCTGCCATGTTGCTGAGCACTGCCGGCTAAAAGTAGGTCAGCTGTACTTTTGTGTTCCATGAGCGTCATCAAAAGTTTGTTTACCAGGTCAGCTGACCCACCTGAAGACGGTAGAAGCTGACTTTATGATAACACTGGCGATGGATGAAAAATATAGCCAAAATGGCGATTTTGCCCTATAAGGAGCTTCAGCGGAACATAATCTCTGCAAAATCACGCACATCCACGACTCAGTGCTAACCGGCAGTGCGCAGGACAGTGTTCATAGCAACAGAAGAGGAGTGTGTTTGCTGCTCAGAGTGGGACTTGAAACCGCTGACTAGCGATGGATCTATCCAGGAATATATGTCTGACTACTTGGAGGATTTCTCTGCAATGACAAACCGGCTGTGGTAGAGACGAGCGATTTTGCAGAGATTACGCCCCGCTGAAGTCTCTGGTAAGTGCGGCTACATCGGTTGGATCTAAATAACTTCTGAAGGACTCCGAGCTGCATGATGTTTGTCTGAGTGAGTATATGAGCATGCACAAACCTAAAAATAAGGTCCAGGTGTCAAAAAACCAGAGTTTCCCTTTAAACAAGTTATGCTATGTCTACCTTAACTTGGAAATATTTGAATATTAGTTAAAAATGAATGTGCTGTTTTCCTTTTTTTAATATTAAGTATGACAGAAATATAACTTATTGCGTTTGAAATCACATCCTAAAGGAAAGTTACAAGCTAAGGCACCTCAAATGTACCTTAAAGCTCCATTAATCTTTTTTTTCATTATTATTACACAGGGTAAATCCAAGTGAATTAGTAAATTCATATTAATTATTATATCTAAATGGAATTGAGTCATGACTAATGTTTTTGTATATGTGGTTTAAAATTTTTGTTTTTTTGTACATGTCTATATTTGCCTTATTCAATCCATTTGTTATTGTGCAGCCACTTATACACTTTACTATTGTATTTTTTTTTTTAATTTATTCACTGTATTTACTTTTTAAGAAATTTCAAATATTTTGATTGAATACTGTTTTGGTCAAATCTAATCTCATATGATATTAGTAATTAAAATACCTTTTGGACTTGAGTTTATATAAAGTTCTTTTAGTCTTTGACTGCTCAAAGCAGTTTTTCACTGCAGCTCACATCAGCACATTCACTGGCTGATGCTTGGATTTTCTATGTCAGTTATTCATCAGAATCAATTAACACATTTCATACCCATTATGCAGCAACTTGGGGTTAAGTGTCTCGTTCAAGGACACATTGCCATGTTACAGGCCTGTACCTGCAACATCAAGATAACTGACCACTATCACCCAACGGCACCATCTAAATCAACCTGGTGTAAACCAATCTTTTAATATAGGGAACTATTCTTTTATCAGTCTCAACATTCAAATCTGGCCAATAATAACCTCACTTGGTCAGCTTATTACAGTCTCCACTAACCTGATATAAACTCCTCAGCTGTTTCCTCATCAGTTCTGCTTCTAGTGATTTAACGGTTAAGAGCTGATTTACTGCTCTGGTGAGGGTCATTTCAGTCATGCCTGTTTTTTATTTTTTTTATTTTTTTTATTTTGTTGTCAACCATTATTTTGTATGTTTGTGCTTCCATTCGCCTGCAGCACGGACACCCCAGGTATCAAGGGTTAGACAATATATTTTTTTTACGATTTTTATTTGGCATTTATTGACAGGAGAGAGAGACAGTGAATGGGCTTTCTTGTGCAGACACTGCTGGATGCTGGATTTAAAGCCAGGGCCTGCAGAAGCATGTGTATTGGTCGTATCTGGTTGCTTACCACTCCACCAAACCGGCACCCAGAAGCAGACGATGCTGCTGACAGTCATGCAGAAATACACTGTCTGCTACAAGACATGTTCAAGTGTCTGCTCGTGTCTTTCACTCATCTTGTCTCAGGACCTGGACAGAAAGTTCTGCTCCTGCTCCACTGTTGGAAATGGAGGTGGTTTCAACTGAAATACTGAGAAGCTGTTTGACTCAGTAAAGATGGAACAACCACACAGCTACAACAGTGTAGACAAACAAATAAAGGCACTATTAGTATTGACGTTCCAATACTTTTATTAAATGTATGTTGCTTAATTCTGCTAGCCAGAATTAGCATTTAGCCAAAGCCAACTGATAGTTAACCTTTTGACTCCCAAACTAAGTCATAGATTTGCAACTTGTTGGTAAAATTGTGATCCTTCCTTTCTCACCACTTGCAAATTCAGAGAACAAGAACAAGAACTCCAAAAATCCAACATTCTGCTGACCCTCTTGTGTCTGTCCACGCCTCCGTTGCTCACAGCAGAATGTGGGATTTCTTGTTTCTTGTTCTACGCTCCTAGTTATTGCAGAGTGCGCATTTGTTTGGTTTGGTCATCCTCGGCTCCCGTAGGCACCCGTAAGAGTATCATAGAAATGCGAAGAGGTGCTGTTTAGGCTATAAACATGTGCTAAATGATGTCGTTTTGAGTAAATGGTGGATGTTACCCGCTCAGGACACTTGGATTACAGCGCACGAGCAGTATGGAGGAATATTGCCGACTTTTTGTGGACTTTTTGTGCACTTTTAAGGACACTGTTTGTTCGGGCTCGTATCTAAGTCATGACATCAATGGCAGTGGACAGCGAGGATTCCCCCAGATCTCCGGCTGCATCCTAGATGTTCCAAAACTACTCCACAGTGTTGTTCAGCATGAGGGTGAGTAGAAAATGAGGCCAAATCGTTGTTTGGGTGTAGTATTCCTTTAACATTTAACATTTTTATTTTTCAGATTACCCAATGGGATAGCAGAAATGTTGGTGAACTGGCTGGCTGGCTTGCCCGATGGTTATCCTGGGCATGAATGGATTTCTTTCATTTCTGCAACAAAGTTTTTGTTTTACCATATGAAACATTACAGAGAGTAAGATTAAGAGATTTAGCTGTTTACCAGTTTTCCGGGGAATCAAATACATTTTAAATGTATTTCCTTCAGCTAATTTATGATAGTTAAAGGTGTAGTTAGCAATGTGGGAGAAAACGAGTGGAGAGGTTGTTTATAAACAAATTTAGACCCGCCTCTCCCTTCATACCTCACCCCTGGCTCCACCCCCAAAAGCTGATGGATGTGCATCGTCATGGAAACGGCCGTAGAAACTACGTAGCTGACCAACGTAGCTATGGTAACCCTGACTCGACAGACAACTCGACTGACAATATTGATAACATCACAACAACAGTACATTTTGGCAAATTGGACAATAAGATGAATGCACGACGGCTGTTACTGTTATGTGAAGCACCACAAAGCTAATGTTGCTTAAAAGCAACACCAATGTTGACCCTGCTCTTCGCTCTTTCATGGTCATCGCCCTTCTTTTTCACTTTTCACTTCTCGGACCTTTTTATTTTGAGCTGTCTTTCAGCCATTGCTACTGCACCTATTGTATCTCTCTCTTACGCTAACTGCGCATGCTACGCAACCTACTACTCCCCCTCCCCCCTCTGTCTGATCTGCGCATGAGTATGATCGCCCCCTGGATGTGGGGGGTAGTACCCTCTTTTGGTAACTCGGCCCGAGCCACAGCATTTACCTGCTGAAATTCGGAGCCAAGGCTGTGTATTGAAACCAGATTTTTTTTCAACATGCTGTCAGCGGTGACATCTTGTCGATGGAGAGGACTACACCTTTAACCCTTTGACTCCCAAACTAAGTCATAGATTTGCAACAAAGTATTTGTTGGTAAAATCGTGAACGTTTCTCTTTATTTAGCAAAATTTAAGGTTTTATTTTTTTAGATTATCCTATGGGATGGCAGAAATGTTGGTCAACCAGCTGGCTGGCTTGCCTGTTGATGGTTATCCTGGGCATGAATGGATTTCTTTCATTTCTGCAACAAAGTTTTTGTTTTACCATATGAAACATTACAGAGAGTAAGATTAAGAGATTTAGCCGTTGACCCAGTTTTCTGGGGAATCAGATACATTTTAAATGTTTTCCTTTAGCTAAATTATGAAAGTTAAAGGATCTGGAACATGAAAAGATTCTTTACTACTCTTACGTATGCTCTTACTGTTCTGAGATGGTATGCAGCAATGATTCACTTCCAATTTTTTTTCTAGTTTTCAAAGAGTTATACTCATGTATAGTAGTGCCAGCCAGTGGATACATGCTGGTGTTACTAACACTATTAAAAGAAAAGGAAAAGCAGAAAAAGATGGACTTTTAAAGTTTTGAAAACAGTGGTAGGGCAGCAAAAAGTCAACCACATGGTTGACATGCCAGTCAAAGGGTTAATGGGCTAAAAGGGTTAGATTTCTAATCACTTTTATAACCCTCAGCTTTTTAAAAAAAAACTTTTTTAACCATCATAAGTCGATTAAAGTACATACTATCTGAAGGAGATTAAAAACAGAGCCATGGTGCAAACAAAATCTGTCTGGTCAGTTTTAAAAAAACAACACTCAATTCTGCAACACTCAAGAAACAAAAATCTCCAAGATAAAGACCTAGAGGAATAAAAAGGTGAACACTGCTGTGGAAAGTACTGGATGTGTAATATGAGTGCTGCCTCAGTTTTCTGGAAGTCCATTTAGAAAGGCTAGTTTGGTTCAACAAAGCAGCTCATCTGTAATCTCTGTTTAGAAGGGCTACTCTTCCAGGAGTTTATCTTCCAGCTCTCTGTAATGCCCCTGGACTCTACCTTTATGCTGTAAGCTTTTGAGGATCAAGTTCCCAGCTTGTCTTTACTGGAAAAGCCCATAATAACACCGGCCGTATACAGATGGTCATCGTCTGTGTGGGTATTTGCATTATTGAAGATCCCAACTCCCATTATGTAGGCCTAATTTGACAAGTTACATGTTATCCCCCCGAGACTAAAGGAGTCTGTTTCGCCTGGAGGTATCATCCTGACACCTAATCCAGGTTTTCTGTGCTCTCTGGACTGAACGTGATACTTTGACCTTAGTATGATGACCATCTGACCTGATCCACTGCACACTCTCTCTCACACACACAGGGGTACACTATCAGGTGGAGATATAATGGTTCAAAGGTCAGGTTGCTGATAGAAACATGCACATCCATAGACTCTGAAAGGAGTTTCTACAAAGGCTAAGCAGCACAGAGACATTGGATACGTCAGGGTAAAGCAAAAAAAAAAAATCCTGGTGTCCTGACTGCAGCTTCATATTGTGCTCAAAATGTGACTAGTATAAACTTTAATCTTGACAAAAAGGTGACCATGGTGACAAAAAGCATCCAGTGTGAAATAATCCTTATTTTGTGCCAAATACTGAATGAATGTTGTATCATTAAGATGATAATATTACTGATAAATAAGGGACAAGTATGGCTTTGATCCACTGTTTTACAAAATGTTTTGAGATGACATTAGTTATCACTTGACATAATAAAATATGGGTGTGAATGGGTATGAATGGGTAGGTGTGACCTGCGGTGTAAAGCAGCTTTGAGTAGTCAAAAGACTAGAAAAGCGCTATATAAGCTCAAGTCCATTTACCATTTACCATTTGATTCTCATTGGTTTTGAAAATAGTATGAAGGGTTGTTTGAGTAACATGACATGAGCCTTAAGAGTGCCACAGTGTCACAGCTCAGTTCTCTCTCTGTTCAGAAATCTCAGGAGCGACATTGCAGGGTGCCAAACTCTGTGTAATTTAAAAAAAACAGTAGGGGAAAAACAAGCTGCTAAAATGGTGCAGAGTAAACACAACATGCAAACATTTTTTTTTTTTTTACATCTGCTTAATATTCCACTACCAGCCTGCTTTGATGAGGCACTATTTTTGAGACACAGCACAGCCTACATGTCCTTCCGCCTGCAACATACTGTAAGGATTAACCAAAAGTCTTACTTAAATTTTGTCAAACACACATAGAAATCTTCTTCTTAATAAAAAATAGCCAAATGTGAGAATGGTTAAGGATTATCCTGCTGACTAAGCTCATCATTTTGACAGTTTAGTTCACACCACAACAATGAACACATCATGCTATCAAAAAGTACACTTATCATTGAAACTATTAACCAGACAAGCCAGATGGACAGCTCCATGTATCTGCCACAGAATTATTTCACTAGTCCATCTGTGTAGGAGCCCTTTAAATTTGTTTTCAGGGGCAGAACGTTAAAAAAACACAAGCTTGTCAGTGGACAATCGTTTGGCTCGTCACATCCATCACAGACCAATCCACATCAAGCAGAGTTGCCTCCTATAATGTAGCATCCATAGCGGCTAACTTAGCTGCTAACAGCTAACAACAGTTGATGACTGTTAGCGGTTAGCCGCTAACAGCTAACAACAGTTAATGACCGTTGGCTGTTAGCCGCTAACTTAGCGGCTAACAGCTAACGGCCTTACACTATTGTCTTACACTAAATTGTAGCACACAGATGATTCATTTAAAACTTATATGTGACATGAACCTCATTAAAGACGATCCCTACAAGTAAACTTCTGAGGAGGGCAGATTTCGCCAAGTTTCACTGAGTAGCCATGAGGACAATAGGCTAATCGGCATGTCTGTTCTCAACTTCCGGTTGTCGTCACATCCGCATTCTGAAGCTCCCGCCTCTCTTCCCTGATTGGGCCGTTAAGAATTCAGCCGAGTGAATTCGTTAGACAACGGAGGCTGGCAAGACGGACCTGCAGGATTTCAGAATCAGGCAGATCTGTCTGCTCTGCAAGGCTATAAAACTATTACTTGTGTCTTTAAAAATAAACTTTGTGTAAAAGCTGAATACTTCCTCTGAAGATGAACTTTCATTCAGCTCCTGCTTGTCCTTGAGTTTGTAAAACAGTGAATTTTGCCCGTACGATTAGAAATGTCCTTTAAAGCTACAAGGCTCTGTTAACACTTGCATAAAGTTATTGCACGTGGATATGATGCACATTGTTAGAGATATTGCACGGTAATTGTACATTATAATTTGTAATTTCATGAGAGTAACTCACTGCAGACTTAAGTATAAAAGCTGATTGTCTCCGTTTCTGAACATCCTGAAACATCCTGATGTGATCTTTCACAATCACTCTTATTTCATCCAGTTTGACCACATGAACTCACGATTTATTCACCTGAATCAACAGGTACTGTGTGTTTCTTCTGTCCTCCAGTTATCATTGATTTTACCATTTTCAATTCAGACCTGTTGACATCTGTATCTACAAATTCAGTTCATACAAATATTCCTTACGGTGCTGCGCGGCCGGCGGCCTGGGGTCCAATCCATTCTTAGTCTCTGTTCTTTTGTTAGTCACACTCATAGTACTTATAAGATAACCTTTGACCATTGTGGTGAAAGAAAAACAATATTAACATTTTAACCAAACAATGAAACAAACAATTTTAAAACAACTTTTTATTTTGCTGACCAATTAAAAGATACAAAAAGGTTTGAAAAGTCAGTGAAATGTCTGAGGGTATGAATTACATGACAGGATTTAATGCACCTTGAAGTGTTACAGCAGTTTAGCTTAGTTTGGAGAGACAACTTAAAAAATGTATGGAGAAAAACTGTTGGTTGTCGTTTAGACATGGTTCTAGTCCTTGTTTAAATAATTTTTGTGTCATTGCGGACGAAATGTTTCAGTGCACCATATGAGGTGTTGGGGTATCATTTTGAATGTGGCCACACTGAAAGAGGAGTGTCGTTGCCACAGAACATTATGACAAAAGTGTGCTTAGATCACATTGTTCTCATGTTATACATCAATTTGGAAACAGCATGTCATCTGAGATTAAGCTGCCGTGCTGTTCTTTAGCCATAATGAGCAGCCAGACTGATGGCTGAGACTGAGACGTCTGGGCTCTACAAGCACTCTTATAAATCAGGGCCCTTTCTGAATAATTTAATACATCTCTACCCCAAGGAAACGCTGGGGAAGAAAGGGGGGAGATATGACCACTAGGGAAGGAGCACAATGAAATAGAGGTAAAAGACTGGAAAAGGACGGATGTGAAAAGATGCAAAGGTTAAAATGTGTAAAAAGCTGTAAGAATGATGAGAAGAGCTACAACAGAAATGTGTTTTTTTTTTTTTTTTTTTTTGGGTTGTTTTCCAGGTTGGGATAAAGAATTTTCTGATGTTAGGTTTTTGTCATAGAAGCAGCTGGTCTTCTTTGAACAGAGCCATGACAGACGAACAGACAGACAGATGGATAGCTATAGATATACAGATAGATAACTATGGATAGATACACACCTAGTTAATACATTAATTAATTCATGTACTGTATGAGATACTCTAAATCAGGGGTGGGCAACTTTGACTACCAAGAGGGCCACATAAAACCAATTTTTCCCAGCCTGAGGGCCACATTGTTACAAATTTTTGGAAATTCTCCAAGGGAAAAAGGATGCTGGATAAATACCATTAAAGAATATTAATTAATCCTAAAACTAGCATACCATTTTTTCAGATGTATATTATGCATAATTAAATGAACTTGACACAGATTTCAAGCAAATTTAGCCAAAATGCATGGAATTAAAGCTGACAAAGCTATTTTCAAATCAATGAAATGAGGAGTATTTTTTTCACTAATTTTTAAAGCTCAAAGATTTTACTGCTGCCATATTTAAATATAGTATTGAGTTATAGTTGATATAATGTCCCAGTGCTTCATGAAAGAGATTTAGAGACACTATAACAGCAAAGTAAGGTTGTAATTAACTTACAAAAGCCCAAAAAATATCAGTCAAGATTATATAGCATTATTTTGATTAGATATTTGAGTTTTCTTCATATTTACAATTGCTGATTTTTGAAAATGACTGGTGGGCCACATTTAGTGAGGTGGTGGGCCGTACGTGGCCCCTGTACGGTTGTCCACCCCTGCTCTAAATGTTACCAAGGACTTTAAGTAATCATGATTCATTTGTCGTCAAAATTGTCCTTTATTTTCTCATTGACAGTGTTTTTGTTGAAAGCTCTTTAACCAGTGGCTCTAAACTGGTTTGGCTTTGGAAGCCACCATCATCCCTGACTGAAAACCTGTGAATATGATCAAGGAAAATGCTCAACTTCTCAGATTTGTCTCTTTAAAATGCTGCACTTTGAACCTGACACTTCAATTGTCACCGAATGTTCGTCTTACGGACACAAATTTTCAAAAACATAAATCTAACTACTGTAGCTTGATAACCGCACATAGTTGATGCATACTGAACAGCCCTTTATTAATAATATTGAATCAGAAGCACTAAATAAGTCATTTATCATGGAGCAACACACAGAACACTTCATTGACTTCAATTTTTTTAATGGACAGCAATACACAACTTTTACACAAACAAAAAAAAAAGTCCAGCTATTCAGAAGTTGGTTCAAAACATTTTAAACATGTGCAGCTTTTGCTGAGCACCTCCTTACTGAATATGTAGCAAACACATTTCTGCTAAAACGTGTTGTTAGCGTGTTGTTATTATAAAATATCTCTCTCTATATATATACATATATCTATAAAAAACATCATTAAATCTTAATCATAAATAATAATTAAAAAAACATATATTATGGCATAACCGTTCATGACCATATTTGTGGATACTCAGTTAAAGCGGGACATTATTTTGTCTGTAATGTTAATTAGTATATATATCATTAATAACACAGAGTTTATGATAGCTGATACACATTAGTAACTTTGCCATAGTGAAAACTAACAGCTAAACATCTCACTATAGACCGTGCTTGAGTTTATATTGATAATAGACTGAGGTTGTAAGTTGAATTGATCAAATGTTTGTCCTAAGAGTGAAAAAAAAAAAGCCTGAATAGTGAAAATCTGCCCTTAAAAGTAACTTTACACATATAGCACATATACAAGCACACACCACATTCTATGAATCTTGTTTTATTATTTGTGTAGATGATTCAAACCACATTTTCATGGAGTGTTATCTACCAAATAGCTTATTTTTATCACAACAAATGTCACAGCCTCACAGAGCATTTTTTGCTCTGAATTTTTTTTTATGTATTTTTGGGGCATTTTGTGCCTTTATTGTTAGGAGAGAGACAGTGGATAGACTTGTGAAAGGGGCTGAGAGAGTAGGGGAAGACACTCTGCAAACTGGCCACAGGCTGGATTTGAACCCAGACCAGCAGAAGCATGTACATAGGATGTGCATGGTTGCTAACCACACTGTCAAACCCCTTTTGCTCTGATTTTTGCTGATATTGTGGACCTTTTGGTCTTCAACAGCTAACTTAACTACCAAACCTTTTGGTGGCTTAGAGGCCGTCCACATAGAAACAAATTCAAGTGTATCCACACAAATTAATTTCGTGGCTTACGTTTGTGGTTCATTTTGGGTGCCTGAAATCACACATTTTTGAGAACCATGTGGACAAAACATACTGATGGCTCTTGAAATGATGACATAATAGCCTTTTCCTTCACCCACAACCCAACATCGACAGAAACAATGGTGGAATAGTGTCTTGCTTGTGTTGCGTAAACTACTCAGCCTGTTTTGGCTTTAGCAATATTTTCAGCTCCTCTACAACCACCCTGTGTGACAAAAGTGCACAGAACAGTATACGCCAGTGTTTGTTCATGTTTCTCATGATGTATGTGTGTGCTCCCAGTGTTCTTTGTGGTTCTAATGTTTGTGTACAGCGACGCTACATCTTCACTTACAAGATTGGCATATATTTTTTGTGCGTGAATTGATGCAGCACTTTTGTATTTGTAAAGGTTTTGTGGACAGTACCTCAGTCTGGGAGCTAGCCAGTTAAACACATATTGCTGCTTCAGTGGCCTAAATGGGTATGATGTGGATGTAATTCAGCTTACAAAGTAACCTAGAGGTAACAATGAGTGAACGTGATAGTGAATGGCCATGGTTACATGATGTTTTTTAATTCAGAATTAATTATTCACAATTAAAGATCCTGTGAGGAGTTTCTAAGTAATTACAAAAAACTCTCACTTTTAGATATATGCCTGATCGAAATGCACACTTTAATATGAGTTTTATAGCATCAAAATAGGTTATCTATAAATGCTATTCCTTAGCTTCGTGGTCGGGTGGGACAGGGCTTCAGGAACAAGACAATTAAAACTAGAGCAAATGTATATTATTCAGACGCGTCTTAGAGCACCGGGCTGTAAGTAGAGATATATAGTCGGCTACAAAACTACGATACTAATTTTCCAAAAATTGTTTGTTGTCACACATCAAAAACTACCGCTACGTAACTAGAAAGAGATACATTACCTCGTCACTTTGCATCCTGTAAGTTGTTGAAAAAAGAAGTTGTAAAGCAATGCAGAGTTCTGAGGAAGGTCAGAGCTGCCTTTATTAGCATCACAACAAACACACGCTTTGGCTTGGATCACGTCTTTACGACAGTCGCTGCGTGTGCTCATGGGTAGCAGAGTCTTTATGTTGCCGGAAATGGATTCTCCTCATAGCACCTTTAAATAATTCAGAATCAAAGTTTTGTCCTCCTTGTTTACATGGATTTATAATTACGAATAAAGGTTTACATGAAAAACATGTTTATTCGCCTTTATTCAAGGCCAAATCTTCTAAGGTTCTTATTAAACACACTGTCTCTGCTTGCCTGTGGTCTCACGCTTTCAATCCTGGTCCCGTCAGCAACCTGTGCCTCGTCGCTGCAGGACAAGGGAACGAGCATGCGCAGATCGATCGGAATTTAATTTAACCCTTTAAGGCCAAAGACCATAGACTACAGCCTGAAAAATATAATTTTTTGGACCTGAAATGTTTGTTTCAATTTCTGCTAAAATCCATAAAAATCAAAATGTCCATAAAATTCAACATATAGATTTTTTTTTATCTCATTTGATACATTAGGTGTTTTTGGCAACTAATAATCCATTTGAGGACATTTTTATCATTTATCTGATTGTATTCAGATGGTTTTTTTGTAATTTGTTGATCGTATTGAGTAGAAAGAAGTATTAAAAAAGTATGTATCACATATGATACAATTGGCTTTATAGGGTTAAAGTGGAATGAAC
Source organism: Scarus forsteni (assembly GCA_036419115.1). Taxonomy (NCBI): domain Eukaryota; kingdom Metazoa; phylum Chordata; class Actinopteri; order Labriformes; family Labridae; genus Scarus; species Scarus forsteni. Next base: position 1,847,858 of record JAZDUH010000414.1, read on the forward strand.
GTAACAAAGAATTATTTAATTTGGATTCAAACCCAGAATAAACCAGCCATTTACCTCGGACTTACGTTTTATTCGGAATGATCATTCACATTCAGAATAAGGTGTATCGTGGTCATTTTTGATCTTTTTAAAGAGGATTTAAGTTTTATTTGAAAATAAAGGGGCATTAAAGTTCCCATGTAAATTTGATAATTGTGTTACTGGACAGAGTGGTATAAAATTGCTTTTAGTGGTCAGGATAAACAGAAAAGGGTTTTATAATCTCAAGAACATTTACTTTTTACAAATTTTCTGAATTTTCTGACAAGCCCTCAAGTTCCTTTGTTCACTAATCTGTGAATTTTCAGTCATCTATCAATACCTTCTTGACAAGCACTTTTATTTTCCTTTCTTTCTGTTCCCTCTCCTCCTTCTCACAAGCTATTTTTCATCTTTCTGGTATGCTTCCTCCTCCTTCAAAGCCAAGGTTGCTATAGTGATCTAAGTTTTCTGTCATACATTAGATGATTCTTTCAGGGTTTTTTCTTCCTCTTCTAACACTTCTCTCTTAAGTCTTTTGTTTCTGACTGGCTGTTCTTCTTGGAAGAGGATCCAACAATTGTTTAGTCAGGATGGCTACAGTGTGTGGCTGCTGTGTGTATTGGCTGTCCCTTTGTCTGAAAAACTGAGGGCTGATGTGTGGGTTAGAGGGACAAGTCGCTGGCTTTTAGAGGATTTTGAGACCAAATATTCCCTACACCTTCACATCTTATTACAGATTTTCTTCAAAGGGACTGTGAGAAGTTTCTAAGTAATTACAAAAAACTCTCACTTTTAGATATCTGCCTGATCGAAATACACACTTTAAGATGAGTTTTATAGCCTCAAAATAGGTTATCTATAAATGCTATTCTTTAGCTTCGCATTCGTGGTTGGGTTGGACAGGGCTGGACTGGCCTGAATACTCAACTTCGGGAACAAGACAATTAAAACTAGAGCAAATTTATATTATTCGGACACGTCTTAGAGCACTGGGCTGTAAGTAGCGAGATATAGTCGGCTACAAAACTACGATACTAAGTTTTCCAAAAATTGCTTGTTGTCACACGTCAAAAACTACCGCTACGTAACTAGAAAGAGATACATTACCTCGTCTCTTTGCATCCTGTAAGTTGTTGAAAAAAGAAGTTGTAAAGCAAAGCAGAGTTCTGAGGAAGGTCCAAGCTGCATTCATTAGCATCACAACACACACACACTTAATGCTTTGGCTTGGGTCACATATTTTATTGTAGTTAGAACTAGGAATTTCCGAGTTGCGAGTAGGAAACTGCAACTGGATCGCCCCCTGAAGTCTGAATTTCCTACTGGGAACTCGGTGAAACCTCGCCACCCCTGAGTTGACAATCAAAGATGGATACCCCCAGTGTGAACAGTTATTTAGCTCCTGTAATAATCAATTTATTTGCACTTCTGACTGGGGTGTGTCGCTCTAGATCAGCTGTATACATCATATAGTTAGACTTATATTTACAAAAATGCTGCCATAGTGATAATCACATTCTTCATGAGATATTTGTGAACAACAACGCAGGGCATGCTAACAACAGCTAACAATAGCCTGGTAGATCGGCATGTTTTTTTCTGACTTCAACTGGAACGCCGATAAGTCAGAGATGATGTCACTACCAGTTCCGAGGTTACTGGAACACAGCATTTCGACAGTCGCCGCATGTGCTCATGGTGGCAGAGTCTTTATGTCGCTGGTAATAGATTCTCCTCATAGCACCTTTAAGTCAAATACTCTCTTCTTTTCCCTTTCTGTCTATCTCAGCATTTGCCATTTGTCCACCCACCTAACAGCAGAATTTCTCCATAGTCAGCTTAATGAAATATCTGTGTGCATGTATGCAAATTAAACAGAATAAGTGCTCGGTGGGCTTGCACTGGGCACAGTATGTGATGCATTTGTATTCATACAAAGAGTCTGTGTATCTGTCAAGGGCTGAAGGCTCAGAACGCTGCCTCATGTGGAGTACAGGTTGGAGTGAAGAGAAGCATCCAGGGGGAAGCCGAGAAAGCATTTTCAGGGGATGAAATACATTTTCATAGAGGGAAACCCTGCCTAGGGAGGGATGTGGGTATAAAAATTTGGCACAAGGCAGTTGGATTTTACTGGGATGAGCTGAGTCATGAGAGACAATTATGATAAAACTCACTTGTATTTCCATGGGGGATCTGGTTGCTGTCAACAGGATGGTTCATATTACAAAAAGGGAAGCAGCACAATCAAACTATCCTGACAATTTAAATACAAATGCATATATATATCTCATGAAACATACCCAGTTCCTGTCATTTGTTTGGATATGTTTTTACTAGAGGGCAGCACAGTGGAGCAGCAGGAAATGCACATGCCTCACAGCAAGAAGGTGGACAGTTCGATACTCTGGCTGGGCAGAGCTTTTCTGCGTGGAGTTAGCATGTTCTTAGCATGTTCTTCTCCTTAAGATCAAACACATGCTCATTTTGTTCATTGGTGACTCCAAATTTCCCCTAGATGTATGTGTGAGTGTGTCTCTCAATGTGACCCTGCGATTGGCTGTTGACCGGTCATTGCTGTATTCTGCTCTCACCCAGTGTCAACTAGGATAGGCTTCACCCCCCATGACTCCAAAAGAGATAAGTGGATGGATGCGTGTTTTACCAAAGGAGAAAAAAAAGCTCCTCCATGCCCCCCTGCCAAAAATTGTTATTTTTTTCAAGACAGCATATGTAGACTAATCTTAATTTCTAAAGAAAGAGATGTAGACAGTAGGACATCGATGTGCCTATCAGTCAAATTATTTATTTTATTTTATTGTTTATTTGACATGGAAACACAGTAACATTGATGCTGCGATATTTAAATATCCACAGGTCCCAGATGCACTGCTGTAAATGTTTATAGCACAGTGCTAATTTTCAAAACCAGTCCATGGGAGGCTTTTACATATTAAAAATGTACAAAAAGATATTTAAAGAGCAGAGATACCTAAGACACAGTTCATTAAAAAGTACTTTAAAATATAGATATAATTAAATATCCAAAAATAATAATAATAATGAATAAATAAATAAATAGAATAAGTTCTAAAAAATTAACAAGAAGGTTTCATCAGGTAAACATGTGTACAAGCAAATAATTTATATGCGGGAACTGTACTGTTGCTCTTTCAGCCATGATTTAATACCTTTGTCGAAGCTTTTAAGAATCTTCCAGACTAGAGAGATTGTTCCTCTGACCAACAAAATATACTTTTCTAAACATATTTGATATTTGATTCCAATGCTATTGTCAGCTGGGAATCACCTTGATTAAAAAGGTGCTTGTTCAAAAATATCTGTGCCTATAATACTCCCAGAATTTGACAATTTGGATTAACTGTTGGATTGAGCTTTCAAATAAAACCACTAAACTATGTAAGTCCTACTTGTGTTTCGAGCCTGATGGTTTCTAAACCTTTTCATCCAGTTTTTAAAGCTGCTACATCTTTCAAGCTATTTGGATCTGCAATACTGAAAACAAGACATGTAATGATAAAAAAGCCAGTTTTACAAATGCTGGTACAAAACAAGTAACATATTGTACACAATTTAACAGAAGTCAAGAGTGGCGTTAACAGCCTCTTAAAGGATACTGGAAAGCAAATACTCAAGAGCCCTTCTAAGAAGAGTGACCCTCACCCATCATGAGTGTGTAAGGAGATACTGACATGACAAGGCAGTACAAGGTTCAAGAGGGCCTGAGGTGATGTTACTAAAACAGGTTTTAAATATCAGGCCAATATTTGTATGGGGATAGACATTTCAAAGAAGAGACAATATTTTATTTATAAAAGACACACTATTAGGTATCAGTTAAACATCAAAATATATTTGTACATATTTGACCCAGTCATTACTAACTATTTTATACTTTATTAATAACACAGTGATAAATATTGCCCTCTTCTTTAATGTGCTCATTAATTGTTAATTCACAATTGCATATGACTAAGTCATTCATAAATCTTCTGTCAGCTTAACTATAAACCTGTGATTGTAGCGTTATTGGTGTTTAATTTCATTCACTGCCATGCATGCTGTAAGCATCTGCATTTTTAAACACCCTTTACCAATGTGTGAGGAAAGCTTCTTTGACTGTGTTTAAGGACATTAATTCAATACTTATAAGCCAAAGATGACAAGTATTGACTGAAGTCTTACTAATGTATCAGTAAAGTGCTTCCTCTGTGTTTAACTGGACAGATGTGGTCAGGTATCATTAATGCTGTCCAATAGTTTAGAACGTGTAGCTGTAATGGATTAATTTACTGATATATTTTAGATGAAACATTTTTGTAATTAACACTTTGATCTTTTATTTATTAGCAGTGGTTCGACAAACACAACTTTAGTAAAAGTGCAGTTCCTCCTGGTCATTATTCCAGTTCATTTACAGATTAAAACTAATCATTAATGTGTGTTTCCTCGACAGCATGCTAAAGTAAGATTACTTACAGCTTTTAACTTTTCCTCAACAAAGGCTTTGTGTGTTTAAAACTTCATGTAGGGACAGAAGGGTTATGCATCCCTCCACCATCAGCTAGTCAAGTTGTCCGAAGAAACATCCAACACAGACTTCACCAAAACTGAACTGATGAATGATTTTGACTTGAGCAAGGACAACATGCTGTTAATTGTGTATACTGGAAGATATCTTTATGAACTAGTGTACATGGTTGCAGATTGAATCACACGTAGAGGGATCAACAATGATTGTGTAAACTGAGCAGGACAGATCACAAATTACCTGGTGGTGAAGATGCATAATCTGTGAGCCCATGTCCACAAACTCATTGTTACTGGAGAGCTCGGCCACCCCAGCCTCCTACGGTCTTCTTGGATGTTGGGTTTACTGGGGGGATGTTTAGCTTGTCCTCCCTGGAAAGTCAAAGCATGCTGCTTGGGTAGCCCAGAGAATAGTTCATGCAGAGCCTTCTACACCAAAAACACTCAGTAATAACAGTAACTATCAGACAATTGCCCAAGTCCCTCCAATCCGAGTCCCAAGCAAGTCTCAAGCCTTTTCTGTTGTGGGCAAGTCAAGTAGAGTCGAGTCACAGGTTATGACAGGTCGAGTCCCTCACCATTGTTCCTCAGTCCACCCAAAAAGCACTCAGATTTTTATCTTGAAGACTAGAGAGATGGTTCTTCTGACCAACAAACCTTATCTTCCCACATATACAACACACGTACACCCTCTTTACTAATGTTAGCTTTGCTAGCTTCATATTGACCACAGGTCGGGCTAACGCTCCTGGCATATTGACCTATGGCAGGAACATTAGCGGTCCTTCCATAGGTTGCGTTATGTGTGTAGTACTGTGTCGTGTGCAGGACAATAATAGGTGACGGACAAGTGTACTGTGAATGGAGCATCAATAAAGTGAACCTAAAAGGAAAGAGCGGCGTATATCTCCTGTCTGGCTCTTCATTTAAAGGAGACATGTCATGCTGATGCATGATTTAATACTTACATAAAATATAATAAATTTGAAAACAAGACCTTACACCCCCTTAATTTTCAAAAAATGAGATATTGTATTTTTTCTGATATCCTAGAATGAGATTTGATGCCTCTGAAAATAGGTAATTGCGAGATGTCTGCGAGATTTAAATCGTCATGACGACACGAGGTACATTTCTTTTTATTGCAGTAATCTGATAAAACACTTCCTCCTCTGTGATGTCTGTTAGCCACAAAACCGTCACCAAGGAACACGTTCGTCCAGCAGGGGTTTATAGCTCCCTAGCTCACACTCACTCATTACCAGCTCTGGCCTGTGGGGGGACTCAAAACGCGGTCGCTGCTTTGAGCCTGCCTGAAAATACACTAGAAGAAGAAGGACAAGCTGGCTCTACCCCCGATAGAACTGACCAATCAGAGCACAAAGGGCTGTGACGTTGCAAGGTAACTGTAGGTCATCCTGAGATCCTCGTGTTTCAATGAGAGCTTGATAATGGCCTAAAATGAGGATTTTGAGAACGCTATTGTGGGGCAATGAAGGAAGTAAATGACTTGTACTGAGGGCAGAAATGCTTTACAGGCATCCTAGTCTGGCATAGTGAAAAGGAGAAACAAGCATGATATGTCCTCTTTAAAGCTTGAGTGCATGCAATTTTCTGAATCATGTAATGTGAAGACATTTCCATCCAAGTTGTCTCATTAGTGGCTCAAGCTGACTCGAGTCTGAGTCCCTATCACTCAATCCAATTGTCTGGTAACTATAACCCTTTCAACATGTTCTTTTTCTCATTTATAGTTTGGAATTTTATTCTCTGTTCATCGATTTTATTTCCACTATCTTACTTCAGTACATTTTATCTGATTTTACAGTATTATTACTTATCTACTTTTTTTTACCTATTAATTTATTTTCTGGTAGTATATTTATTTAGTTATTTTAAAATATGTTCTGTTCAGAATTTTTATTGTCATTTTAGCCTTAGCTCCCATGTTTCCTCTTTTTGAATTGAAGATGGCCTTTTCTCAGTCCTCTAATTCTTTTTTTCTGTTAGTATCTCTTCCTCATGTTTTGGTATGTGTGTGTGTGCTGTATGTGGATTGCAAAGGTGGGTGGTGGTGTTGGGGGGTTGTGTTTGATTGATTGATATTACCCATTTACAAAAAGTGACCAGAGTAATACTGACTAAGCTCTGATTTGGCTGATTTTAGCATGAATTTTTCACACATTTTTATTAGTTTCATCTCACAGTGTTATCACATTTCTTTTTAACCTGACAGACCAAATATATGGGATTTGATTTTAATTTTACGATTATTTGTATTATCACCGATAAAAAATAAATCAAATGATTTAAGGGTTTTGAAAAATGCAGAGAGGGGTTCATTTTTATCTCTGTCACTACCTGCTCGATTTATTTGCGTCAAAATCTTTTAAGATTATAAGATTATTTTGAATTAATCTTAATTTGCAGTTTTTATTGTAATTAAGCAAACAAAGAACTAAACGTGTTGATAGAGTCAATGAAAAACCAATGTATTACATGCTTTATAGTTGCAGTGACAACTTTTGGTCATGTAAATTCGCACCTGGACTCTATCACTTTACAACACCATTTGAGAGATTCTGATTTAAAGTAATGATCAGCAAGAACATTTATGAAAATGTAAAAAATAAAATAACACTCAAGTAAATAACAGCTACCCGGGGCAATACACATCCTGCAGTACTTAATTAATCTAACCTTACTATTGCCCAACACTTGTTTATTATTCCGGATTTGAAGTTTGATGAAATAATTAGGCAGATCATTAGAAATATGTGATGCACAAAGAAAAGGACAAGAAATGCAAGGTCGTGTTGGGGCATAAAAATGGGGGTGTCTTTGTGTGTTCATTATTTTTATATTGTTCAAAGGTGAAGCCTAGCCAAAATGTTGACAGTCATTAGATTTGTTAGACATCATTAGACACCAGACTGTACAGTTGGAGTAAGTGAACTTTTATTGACTTTCTAAAGTAATTTTAAAGTCTGACTCTTTGCCTGTTTGGCGATGTGCTCTGAGGTAAAGAAACTGATCAGTTCTTGTTTTAGAAGCTGTTTTCCCTGCATGCATCACTCTTATTCCGTTCAGCTGCTGCTCTGCTTTGCAGACAGCTGAGCAACATAAAAGGCCTTTACCCATCAGACAAACACATGCACGCACCCACGCTAGCAACGTGTACACAAAAACACACAAACACAAATACAAGGGAGGCATCAGCAAGTCTCCGTGGAGCTCTTGATCAAAGCCTCATGCTGGCCATCATGCACGTGCACCCATATGCCAGAGTTTAAAATATGTACATTTATGGCTTAGTATAGAAATGTGCATCTGTTTGCTCCTTCAGGTAATACTTGGTCTGCCAGCATTTATGTGTGCATGTGCGCTCCTGTAGTGTGTGCTAAAGGAGCTCATTCACCACTGCTAAACCTTTAACCCCTGAGAGGCCTGAGTCAGCAACACAGTTGTCAATGAGGTTGAGGAATAAAAAAGCATGTGTGGGTGGGTGATGTGCGACTGTTAGAGTGTGTGTGGCAGATTGGGCTTGGGGGGGGGGGAGAGACACACTGGAGTGATGCTTTATGAAATATGCATCACTTACATGTCAGCACATGAATGATTGAGCTCATGTGGAAAATTTGCTGCACGTGTGCATGCACGTCACTGTTTCCTTATTTTTGTCCTGTATTGTTAGTTTAACTATCCCTTTTGTTTTGCACCTCCTACACACACAAACACACACACACACACACACACACACACACACACACACACACAAAAGCGATTTAATGACAAACTTGATTTGACTGTGTTCAGTATTGTTTTGATACCATAAACTAATGTAGCTGAATATAAAATAGACCAAAGATGTTTGCTCCAAAGTAAATGTTCAGTGCCTATGAGGAGACTGTGATAGGACGAAGGTTCTGTCCACACAGAGACCAAAATGTTTTCATTTTCAAAATTTTTTTTTTAAAGATGAAGAAGAACAATTCAAGACATACTTCTGTCCACGAGACAACAGTGAAGCAGTGTTGTGTATATGCCAGGCCTATAATGGCCCTTTTCCACTAGCACGCCTTGGCCCTACTCTACTCGACCCTACTCGATTTGCAGCATGTTTCCACTAGCCTGGTACCTCTTAAAACAAGCTAGTTTTAGTACCTACTCCACTCTGGTTCCAAGCGAGCTGTGTCGATACTAAAAGATGACGTCACCGACTGCCGGCTACTGATTGGTCAGACAATGTCGTCATCAATGAGTCATGAGCGCGACGACCTAGCATGCTAGCGGTACCATTAGCTTACCCTCATGGATCTGTTCTTTGCAGCTCGATTGCTCTCATCCTCGGCTTCATTCTGTTGTATGGCTTCCAAAACTCTCCTGTGCTTCTCAAGGAGTATGTCTTCTTGCCACCTGCAGCAAGCTTCTTCTGCTTTCCTTTTTCACTCGATTTGTGACAAAAAGCCACAGATTGTTGTGTCGTGCTCAAAATGACGTCACCGCAGTGCCGCCTAGCTGTTTACGGCGACACTGCACCCTATTGGGCAGGTGACTGGGGCTAATGTAAAAGCAGCATAAGGCGAGTAGAGTAGAGCTGGGGTAGAGTCGAGTAGAGTACAGTAGGGCAAATGGGAAAGGGCCATAAGTGGTGCTGTAATGCTGTGACAGATGTGCACTAAAACAAAAGAGACATGGAGCATTACCATAAAACATGTCAGATAAAAGCAAACACTGGCATAGCTGCTCATGCTGTCTTCCGCTGTCTTGTTATTCTTGGTGGTTGAGGAGGAGCAGAAGTAGCAGAAGGCTTATGTTTGCAGTTTAAGGAAGACGTGTAGCCATGATGTCACCGTTTTTGAACATATCCCTATTAGTTGTACACTAGGAAACACAAGGCCAGCGTTTTCAGATTTATTAACTCTGGGACACATTTTAAAAATCTGTATTTTTGAACTCCTAATGTGGATGAAATGCCAATATGATTTCAAACTTGTGCTGATATGCCCCTCAGACTGCTTCACTCCTGACAGACTACTGATAAAGATGTCTTATAGAAGGCCTGCAGTGGTCACAACTATTCAAAGAGGGACGCCAACTCTTGTGAATGAATTTAACTTAGTTTCAAACCGATATGTCATAATTACTCAAAAATCAGCCATTCTAATCTGATATATTTTGAAATATATAATAAGATTAGAATAAATCCCGCACAATGATGCAGAAGTTGTACGTTACCCCAACACAAGTGTCCTGGCCTACAGATGTTGCTGGTCTGAGGTACATACAGCTTTTTTCTTCTTTATCTTCTTTAAATAATAATAGTCAAAATACTAATTTTATGTGTCTCACAACAGCAACATTTGCACTTACACGTTTTAATCCTTGAAAATGTCTTAATTAGAGCTTAAAGAACTTAGATTGTTATTTCAAAATGTGAAATAACGTATGCCACAAGTAGAGCATGAGCAAAAACTATATTTTTGTATTATTGTCAGTGCCTAGAGCTGCCACATCTAAGGGAAGAACAAGTGGGCTTATTACAAAAAGATTCAAGGATTCAGATAAAATGGCTGCACCTAATCAATGTAATTCCTCTCCAGTTTATATTCAACATAGATGTTAATATTACTAAAAGAATTACCTCTCTACTTGTGGTTTTTGTTGATTATTCCTCCATAAAAACCAGATTTAAAACCATATAAACATGAGGACCCTCTTGAAATAAACATGCTACTTTTCCAGTGGGCAAACCTTTGATAAATCTATATTTAATATATATAATATGCACATATATGAATCTATAGAATGAAAAGGATGGCTTTGGCCTGCTGTATTATAAAAAGTCTTGAGATAACTTATTTGTTGATAGCTACAAGTAAGGATAAATTGAGTAATTGATTAAAAGACACATTAATAATCTGTAAAGTTCACACAAAATGTTGCAGTACACAGTATAGAGTAGAAAATATTAAAAACTAAATATTTATTTGAGGTAAGGTTTTGCTGAGTAATTCACACAAATTGTTGTTCTGGCTTAATTCAGTTTTTATTAAGAGTATACTTATTGAATTCATTTGAATTTCTGTACTTTATAGAGCAAACACTAGATATACAAGTAAGTTGTTTTAGCAGTAATTGAATGAACTGAAGTGAGGAGCTGGGTGAAAAAAAGGGCTTAAAGGAAGAGGCATTAAAGCAATGTGAGGGAGATGTGGAAAAGATTTTCTACATAAATGATTCCAACAAGTCAGTTATAAAACCATACAGTACTTGTGCATTGTGTTAAGTTCTGCAAATAAGTGTACGTGTTTATTCTGTTTCCAGCAGAAATATCATGAACCTAAAGGTGTAAAGTAAGAAAATGATAAGTACATCAAAATGTATTGGATTGTACTGCCAAAGCAAATGAAGAGAGTGTGTTTGTGTGTGTCTTTGACGTCCTCTGTGTCTTTGTGTGATGAATTACCTCTGGAAGGGAATTCCATAATTTACTGCAACTGAAAATGTGACACAACCCAACCGTCCTGCTGATAAAGTGGCCTAGACCACTTTATATGGATGAGTAACCAGAGTCAATCCCGATCTTCAGCCGGTGTACGTGTTCACAGCCCTGCGGTGGACGGTAATGTATGGTATTTGTGCTGCCTGCTGGATGTGTAAAGGGGGAGTGTGTGTAATATGTGTGTGTGTGCCTTGTCTTTACACCCCTGTGCTATGACAGAGTGTGTAAGGCAGGTTTGCCTCACTAAGTATACCTGGGGGAGCCCAGCGCTGTGTAGCCTTGCTTTATCATAGATGACATGCCTCTATAAGTGTTTGTAGAAAGGGAGAGTGTACCACTAACAGACAGCCTTGGTCGACCCCGAACACATTTTGCCGGCTACTTCTCAGACACGGTCATCCATCATATAAACCTACACACAAAGCTACACATGCAATCTCTGCCTGGTTACATTTACTCTATCAAGTTCTTCAAAAAACTAAGGAGCTCACAATGATTTAGGATTGAAAAAATTTTGTCACAGTGACATGATATTAAACTTTGGCTTTCATACATCTTTACTTGATTTTATTTGGTCAAATACAGCCTGTTTTTGAAAACAGTGACATAATAAGTGTGTGATTCACATTTTAAGAGGTTAAATAGTTATTTAAATCATTTGTGTCAAGACTCACAAGACACATTATTGGGTACACTTTAAGAGTTTGATGGTTTACTGTATTAACACTTTGTCAATAAAAAGTAAAGACAAAAACTATGGGTGTATAACAGCGTACTTGGTATTAGTTAGGCCTGGACGATTATGGTAAAATAAGAATCCTGATTACTTTAAGTGATATTGAAATCACAATTAATATACACAATTATTCATTTATTTAAAAACTTCAGTATTAATTTAAACACAACTTTAAAGAACCAGCGAGCAGTGGTGCTTGCTGCACATACAGTATTATTGATCCAAATAAGTCACACACACCAGCTGTGGCTGCGCGTGGAACACAGAAATGCTATGAGCAGGAACTTGCATACACGGCACTCCACAATGTGTGGCACCTTAATCATTTTTCTTCGATTATAATGTTTTTATGATTGTCAGATGGCAAAATCGAAATCATGTCCAAAATCCGATTAATCTATCAGCCCTAGTATTAGTAAATATTACTTAGTAAATGCACCTATTTTAAGCTTAACCCTACATTAAAATTACCTCGAAGGCACAATGAACTCATAAATGAAGTGTTGGGCAGTAACTGCTAATTTTTTTTAGGATTATTGATCAAAGTATTGAGTACTTCATTACTTTTCATAATGAAGAGTAATGATTAATGCATAATTCATTCATCTTTTTAGAAACTTGCCCAATAATGTTAGTTAAATGGTTTTATTCTGCAGATCCTCGTGTTTTATTAATAATAGTTACTTGAATTTTTAGGAGAAACAACAAAAAAACACTGCTTTTGAAATTACCACTGACTGAGGTTGATTGCTCGATTGCAACAGCAGAGTGTTTCCCCATTTTAATATTTAAACATCCTATTACGCTGTTTTTGTCACTTTTGTAATTATAATACCATTTCAATGTCTTTTTTTAGGTTAAACTTTTAAATAATAGTGATATTAAGAAAGTTAATCTGCTCCCCACCTCCTACTCTGACCTCACAGGCAGACACATACCCCTCTCTCCTCATAACCCCCATCTCTCCTCTCTTGTCCTGAGGCATCAATATCAACAGTTATCAATAAAGTCAGCTCCAGTTGTCACATGTCATTGTGAGCTTGGGCAAGACACATAAGCTGTGTTCATATGGCGCCGAAAACGGTCAAATCCGATACGTTTTCATTGCGTTTTGGCCTTGCGTCTACATGGAAACTTGTTGAAAACGGAAACTTTTGGAAATGGGCTCCAGAGTGGAAAGATTTGAATCAGCTCTCCATGCAGCTCCGTGTAAACTCATATCAGAGCGTTTCAGGGTGAAACGCTGACGTCACTGCATGCGCAGTACTCTTTCACATGAAGGCTGCACACGCATACCAGGAACCACAACAGCTTCAGCCGTCCGTCGAGTAACGTGTGAGCCTCTTACCGTGCTCGGTTTGTTATCCAGTCAAAACTATCCTGACAGATTTGATATCCGAACTGATTTGTTGATCACCGGGGCGTCCGTGGCGCAGTTGGATAGTGCGCTTGGTCAGTGATCGGGAGGTTGCAGGTTCAGCAGACCTACACCGCCATCTACTGAACCGGCATGCACAGTACAGCTGATTAACTCTGAACGCAGAAGAATTCTAAAACGCAAAGGAAAAATCTATGCGTCTTTACGTCAGGAGTTTCTATGTAAACATAGCCTTAACGCCAGGTTACTCTCTCTGCTCTCTTTTAGTGGTGTTTAAACGTGAGGCTAATACTGATAGACGACCAACATACAGACTCAGAACCAGCAGTGAGTGAATGTATAGATGTGTCCTATGGTGTAAAAGCATTTTGATCAGCCGGAAAGGCCACTGTAAAAGTCCATTTACCATTTAACTCCCCCACCTCCTTTTTAAAGACTCCCTGCAGGATGGATGTAGTTTGAGTATGTGTGTGTGTACTCACAAATCTATCTAACAGGGTACTGAATAGAGATGCGAGTAGGCGGGGAATGTGTGGCGCTCATCCATTGTGTAATTTTTTTAGAGAATGAGTTGATACACTGACTGTTGGTTCACAGAACAGAAATGATGAACTCTTCTGGACAGCTGATGAAGCCTCACAATGCATGTCCACTCAAAGAAGCACTCATTACAACTAAGATATGCAGAAGTATATTTCTGAACACACAACAAGTCAAAACTTAGAGCAGATCGGTTGTAGGAGTGCCAACCCTGTGAGCTAAGCACTGAGGCAACCTTTAGACAGCCTTGTGTTAACTGGGTCTTGTAATAGGACGGGGGTGTTTTTGGGACACTTTGAGCACCTTAACGATTGAGCAATGTTGAAAACCAGACTATCAGGCTATGTTTCTGACCATGTCCATCCCTTTATGACCACAGTGTACCCATCTTTCATTCATTCATTCATTCATTTTATTAATTTGTCCCTTGAAGGGCGATTTGCTTTGCAGCAGACTCACATTTACACATGGAAACATAAAAAGCATACATGATAATATGAGCAGTATAGGCATTGGTGCAGTTAGTTCCAGTACAGGAAAGTAAATGAACAAGGTGGACTTATCAAACCAAGCTGTGCTCCTGACCAAGGAGAAGGACGGGAAATGACTACTGGTCAGTAAATATACAGTAGCTGCGTAACCAGGTACACGGTTAACATTACAAACAAGTGAAAGAGAAATGACAGACTGCTGATCAGCAAATATACAGTAGCGGCATAGTACAAAGCACGGTTAACCTTACCAACATCTTTGGATGGATACAGTACTTCCTGCTGAGTATCACACCATATTTGAAAGCTCAAATCACCTCGAATTTGTTTCTATAACATGGGAATGAGAGACCTCCACAGTCACAAGATCTTAATCCTATACAGCGTCTTTAGTGGGGTAGGGCTTATGCAATACGGATGTGCAGCTGACAAATTCTTAGGGCAACTACATGATGCTTTAAATCCAGAATAGACCAAAATCACTGAGAAATGTTTTCAGCACCTTATTGAATCATTACAACAAAGATTTAAGGCAGTTCCCTTTTTTTTTCACCATTCGGCCACACTTCTCCAGTCCAAGCGACATAGTGTCACAGCTGGAGATCCTGTCCTGCTAGCTACTGTGTACAGCTTCATTTCTTGGTTTCGGGGTCAGTATCTGTAGCCAGTCTTGTTGATTATTTAGCTGAGAGGTTTCAGGCCTGTGCAGAGCAGCAGTGAGTACAGAGCACCTCCTTGTTACAGTATATACCACATTTGATGGAGACTTGTTCAATTGGCTCAAAGTTGGCCTCAAGGGTGGTGTTCCATTACCTCCTTGGGTTTGTAACGATGGCTCTTAGAGTCTTATTGACCTTGTACAGCTTTAGGCATTCCAGGATCCATGTGTGTGGCACTGAGTCATAGGCTTTCTTGTAATCCATCCAGCCAATGCACAGGTTGGTCTGCCTACCAGCAGCTGGTGTTTTGCTCCTCTGGTATTTTTACCAAAGCCTTTTTATTTCTCTGTTATGTATAGATCCATGTGCCCACTTATCCTGGCTGCAATGATGCTGGACAGGGGGTGATTGGCCGATAGTTGGATGGAACTGTTCCCTTCTGGGGGTCTTTCTGAATCAGGACTGTGCGGCTCTTGGTCAGCCATTTTGGGTGGGTCCCATCTCTCAGCAGTTGGTTCATTTGTACTGCTAGGCGCTCATGGGGTGAGGTCAAGCCTCTTTAGCCAGTAGGTGTGGATCATATCCAGCCCAGGTGCTGTCCAGTTCTTCATACCTGCACTATATCTTTCTCCTGTGGACAATCCAAGCAAAATAAGCTGTCTGAATAATGACTTCTCTTTCTTACTGTATTGAATTCTTGTTTTATGTGTTTAATCACAGCATGTGTTCGTGTAAAACTGTTGAATGTACTGCTGTCTTGGCCAGGACACTCTTGTGAAAGATATTTTTCATCTCAATGAGGTTCTCCTGGTTAAAGCTAGGGTCTACGATCTGAAAACCAGTTTGGCTGTTGAGACAGATTTGAAAAACGCAGCCTGCCCCCCCTTCACTCACCCCTCCCCTCAATGTTCCAAGATCCCGCCCCCCAGCTCATGTCGCCTCCTAACAACACGCCCCCTCTGATAGAGCAACAAGCCGGCTGGCATAAAATATCAACAACAACCAAAAACAACTCAGCTCAACTGAAAGTAACAAACACGCCATTTCAATTGGACTGGCAGCGAAGCGGGTCTGGCATTGCCAGAGCAGAGCCGATTGTGGGCGAGGATTTATCCTTCTCGGCGTGTCTTCACCAGCTCAGTTTACAATGCTAACGATGAGTGGCTAACTTATGCTAAAATCTATTGACAGAGCCTACCCGCTCCGACCAACAACGTTCAGTCATTAGCAAGTATAGGCACAGACTAACCAGAGTTATTCAGTACGTTTTTCCATATGATTTTCCAATGTTGAGTCACCGTTGGGACCTGTATTGCTCATATTTCTTCCTTACTCAGCATTTTCCTCGAAACTTTTACGTTTCCTTCTCTTACATGTGGAGGGTAACAGAAGCAGCCTCCCAGCTCCATGATGCTTCAGTAGCTGTGCTGCTAGCTGATCACCGGTACATGAGAGAGATAGTGGGGAGGAGGCGGGACCATGGGCGAGACGGTGCGGAGCAGAGGAGACAGGGGATTGGATGGACTCACGGACCAATCCGAACCACCGGGAACGGCAATTCGGATTGGTCAACTATTATGCTGCTTTGCAGCGGATATACTCAATGGATTTTTTTCATTCTGTTTGGTCTTTATATTGCATAGATCGGACTATAGGACCATAACGACCTTATAAACGGTGTTATTAAGATGTACCAAGCTTCCAAATCGTAGACCATAGCTTTAATTAAAGGTTAAATAAAATACCTGAGACTTTTTCTTGGATGTTTGCTACTGTGACGGTCACAGCATCTTGCACAGGGAGATTGGTGTGGTCTCCTCATAGATTCATTAGCCACTGTGCATCACTATTATGTGATGCTTCTTTCTCCCATATCACTTTCCAGTAGCCTATTGTTCAGTCTATCTATCTATCTATCTATCTATCTATCTATCTATCTATCTATCTATCTATCTATCTATCTATCTATCTATCTATCTATCTATCTATCTATCTATCTATCTATCTATCTATCTATCTATCTATCTATCTATCTATCTATCTATCTATCTATCTATCTATCTATCTATCTATCTATCTATCTCATTAGCTAATCATGGTCATGGGACTGACTAAGACTACATACTAAGTGCGGTCAATGAGAGGTGAAGGAAAGGAAAAGAGAATTGGAGTTTACTTTGGAGAGAGGTAGAAATAAAGATAAAGGAGAACAAAAAGCTTTAAATGTGGTATTAAGGTACTTGTTTGCTGGTAGCCCACCGCTCTGTGTAACGCAATAAAAGCTGATTCATGTCTACATTCCTCAGTTTGTAGTAAAACCTGCTTGCTTTAAATGAGGTCTCTGCCAGTCTCTTTCCCAACGTAGGCCTCTCAGTCTCTTTCTTCTTTTCCTCTTCCTCTGGTTCTTATTCCTTTCGCCCACATCGTGGATGAAGACTCTTGAATCAACACATAAAATCTGACTCGATGCTACTTTTGTATCAAAAAGTAACTCTGTACACCAAACTAAGTCAGTGTGTTAAAGCTCAGAGCTCATGTTCTGAGGGTCTTAAGACGTTTTGTTTGTATCTTTAGTGGCTCCATGAAGACTTTTGACAGTTTGCTTGAAGTCAATCTGAGACCCATCACTGATGTGAATATTGTGGGAAAAGATTTTTCACCACAAATAATATACAATGAATCATTTCTGGCTTTGTTGATTTAGAACAAATCATTTCATATCCTGGGCTGACTCTTCAAGCATTGTTCATCTCTCAGCTAGCCTCCCATCATGCTTTTGGCTGCAGCTCTATTCTGATAGGAGCAGCTATAAAAGTCATCTCCCTGCAGGATTAAGACCTGCTAGGGTTGAGAATCAGAGGCTTTTATAGGTTTTTGTGCAAGTTGTTGCATAATACTGTTCACAGTGAACTAAAATCCACATTCCTCCGGCAGGTTTTGTTTTTGAATGTAACTGTCTTCGTTTATGAACTCTTTTTGTTGGATAAAGGATGTCTTGAATATTTTTTAATGTGAAATAGTTTTCTGAATAGACACTGGATGCTGTAATCAGTAGTAATCATCCTTTGGAAACAGATCAGTGGTCAGTTTTGACTCCAGACCATAACACATTGTGACAGGTCCTAGTTCAGGAATACGGGCTTCATGTTTTCAACAAACTGATGATGAGTTTGACGTTTTATTCCTACTTTGTAAGGTGTTCTTAAAAGTGAAGCTGAAAGTCTGTCCCTATAGATTAAGCAGTTTACACAGACAGTTGGAACATTGGAGGTGGGCACAGATTATTTTTAGTACTGTCAGACGATTAAAAAAATAAATCTGATTTATTACCAGATTTATAATTAATTAATCTAATTAATTGCATTTTAATCTCATATCTGCTTAAAGTACCCAAATAAAGAACTTGAATTCTAGGATATTATAAAATTGTAGTGCATTACTAATCAAATGAATACATTAAGAAGTGAAGATTTATAAATCCACATTTTTATTGGTGACTAAATCAAACCAAAGTCAGGGCATCTTGTCCAGAAAATTCTAAGCTCAATCAGGCAACTCAAATTACACTTTAAGTGTGTTTCATAAATTAAATTCAAAATAAGAAAAAGGTCGAGGACATCCAGCAAACCAATTAGGCCTGATGCATTATTAAAGAATTCAGTAAATATAGATAAATAAATTCAAAATTAAAATAAGACTAAGTCTCAAATATGCCATTCCTGTTGTCACCTGGGCTTTGTTTGGTTTGACTAGCGACGCATGTGTGAAGTGACGTGCCACTGTCATGTACGGGTCCATCAACTGGACAATATGAAAATGTTTGTGTGCTATGATTAATCTTGCGATTAATTTTTTTAACGCATTAATTTTCGCTGTAATTAATTAATCTAATTAATGCACTAAAGTGACAGCCCTAATTATTTTAAATATAACTTTACATGAACACAGTCATTAACTTTGATAATAATCTATCTATTCTGTTAAAAACACAAAAAAATTCATTAAAGCGCTAAAACGAATTCTTGTGATTCTGTAGAAAAGAAGTTATGGTTGTATTTTGGTGTAATGATGCTTCTCGTCTAAAGTGTGTGGTGCACAGTGTCTTGGGATGTGTCATCTTTATTTTGCCTTTTGTATGACACAGATTTTTAGCACAAGACAGCCACAGGGTGCAGAGGATGGATAATATGCAGTGATTAGATATGGGTGTGTTTTGGGTGCAACAAAGATCTAATCAGAGTGTCAGCTCTCATTTGAATGAGAGGGTGTCAGGCAGCTGGCATTTTGCTCCTTACTCAAATCACAAAATGCTATTAAGGGTCCACTCTGGCTTTTTCATGTGCAGCATTGAGGAGCAGTGTGCTCTGATTGGGCACATACCTGCACTGTACATGGTCTAATCACAACTGGTAAACTTAATAACTCCTAATGCATATTTTAAAACTAATAAAAAAAAGTTTTCAGATTGATGTTTGTGCAACTCCCATCTCTCCATAGCAAGATGGTTCTTTGAGCATAACAGTTTCATCCCTCTTAAAAAAAAATCACCTTCACTCTCAGAGATGACCACAGCACTTTTTTAAATATCTACACAACCTCCATGGACATTTTTCACTTTGTTATTCGCTCTATTAGAGCTCCTGTCCCTTTAAGACTTCCCTCCATGTGCTCAGTCTGTTCTGATTGGTCTACAGGGCAGTGCTTTTGTAATTTGTCAATTCAGCACTGCTTGGCCCCATTGTCAACAGGTTTGCATTTCTTCTGATGTCTAAACTCTAAAATGGGCTTGTTACTGTGAGCCAGTGGGATAATACTGCCAAAAAAAAAAAAAAGGAAGGAAATCGCAGTCGTAGTTTATTTCAGGGTAGATGGAGAACGAGGTGTTTTAGGCAGCTGCTGACAGCGCGGATATAAGGCCTTATTGCGGTGGACTTTTTGTCTTTGACATAGAAGTGCTCTATCACATGAAGACGGCAATACAAATATCAAAACAAAACAATCAAATAAAACACAAAATTAGCTTTTTTAAAGGTCCTATGAGGAGAATCCATTTCTGGCAACATAGACTCATGAGCACGGCTACTGTCATAAAGACGTGACCCAAGCAAAAGTGTGTGTTTGTTGTGATAAATGCAGCTCAGACCTTCCTCAGAACTCTGCATTGCTTTACAACTTCTTTTTTCAACAACTTACAGGATGCAAAGTGACGAGGTAATGTATCTCTTTCTAGTTACGTAGCGGTAGTTTTTGATGTGTGACAACAAGCAATTTTTGGAAAACTTAGTATCGTAGTTTTGTAGCCGGCTATATATCGCTATTTACAGCCCGGTGCTCTAAGACGTGTCTGAATAATATAAATTTGCTCTAGTTTTAATTGTCTTGTTCCTGAAGTTGAGTATCCAGGCCAGTCCAGCCCTGTCCGACACGACCACGAAGCTAAGGAATAGCATTTATAGTTAACCTATTTTGATGCTATAAAACTCATCTTAAAGTGTGTATTTGGATCAGGCAAAAATCTAAAAGTGAGACTTTTTTGTAATTACTCAGAAACTCCTCATAGCATCTTTAACAAAAAAGTAAATAATAAATGTGGGAGATCACACACAGGGTCAGTCTCGTCTTGTCATCTCTTGTTATTGTTTTACAATAATAATAATAATAATAATAATAATAATAATAATAATAATGATGATAATAACTTGAATTTGTAAAGCGCCTTTCAAGAAACCCAATGACGCTTAACAGGGACGCATAAATAATTTTATATAATATATTTTTTACATGATGCATTTTAGTTAAGAGCCCTCTGGTGGCAGATACTTAAATAATCCAATCCTGTGATATGATTTCTGGTAAATAGCATCAGCTGACTGTGTTTAAAATTACTTTTATTATTTTCAGTCTGGCTGTTTTTGTATCCTGTGCATGCACACACTTCCTGGTTTACTGATGAGGAAGAGCCTGTGCTCTGTCTGGGGGCGACGATGCCTTTATCACATTTTTTAATTGAGTAAAGTGTAACTTATCCTGTGTAGATGTATGTGTGGGTGCTTATTTTTAATTACAGCCCTTATGACCAACTATAAATTACAATCTGCCAATGTTGTCATCCTCCCTTCCCTCCAACCCTTCCTCAGTTTATGCTTTCATTTCACTTTCTGCATTTTCCCTAACCAGGCTTGATTCTTGCTTTCATCCAGCCTTCTCTCCGGTAGCTTTATCCACTCTATCTTTCGTCTTCGTCCTTTCTTCCTCTTTGTGTTTCCTTCGTTCGTAGGGGTATATCCCCAGCTCCAGTCCACGCTTCACTCACTCTAACTCACTTATTTCTCTCTCTTTTCCTCCTCCCTTCCCCCCGTCTCTTGTTTTTCCCAAGCTATGCATTGATTTGAGGTGCCTCATTTTTGAATTTCTATACACCTCTCCACCTCACCATGTTTCCCAGCCCATCAGCTTTTTTGGGACAATCATTTCTCCCTCTCACTTTTACCACCTGTATTTCATCTCCAGCTGCCCCCTCGTTTTCTCTCATCATGTCAGTGTTATCTGGTGATTTCCTCCACCCCAAACCTCCCACTCCTGCCCTGTCCTCCATCCTTCTTCTCTCTTTTTCGTTAGCCGTGTCCTTTATGGGATCTGGTGGGAGACTGTGGTGGTCCATCTTGAGTTATGGTTTGTTTTGATGTACTGGTTTAGGTGGAGATGAAGGCTGAAGTATTAGGAGAAGAGAAGGAGGAAGTGAAGGGTAAAACATGACAGGAATACATCAATGTGGCCAGAGGAGAAACAGGAGCAAATGACAGAACAGCCCAAAGAAGAGGAGGAAGAAAATGAGTGATGGCTCACTTCACAGCGACTGGTTTTACCTCCCAGTCCACCCTAAGGGTTGTGGGTGAGAAAGAATTAAGGCTAAGCAGAACTCAAGAGAGGCGCTCTCTGCATGAGGGGATTCAGTGATGAGGGGAGAAGTGAGGGAGGCAGTGCCCTGTGTAGGGGAGTCAGGGGAAAACCCCTGAAGAGGTCTATGTGTGGCGTGAGAACCATGTCCAAGCTACAGATGGCAGCCTGTAAGGATTATGCAAAAAAGGCAGAAAGCAGATGAGCGAGCATGCTGAACCTGCTTTGTTCAATAGTGTTTGAGGAACAGGCCTGTTGATGGTCACTTTCCCCCCTTTGATTTATCCACTGAGTTTGTGACTCAAATTCTACTCAATTACACATCCAGCAGTGTAAACAGTTACGACTGTGTTTATGTTTACCATGATGGTAAAGTAACCTCTCACTCCTTCAGCTCAGTTTGGCGATAAGAGGCCAATGTAAAAACTGTGGATAGAGAATAAAGCTAATTTTCATTTTCTTCATGAGCAGAAGTCACACACACACACACACCCTTAGTTCCAAAGCTCTGACTTTTTAGTGTTTAGTTGATAGAAAAAGTGACCATATTTACAGTCTGCTTCATAAAGGAGTTGGTAGAAATGGTCCGTGTTTATGACCATGTAATATTTATCACCGTTTGGGGGGGGGGGGGGGGGGCTGGAGCCTACCCCAGCTGTCATTGGGCGAGAGGCGGGGTACACTCTACGCTGCAGTCAATTGCAGCCCTTTTCCACTACCTTTTCCACTTTCCCTACTTGATCTGCAGCGTGTTTCCACTAGCCTGGTACCTCCTAAAACAAGCTAGTTTTAGTTCCTACCCCGCTCTGGTTCTAAGCGAGCTGAGTCGATACTAAAAGAAGACGTCACCGACTGCCGGCTACTGATTGGTCAGACAGTGTCGTCATCGATGAGTCATGAGCGCGACGACCTAGTATGCTAGCGGTAGCTACCATTAGCTTACCCTCATACGTCTTTTCTTTGCAGCTTGATTGTTCTCGTCCTCGGCTTCATTCTGTTGTGTAGCTTCCAAAACTCTCCTGTGCTTCTCAAGGGGTATTTCTTCTTGCCACCTCCAGCCTTCTTCTGCTTTCCTTTTTTACCCCGTTTGTGACAAAAAGCCACAGATTGTTGTGTTGCGCTCAAAATGACATCAGCGCAGTGCCGCTCAGCTGTTTACAGCGACACTGCACTCCGTTGGGCAGGCGACTGGGGCTAATGGAAAAGCAGCACAAGGCGAGTAGAGTAGAGCCGGGTAGAGTCGAGTAGAGTAGAGTAGGGCTAATGGAAAAGGGCCAAGGACAATTTAGAGCCACCAATTAACCTAATGAGCATGTTTTTGGTCTGTGGGAGGAAGCCGGAGTGCCTGGAGAGAACCCACGCATGCAGGGGAAGAACATGCAAACTTCACACAGAAAGACCCGGGAATCAAACCGGGTACCTTCTTGCTGTGAAGTACGTGCACTACCTTCTGCGCCCGCCCTGTGTTCATACATATATATACATTTTAGTGCTGTTAAACATTTTGAACCCTAAAGGCAAAAGTATAAACTGAAGTGTTCCTGCCAGAACATGTCAGTGTTTCTTCATGTGTTAAAGAAATACATTTCAATCACACTGATTCCTTGGCATAGTAGTATTTATGCACACTGGCCCAAGTACTTCATTAAGCTTAAGTTTACATAATGTACTTTATTCCGAACAAATTTGGTAAGTAATATGAGTGCTGATGGCTGCAGGCACCAGTGCTTGGAACTAATACCAGTGAATGGTTAGTCTTCCAAGGACAAAATCTGGCCTTAATTTGTGTAGCTTCTAATATCAGTATTTTAAAACATAAAACAGTTTAACTGAAGTCTGCCTTTGGGCTTTTTGAAGTCATTAATTTCCCTCCAAAGTATATTCTTTCTTTTTAAATCAACTCAATGCATTTCTAGAAACTCATGAAAGAATATTTATTTGGTCTAAATAAGACATTTTGGAGCAATCAAGCCACAGAGACTATGTGCCTGCTTGACAGATATCATTTTTCTACTCCTCCTTAAAGCCCTGCCTGTTGGCAATTGTTTTTTACATTTTTTTCTCCTGCTCTTAAAAGCCTTTTCTCTCCTTTATTAACTTCCACATAGGCTTTTTGCTGTTCTGTAACATTTTCATCCTCATTCTTCTAACATTTCATACTTAAAGTTTCTTACATTTTCACAGGCAATATTGCAGTGATTTGCACCATCTTTCATGATCAAAGTGAAGCACTGATTTTAGTCACATTCACATAAGAAGGTCAGTTGAGCCAAAGCCACTTCTTTCATCTTTGGGTCCTTTTCCCTCCCCTGACCTGTCTGGCTCTGCTCCTCCACTGAATGTCCATGAACTGACGTCCGTTTCTCTGTCCAGATCACCTTCTTTCTGTCTTTTCTTGATCTTATTTTGCTGTATCTTTCATCTGGTCAGCTGAGTAAACAGGCCCTGTTTATCTCGCTCCTCGACGTCAGAGAGCCGTCCCACAACCTCCATCATACGCTTCTGAGGTCAGGGGTCATTATTTCTGGTTCCCCGTAGGGACCTGTGAGGAGATCAGCCTTTGGTGGACCATCACAACACAAGAGCAAAGCAGACAGATCAGAATAAAATTACAGGGCCACAGTCCAGCTTGGACATCAAGTCACTGGAATATTTGGAAAAGGATGCATAACTTGAATCAATGATTTGTTTTTGCCAAAAAAATCTGCTCAATGACTATGTAGAAATGGTGGATACTTCTTTTAAAAGCACTGTCAGGACCTAAAAGAAACATATTTTAAAAAAAAAGGTACTGGAAGAATAATTTTCAGAAAAAAATAAAGAAAGAATGACTGTGGAAAGTTTTCCTCCCACTGCAAAAACAGCCCTACTAAAAATAAGCAAAATATCCTTAAATTTGCTACAATTTTCTTGTTTTGAGCAAAAAAAATCTGCCAATGGGCTAAGCTAATTTTGCTTGGCTAGAATTCTTAAAACTAGCTTATAAATCTAGATGGAATCTGTCTTGTAACTAGATAAAATTGCCTTGAATTTGAGAAAAGTTTGCTTATTACAAGCATAGAAAAGTTAGTTTTTAAGAGAAGTTCACTTAAATTTGTGTTCTGCTTGTTGATTTAGCTTGTTTCAAGAATGTTTTTACTTAATTTAAGAATTAACATGTTTTTCATTTAGTAAAAAAGTCTTGGAATATGATAGATTTTCTTAAAACAAGACAATGTCTTTCTGATCTAGCTGGTTTAAAGAAATTATCCTCCAACTCCAAGAAAAACACTAAGCAAAATGAACTTAGAATAAGACATAATTTCTTAAAAATAAAATACAAATGTAAGTGTTTTTATCTTAAACACTTGCCATTTATTAAAACAGTCAAATCAGTTGACAAACAGTTCCAAAAGCATAATTCTCAATAACTCAGTCATCATCCTCAGAAAATGCAGTCTTTTGCGCTTTTTTAAAGGAATATTCCAACATTTTCGTTGTTTCGGTGTCTTACCTTAGTCCCCAGTCCATAACAAGCAGGTAGAGACCATTCTCTTGACTGTATGTCCAGTACCAATTATTTTGAGAGACTTCCAACCAAAGCCGCTAGCTTAGCTTGGCTCCATACAGGGAGTGTACGGGTACACTCCAGCCGGCCTCTGGGTACAGGCATGTCAGATAACTCTAGACGGTCAGATAGATTCAACTTATATTTGTGTGATTTCTTACACTGAGAAATTGTGTAACTGATCTTAATCTTAAAATAAGTAAAATAATCTTGTTCTTCTGTTGGGACTTCATTCAAACCACTGTTGTGGCTTGTTACCAGCAACGCTTGCTTAATTTTAGCTGTACTTTCTTACTAAGATTTTGTTACACATATTCTCTTGAAATAAGATTTTTTCTTTTCTAACACACATCTTGCTTGTCAAGATAATTTTTCTTTTTAGGAAAAATATAGGAACAAATTTCTAGAAACAAGCTTTTTTTTCTTTCTTAGAAATCCTTTTTTGCAGTGCAATGCGTGCTATCTTATATTTCTAAGAAGAGTATGCCAGAGTTTATCTTCTGTTTAGAGACATTTTTTGTTGAACAAAAGTTGTAGATCATTTCCAGAATATTTGTTCCCATAATGGACAATATAATTGCACTCTCCGCTTTAAATGTTAAAGACACATAACAATGTAGCTAGTGATTGTATGTTTACATCGGCATCAGTCCTTTTTTCCCTTTTGTTATATCTTGTCACAGCAGTGTTGTTTGTCTTTGGACTGCTGCTGTTTATCTGTTTCTAATCACTTAAGTCCTTGAGCTGCAGTCACTCCACACTCTGGTCTGAGGGGGCCTGCAGCAGCCCTGATAAGACAAACATACACTCACTTAGATACATGCACTTACATGTGCAAGTATTTTTGTATATAGAATAACACATAATCAAACACCCACCTGCACATGCACACAGTGGCATGTTTTAATGCAAACGTGGACACCAAACTCACGTAGAGATGCACACGCTGGGACATGTGCATCTATACGTGAGTTTGGTGTCTACTGCCAAGAGGCCAAGAGAGGCTAATAAACTAGCCACCTGCTATCTGTGCAGGAGCGGGGCCGTCTGTTCTCAGCATTAGTGTGTATGCACACTTGGATAAGAGAAGTGGAGTAGGAGTTCAGTCCTAATCAGCTGCTGTCTCTCCCTCCAATGGGAGTCCTCACTAAACACTCACAGCACCACATCTCCACAACAAACAAACACCCTCTTCATATCCACAGACTGACAGGCAGACACACCGACACACAGACATTGGTACAAGAGACTGTAAACTTTTTTCCAGTGTCATCTGGAAATAAAAGGAAGAGCTGAGTTGTGACAGGATATCATCATCATTTCCTTCTTTAACTGATTTAGCATGACTGCTCCTACTGTCTGAGAAACTGTGCTTGTGAACCTATTTGTAAGCTCGTCTAGTTTGTTGAGGCATAGTAACGCAGCAGGTAGAGCCCATGCTTGACAGCAAGGAGGTTGCTGGTTCGATCTCTGTGTTGGTCAGGGCCTTTCTGTGTGGAGTTTGCATGTTCTCCCCATGCATGTGTGGGTTCTCTCTGGGTACAAAAACACACTCATTAGGTTAACTGGTGAATCCAAATTGCCCTAAATTATGAGTATGAGTGTAAATGGTTGTCTGTCTCTCTATACGGCCCTATGATTGGCTGGTGACCACTTCTTGGTGTACCCTGCCTATTGCCTTAATGTCAGCTTGAATAGGCTTCGGCCCCCCATGACCCTAAAAGAGAACAGTGGTTCAGATAATGGATGAATATGAGGGTACAGCCAGTGTGGGAGGGTGTTTGGAAAAT
The DNA here is from genome assembly GCA_036419115.1 of Scarus forsteni. Taxonomy (NCBI): domain Eukaryota; kingdom Metazoa; phylum Chordata; class Actinopteri; order Labriformes; family Labridae; genus Scarus; species Scarus forsteni. The sequence continues at coordinate 1,874,970 of JAZDUH010000414.1, forward strand.
GTGGAAAAGAATTTAAAAAAGGACCAAAGTAAATTTATAGAAATAAAAAAACACAGATAAATATCTTTAAATGCTTTTATAGGTATTTATTTTTAGGCATTTATGCTATGTATATTTTTAATAAGGCAATCATACATATGTATGCTGTGCAGTGAGGGGTGAGGTCAAGCGGGGCAAGCTGCAGCAGCAGCCCACGCTGAAGTCCCCGCTACGGTAACAAAAAGAAAAAGAAAAAGGCATGGTCAGCAGTCTGCTTGGCTAGTTATTATTTTCTTTACAAGGGGGTGACTTCATTAGAACTGCAGAGCCCCGTCCAGAGCCCAGTCCACTATAAAGGCTCTCCTGCTCTTGTCAACTTTCAGACTCTTATTTCTCTGCCCTTCTTTAACCTCTGGTTCAGACGTTTGTGTGGTTTGTCAGTGCCACACCTGTACTATGTCATATGGTTCTATTAGAGCACATAAGATAAGACACCCATATGGACCAGGTTAAGCATTTAAGTGTTAAAGTTGTGATTAAAGGGACTGTGGGGAGTTTCTAAGAAATTACACAAAAGTCTCACTTTTAGATATATGCCTGATCAAAATACACACTTTAAGATGAGTTTTATAGCATCAAAATAGGTTATCTATAAATGCTATTCTTTAGCTTTGTGGTCGGGTCGGACAGAGCTGGGCTGGCCTGGATACTCAACTTCGGGAACAAGACAATTAAAACTGGAGCAACTTTATATTATTTGGGCATGTCTTAGAGCACTGGGCTGTAAGTAGTGATATAGCTGGCTACAAAACTACAATAGTAAGTTTTCCGAAAATTACTTGTCGTCACACATCAAAAACTACCACTACGTAACTAGAAAGAGATACATTACCTCGTCGCTTTACATCCTGTTAGTTGTTGAAAAAAGAAGTTGTAAAGCAATGCAGAGTTCTGGGGAAGGTCCGAGCTGCATTTATCAGCAACAAAACAATAAACACACGCTTTAGTTCGGGTCACGTCTTTTGGTGCATTCCAGTTGTAGTCAGAAGTAGGAATTTCAGAGTTCCGAGTAGGACACTGCAACTGGAACGTCCCCCGAAGTCGGAATTTCCTACTGGGAACTCGGTGAAACCTCGTCACCCACGAGTTGACAATCGAAGATGGATGCCCCCAGTGTAAACAGTTATTTAGCTCCTGTAATAATCAATTTATTTGCTCTTCTGACTGAGGTGTGTCGCTCTAGATCAGCTGTATACATAGTATTGTTAGACTTATATTTACAAAAATGCTGCCATGGTGATAATCACATTCTTCATGTGATATTTGTGAACAACAACACAGGTCGTGCTAACAACAGCTAACAATAGCCTGGTAGATCGGCTTGTTTTTTCTGACTTCAACTGGAATGCCGATAAGTCGGAGATGATGTCACTCCCAGTTCCGAGGTTACTGGAACACAGCATTACGACAGTCGCCGCGCGTGCTCATGGGTAGCAGAGTCTTTATGTCGCCGGAAACAGATTCTCCTCATAGCACCTTTAAGATGGATACAGCAGAGGAAGACTCTCCTGAGCTCACATTACCACATCATAAAACCATGTTTGAGGTTTTTGAAATAAGGAAACCCCTAAAAAAGATTGTTGTAAATGTTTACTCTGTTTATTACGTACAGACTTCATCATAAGCTATATTAAGTATGTTTGATTTTGACCATTATCAATCAACTAAATTAGTGTTTGTATATGTGATCAAGGTAGGCTTAATAATTACATACTGTAAGTCAGAATATAGTTTACACAGTCAGTTGAGATATAAGTATGAATGAAGTAGCTACACAATGACCCTTTATCTTGAGCTCTAACTGCTGCAGAGACATGAAAACAGAATGGTACAGGACTATGCTTCACCATTTCATAGTATAGAAGGGCAAAGATGTCTATAAATACGTAGAGAAGTATTTTTTACACTGAGTGACATTTTGGGATTGAAGATCATCAGCTATTTTTGGATTTACCTATTATTTTGGCAGTGTGAATATGTATCATTTGAGTTTAGATTTAATGTAAGACTTTTTTAAGTAACTATATTTTTTTCCCGATGTTTGCCTGACTGTCCTCGTTAAATGTGAGTAAATAGTTTTAAAATGTTGTTTTGCATCATGAATACTGTGATATTCTTAAAAGCAGCAATAATTTAACAGGGCCAATGTGATCAATGTTTGTGTAATGTTTCACTGGAAGGGTCTCTCCACCAGTTCTGGATTGTGTACTGTGTCCTCCACCATGTTTAATCAATACACATTATTGTGCGACATGAATAGTTGTATAGTTCTCAGTTTAAATCATGGTTTCTCTATCATAGATGAATCAGTAAGACATCAGTCATTTTAAATTCTTTACTTATTGAGTGATGGGAAGTGATTGTCCTGGGTGAAAACAACATTAGATAATCTCTGGAGCAAACTGAACTGTAACATTGACAGAGCTATCATCACAGAGACATGCACACGCACACACATGCACACACTCTCATATGCAGTGATCCCACTGTCAGATCAGTGTGAGTCTGTTTGTGGCAGCAGCGTGTGTCCTGTGCAGTGTTGATGCTGTGATTACAGGCAGTGTTTAAGGTTTAGGATGAGTCATCTTATAGTGTCTCCACACACACTCACGGACAGAGTAATCTAGATAAAGATCATCACTCACACCCACCCCCCAATGACAATGCTCACAGCCTGGCAGGATTTATCTTCACCATGTTTGAACATCTTTGTAATTGTGCTTCAATTCCAACATGCTGTTAGTGAGACAAGAAACAAGACAACTGTAGCAGGAAGAAATCTTATAAATTGAAAACATTAGGAGAGGCAATTTGAAAGTGGTGTTTTAATTTTCACACTGAGTGCTTGTTATTAGAGAAAGAAAAATTCATGAATAGCTCCCTGGGTTTGTTTGTTACAATGAGCAAAACAGCAAGATCCCTTTCTGTTTTATACTCTGCTTGTCAGACTAAAATCTGCAAATCTAAAATTTAGATGTTCTTCTTCATCCCATCCTCGTCCTATTATCTTTCTTTATTCAATATAGAGTTTAAGTTTGCAGTTTAAGTTTAATGATAGATCAAAAAGTTATGACATATTATGCTTCCAAAAACTTTTGTGATTACAACCTGTGCAAGTTTTGTAATGAGGTCACTCACGAAACACTGTGTGTGACTTATACTTATTATAGCAACAAATGTTGCCTCTTTCAAAACAGCATGAGCCAAATTTTTTTGTAATGTCAGGGTCTTGTTTAAAGGAGGCATAGAGCACAGCGGTCTGGGTCATGCTGTTTTGAATTTTGCTGTTTTGAAGATGCAACTTCTTGCAGCAAGGCCAGGTGCAGGATGCAAAGAGATCAAATTAATTGCCCAGATTATTGACCATTTGCATGTGAGGTCACATATTTTGGGTGGACGGCAAAAAGGATGCTGTCTAGCATGTAACTTAATGGTGGTTAACTTAAACCTATACCAAAATTTTCTTCTGTTTGGTGTTTTCACTCTTCAAGGAATTCTTTTAATGTCAGTTTCATATATCCGGGAGTCATTTTATGAAGCTTAAACTATCATTTGCAACACTTCATGGGCTAACGCTACTGCTAGCAATCGTCAAGTAAACTTGTCTTTAAAAACATGGCTGTGTCTTTATCCAATAGAAAATCTGTGTGAATCAAATACTTACTTTGAAAATGACCTTTCAAATGACCCTTCTGATTTATCTTTTCAGTTTTAAAAAAGTTGATTTGGGTCCATACAAGCATAAATAATATTACAGCAATGAGTGTCACAGACTAGCTGCTGCTGTCCTCTGATCCTCAAACATCTTAAAGTATCTTGAATAATTTTTACCGAGTCACACTGATATTTCACTGAATATAAAAAAACCTACGCCCATAATTTGAACACCTGCCTCGAGTAAATGTTCTCAGGCCTGCATTCAACTTCTATTGAGGTTTCTGCCATTTGTGATTCAAACCCTTAACCCTATAAAGCCAATCGTATCATATTTGATACATACTTTTATAATATCTCTATCTACTCAATATGATCAACAAATTACAAAAAAAATATCTAATTACAATCAGATAAATGATAAAATGTCCTCAAATGGATTATCAGTTGCCAACAACACCCAATGTATCAAATGAGATACGAAAAATCCAAATGATGAATTTTATGGACATTTTGATTTTTGTGGATTTTAGCAGAAAGTGAAACAAACATTTCGGCTCCAAAAAGTTAGAATTTTCTGGTTATAATATAGTTTTGAGCCTTAAAGGGTTAATTATCCATCAGCAGTGTGTGTAATGTGTGTTCATACAAGTCTCATGTATCCAAAACAAGTGGCAGTCATAATCCCTGGAAAGATGGCCAAATTATGTTGCTGGACAGTGGTTGTTTTTCCTTTTTTAAGCCTCCCTGTAAACAGCCGTTCTACAAATGGCTGCTATGCAATAACTATTGGCTAAAATGCTCTATAGTCTGTTGACAACACTGGTACTTCTTCCATCCACAGAACTGTGTGATGTCATGCTAATCACGTGTCTACAAATGATCAATACATGGATTTGTGTTTTGGCGTAGTATAGATCAAACACATCAGAGTGTTCACTGTCAATAGGGTGACTGGCCTTTGCTATTTACACAGTGAATGTCATTATTTTGTCTGAATTTTGCCCAGATGTTTTGTTTTTCACTGAAGCATTTACAACATGAGATAATCCAAAGGAAGAGTCAGGCACTTCTACAATAATATAAAAGCTAAATAAAATATTTTGAACAGCCTGTGTTATTACCTGTGATCGTATTAATCAGTGAGATTCATTATCATGTTTACAAATATTAGAAATGTAGCTCCATGTTTTATAAAATGTTCATCTTGGTGTCTTGGTGTATTTTGTGTGCTGGAGTGCATGGGGAAAGTGCATTGAGGAGCACTTCAAAATGCTGTGTCTCAGCTCTCTGTCCCGTTATAAACTTCAAACCAGATTCTTGACAAATGCTGTGATATCTAATATATAGATGTTGGAGCTATTCACAGGATATTGCCTCATTCAACTTTACTTATTTAGTTGTTATCTTGATTGAATATGATCAGAAAATAATGTTCATTATTGCCAGTTTTAATATTTAGAATATTTGGGCATATAATTAGGCTTTTATTTTGATGGGTTTGGTCATTTGGCACTGGGTGGTATGGATATAGAGGGGCAGGTAAGACAGGATATGTGGGCACCTGGGGTGGTGATAGTTTTTTTTTTTACCGGGAAATCAGAAAAACAGGAAGTCAAGAGCACATGAGGACGCCAATTTGTTTGCAATCCTTAATAAACTAAAGGAAACTGGATCTTGTGGCTTGTACATTAACATTTTTTGATCTTGTCTCGTATCCACTCTCCCCCGCCACAGTGGCTGCTTAGAGAATTATAGCTGTTTTGAGTTGACAAAACCAAATGACCACTATAAGGCTTTAGAGCAGTTACAGTTATTTTCTGTGTCCTCATGCTAGAAACACATCAGTTTTGCACCTGAACTCTTGGTCTTTCCAAGAATTTGGAGTTTCCAGACCTTTGTGATGTCAAAATCAAACAGGGCTCTTTTGGAGACACTATCATTCAGGTGTATATTAATTTATTTTGAATTGTAAATACAAACCAAGAAAACATGAGTGGTGCAGTCACATAGACATTAGGGGTGTAACGATACACATAATTCACAGTTATGCCTAAACCAGGCACATTTTTCAGTGCATACCTAGAATCATAAAAAACAAAAACGTCACCATGTACAAATAAGAAAAAGTAAAAAAAAATAAATGTATCTAATAGAGAACTCACCCATCTTATGCGGTGCATTCTTAGCAGCAGAGTAAATATTACAAAGAACTAGCTATAAGTGTATCAAGTGTCCGTAACATGTCCTGAAACCCGGCGTTATCCACAACAGAAAAGGGTCTCATGTCGACAGCAATAAAAGTAACTATCGCCCGGTCGATTTCCTTTGCCCTCTTTGAATCATGTGCTAAAGGCTGTCTAAATGACCCAGGTAAAGTCTGTAGCATGTGTGCTGCTTGTTGTTTCTGTCTGGTTCCACTTGTTTTAACACCGGGATGATGTCGGCGTAGATGTGTGGACGTAGGTTAGCATCGTGTTGCACTTCCGACATACTGTTGTGTTTACCATCACGCTTACCATCAGGGTCATACTTAACACGGAAGCCAAAGTAGTCCCAAACGCCAGATCTGAATGATAGTGGAGGGTCTCCAATTTCAGCTGAAGGTAAAGCACTTGACATGTTGCAGCGCCCTAGCGTATGTAGCTTTTTCTGTCTCAGCAGCTTGGCCGAATGAAAGGGGAGGAACTTTGAGCGCATAGCACCTCGTCAGAAGTTGATCAAATAAATAAATACAAAATTGGGTATTGTTTGGTTCATAGGGTGTACCAAACTGAGGCCACTGTATCGAACAGTTCAATACAGATACATGTATTGTTGCACCCCTAATAGACATATGTCAATTTTGCTTATTGAGCTAACAACATTTATCATTTTGCTGTCAGCAGTTTAAGGGTCTAACATATTTCACTGTACATTTAGATTATATACACCTTTGCTTCTTTAATGAGTCATAGTAAACTTATTGTTTGCATGACATCTATAGGCCGTGTTTCATAAGTTCAGTTATCTTCTGTTTTCAGTGCTAAATCATTTATGTTCCTTTCGATTCAAACAGGCAAAGAAAGGCAGTGTGTAGAAATGACAGACAAGACAGCCATCGTCAGAAACAGATGGAGGGAATGCGCCACCAAGTCCCAAACAGTGGGAAAGTCCTAAGGGATATATTTGTTCTGCTCCCCCTCTGCTATGCCTCACTGTCCCTCTTCCTCTCGCTCACTGCGTCCCTCTCTTTTTTCTTCCTCTCTCTCTCTCTTTTTCTCTCTTCTTCTCTGTTTGACTTCCCTGACTGCTCTGTGATTTGTTTTGTTCTCTGCTAATGCTATCTGTTGCTATTCTCAGAAGCTCATGGGCTACATGGATGGGTAGTATGTATACACAAGGCTCAAGTGAGGCATCGCATCAATAATGTCATGGCTGAGTGTGTGTGTGTGTGTGTGGGTGTGTGTGTGTGTCTCTGTGGCAGACGGGGTCACTGAGAGTAAGGAAGGGCCAGTGAGTTAAAGAGCTGGTTCATAAGAATAGCCTCAGTCCACATTCACAGACAGCTATACTATCTATTTGTTGGCTGTGAATATCAGAGCACTATTGGAGTAAATTTTGATTTGGGCAACTTCTAGCAAAAATCTCTCCTCCAGAAATATAATCTTTTGCTCTCATAGTGACCGTAAAAGAACAGTAATGCTCTGTTTTTCGAGCCTCCTCTCTTCATGGTGGCATTGCGGCTGATCCCAGTTGATTAACATGTTGTCAGTAGCTGTGGCTGGGTCTCCCTGCTCTCTGCAAGCCACTGTGCAAAGACAAGACACAGAATTGTGTAATATATTACTTTAGAGACATGTGATTGGTTAGAATGCGGGACTTTATTGCATGTTGTGAGTACAGTGCATATGGTTCTGATTTGGGTTACTCTTTTCCCCAAGCTGGAGCGCAGTCACAGACATCCAGCCACACACATGCAGCTGCACACAGACGAACACGGAGGGATATGCATGAAGAAACGCACTTATAAATACAGTAACACACAGTTTGCACACACATAGGCATATCAGCAGCTCCTGAGCTGATCACAACAGTCTCTGATTCCTGCCCTTTGGCTTTCTGACACTGTTATAGCTCATTTCTCATGACTGCTCTTGCAGTTAATTGCCAGTCATGGTCGGTGTGCCCTTATTGAGTAGTCCTGATTAAATATCCTGAGGTTGACATGGAGTCATTATTTTAATAGGCCTACCCTTGACTGAGGAACATGTTTCATAATAAATAAAGAAAATCCTAAGCTGTATGGTGATCACTTCTGTAATGTTGAAGCAAGAACACTTTATTGCAGAAGAAATGTGAACTGGATTTATTCTTTAAAACTGGTATTATTTGACCAATTCTTTGAGAATCATCATTACAGTGTGTATTTTCAAATAAGGACAATCACTCAGAACACTGGGTGGTAAAACCTGACTTGACACTTCCATTCTTTTTAAATCTAAAAACAAGAGATTTGTTCATGTTTAAACATGCCAAACACAAAGACAGTCCATTCCAATGTTAACTAAATGGTTAAAGAAAGCAGCTTATGATTATTTGCAATAAAAAATGTTATTTTCTTTTTCCATTTAAAACAGAGTTGCGTCTGATCTCAAGGCTTTGAAAGAAAATGAGACTCTCATGGGGCAGTTCAGGCAAGTTTGTTTGGTAGTCATAGCACCGACATTAAAAACAAATGAAATTTGTTGAGTTGCAACAGAAGCTGTCAATGCTGCCAGCTCTCAGAGCATAACTATGTAGGAGGTAAAGAAGAAAGGGTCTTATTACAGAGTTAAGGCCAAGAAGATCTTAGCTCTACAGCAGACCTTCTGGTGGATGTCTGCAGGTACTCTGGTTTCCTCCTACACATCAAAAATGCTCATTAGCTCGTTAATGACTCTTAATTGTCCTTAGGTGTGAGTGTGTAAGTAGATGGTAGTCTGTCTCTACATGTCAGTCATGTGAGCAGCTGGTGACTTCAGTGTCTGCTGAAACAGGCTCCTGGGGACCTGTGGCATGTTTGCCTCCACTTTCTGCTAATTATTACAGTTTTTTTGACGTTTTGAATCCTTTGATATTCTCTTCCACATTTCCCTGGATTGTTGAAGGTCGTGGTGAATTCCATTTGAGGTTGGTGTGTCTGACTTGCACATTAGATACAGTATGTGACTGGTGTTATGCCCAGCTCGTTGGAGAGCATAACAAAGAAGGGAGGTCGACACTGTGACAACTTTTAGATAAAGTAATTAATTTATTAAAGAACTCAGCAAAGAAATATATGTGGTTAAGTCAGCTATCAGTGTGGTGAGGGTGTTTGGGTGCTGTGAGACTATGTGTATGTGAACATAAGCTATGTATTAAAGACAACAAAGGCTAACATAACCTAACCTAAACCAAACCAAAAACCAAGGTGGGTGTCTGGCAGGCACCAGCCATCCAAGGAGAGAGAGAGAGCCATCTTGGATTTCCCAGGCTCTTTAAGCTCCACTCAGGTGAAGCCAATCCTAAACGAGGTGTTAGGAGTATCTGCTGCTTCTCCTGAACAGCAGAGGTGAGGTGAAAGGAGAGGAGAGGGACAGGCAGGCCAGGAGGATCTGGAAGTAAAAGCAGAGGCAGGAAAACAGGAAGGCACACATACCCCATGACCCCAAGGCCCATGGCCGAACACCTGATGGGGAGCTTCAGGTACTCTAAATTTAACAGCTCCTAACCGGATTAGTTTTAATTGAATAACAATGTCCCAGATGACTGAGAACCTACACCAGGGGTGGGCAACCCAGGCCTCCACGTGCCACCCTTGGCAGTGCAGACTTGAATGGGCCCTATGGATGATGAGAGGCCCCATTTGACAGAGTTAAATGACAGTGGGTGACAAAGTGTGCAAAGTTACCAAAACCCATCTTATAGAAGTTTAGCTCTGTTAGGCCTGTTGTTTTCACGAACTTTACTGACGAGCTTTGGACCTACATGTCTTTATGAGCAGATATTTACATATACTCAACAAAAATATAAACGCAACACTTTTGTTTTTGCTCCCATTTTTCATGAGATGGACTTAAAGATCTAAAATTCATTCCAGATACACAATATTACCATTTCTCTCAAACATTGTTCACAAATCTGTCTAAATGTGTGATAGTGAGCACTTCTGCTTTGCTGAGATAATCCATCCCACCTCACAGGTTTGCCACATCAAGATGCTCATCAGACACCATGATTAGTGCACAGGTGTGCCTTAGACTGTCCTCAATAAAAGGCCACCCTTAAATGTGCTTTTTTTTTGCTTTATTGGGGGTCTGGGGACTCAGAACCAGTCAGTATCTGGTGTGACCACCATTTGCCTCATGCAGTGCAACACATCTTCGCATAGAGTTTATCAGATTGTCAATTGTGGCCTGTGGAATGTTGTTGTGAGGCCGGTTGGATGTACTGCCATATTCTCTGAAACGCCTTTGGAGACGGCTTATGGTCGAGAAATGAACATTCAATGCACGAGCAACAGATCTGGTTGACATTCCTGCTGTCAGCATGCCAATTGCACGCTCCCTCAATGCTTGCGACATCTGTGGCATTTTGCTGTGAGACAAAACTGCACATTTCAGAGTGGCCTTTTATTGTGGACAGTCTAAGGCACACCTGTGCACTAATCATGCTGTCTGATGAGCATCTTGATGTGGCACACCTGTGAGAATTTATGGATTATCTCAGCAATGCAGAAGTGCTCACTATCAAACATTTAGACAGATTTGTGAACAACATTTGAAAGAAATGGTAATATTGTTTATCTGGAATGAATTTTAGATCTTGGAGTCCATCTCATGAAAAATGGGAGCAAAAACAAAAGTGTTGCGTTTATATTTTTGTTGAGTGTAGATAAAGAGTTCAGGCCCTTTCTGTTGTTCAAAGACTGAAGAAACTTACCAACATCAACTGTGTTAGCAACTTGCAGTGACTGATCAGATCACCAAAATGCAAAGCTGTGCAGAGAAAAGTGTTGCCGGGGATCACAGGGACAGGCAGGCACCTGTTTAAATAAGCAGCATATGTGAATTTGCAGAGCAGTGCTGTTAATAATTGTTTCATATGTGTTTACATGTTTGATAATTGTAATTGTTTAAATGTTTGGAAGCATTTCCTTGTGGTGATCATTCTTCTCCACATTTACCATCAATTTTCCATTTAAAAAAAAATATGTTTATTAGCACAAATTAATGAAGGAGAATTCTGGAGTGGTAAATGTGCAGCTATGCATAAAGCTGGGACTGAGAAAAGGTACTTTTTTTTGTTACAGACCAATTTTGACAAAAGTCTGATGAAGTATAAACTTGGTTGAGGGGGTGTTATAATCAGTTAGTAGCAGTGCTGTGACTTCTCCACGAGCCACTGTCCTTCCGTTGCTTGGCTATGGAGAGTAGAGTCTCTTTTGCTGATGCCTGAGTCCCTAAAATGTTTGAGTTGTCAGTTGATTAGAAAAGTGATTACAAGTGTAAGTCCATTTAAGATATTTGTTATTTTTGTATTAATTGTAGTAAAAGATGCCAAAGTGATTAATAAACAGGTTTAAAATATTGTTTGTTATTCATAAATAAATACAATTAACAGCTTCAAGTTTAAAGCTAGTGGAGTCTATCCCAGGGTGACACATGGTGATGTGTCCTTGGGCAAGACACTTAACCCCAAGTTGCTCCCACTGCTGCGTCAGTGGCGTATGAAAGGGCGTGAATGTGTTAGAGATACTGATGGATAACTAATATAGAAACTCAGAACCATCAGTGAGTGAATGTGAGAGCGAATGGGTGTGAATGGGTAGGTGTGACCTGCGGTGTAAAGCAGCTTTGAGTGGTCAAAGACTAGAAAAGCGCTATATAAGCTCAAGTCCGTTTACCATTTTACCATTTATGAGACAGACAACCATTCATTCTCATACTTATACCTAAGGGCAATTTGGAGTCACCAGTTAAAGGTGCTATGAGGAGAATTTATTTCCGGTGGCATAAAGACTCTGCTACCCATGAGCACTGTCGTAAAGACGTGACCCAAGCCAAAGCGTGTGTTTGTTGTGATGCTAATAAATGCAGCTCGGACCTTCCTCAGAACTCTGCATTGCTTTACAACTTCTTTTTTCAACAACTTACAGGATGCAAAGTGACGAGGTAATGTATCTCTTTCTAGTTACGTAGCGGTAGTTTTTGATGTGTGACAACAAATAATTTTTGGAAAACTTAGTATCATAGTTTTGTAGCCGGCTATATATCTCTACTTACAGCCCGGTGCTCTAAGACATGCCCGGATAATATAAATTTGCTCTAGTTTTACTTATCTTGTTCCCGAAGTTGAGTATCCAGGCCAGTCCAGCCCCGTCCGACCCGACTGTGAAGCTAAGGAATAGCATTTATAGATAACCTATTTTGATGCTATAAAACTCATCTTAAAGTGTGTATTTCAATCAGGCATATATCTAAAAGTGAGACTTTTTTGTAATTACTTAGAAACTCCTCATAGCATCTTTAACCTACTGAGCATGTTTCTGGTCTGAGGGAGGAAGCCAAAGGGGTAGAGAACCCACACATGCAAGAAACTAAATATTCATCCTCAAATGAAAGTTAAAGAAAATGGGAAAAAAAATTATATTATCACGTTCTTTCATGTTGCTAATAGTACTTAATTAAACTACATAAAAAAAACTAAATCTTTTTTTTTAATTATAGCTGTTGATAAAAAGATGCTTTGTTTTTACCACTTGGAGCTGTGGGATACATCAGGATCATAACTGGGGCAATCATGATTCAACATGAAGCCCCTGCATTAGCAAACACCCTCACGACAAAGTTCAGTTGTTAGTTGAGTTCTTACCACCACATCCTTGAAAACAACAGTTGGAGGTAACTAGGTCAACAATAGACACACATAGAAACACCTTATGCTCTGAATAATTCATTTCAGCCTCTCTTACTCAAAAGGAAAGTTTTTGTTTACTCAACACCTGATTAACCACAGTGGGGCTGACTTTTTGGCAGGGGAGACTGTCGCTTTGTTCATTTAATAATGTCTCACACAATGTTCCTGCGGTTGATGGATTTAATCTCAGCTCATTTCCAGACAAATACACACCTCTATTTTTACATCAAACAACATCTCAGTTCAACATAGGATAGTTTTGAGAGTTGTTTTTTTTTTTTTAGAGATATGCCCACAGTGGTTTGGCCAACGAACTTTTCAACCATATACATCTATGAAGACAGAAAAAGTAAAAACAGACCAAGAGAGGCAGCAACATTCCACATATTTATTACTTTTTAATGTGAGTAAGGTCTTTTTTTTTGCGATGATGTAGACTTCTGACCTCAGGTCTATTATTGAACATACAGCACAGCCCTTTAGAGGTGAAATGAATATTTTATCATACTATTTTGTCCTTTTCCTCACAGTTCTTGCAATTTTAAAGCCCAGAGTGACACAAATTTGTGTCACTCTGGGCTTTAAATGGTGCAAAGTTGAAAAGTTTCATAATCAGAGAGACAGATGAAGATGGAAAAATATGAGAAGTATTCAACCAGAGCAGTTAATGAGAAGGGGTAGGAGAAAATATTGATATGGCAATATTTTGCCCTCTTGTTATGTGAAATCTGTTTATTCAGAAATCTGTCTCATGTTGAAAAGCCATCTAATGAAGTTGTGTTGGGTGTGTAAAAGGGAGGAGGGCAGAGACAAAGGGACTAAAGTAAGGACTGAAGGTTGTGGCAGATCCATGAGCCAATCAGAAATCTGTTCTCATCATGACTGTCTCTGATATGCATTTATTTAAGATGTGATGAAGTTACATGTAGCCTACAGGAAGGTGAAATCTCTTGCCAGGCAATGCTGCCGGTAGCACCTCCTCCGGTGCCCATGGGTTATCAGGGTCATCAGCCAGGGTGTAAAAATGATTTGTTCGAAGGATAACAAAGAGCCGTCAGTCAGAAGGCACTGGCAGGTTAGGAATAATTAATAACTGTCTCGATGACTTCCCCACCTCGAGGGTTAATTGTTGTAATTTTTTGGAGTATTAGTTTTCCTCACTGGGGGTTCCTCTATGATGATTCTTGTAATTTATTATAATTAGTTGTCTAAATTTTGGAGACACATCATCAGTAGTGCACCTCAGAATCATCGAGTGTTTCGGCCATTACCACTAGACACTCTCATCCGAGGAAAGCCCCGCCGGGGGGTGATCAAGTCCTTGGTGTGTCCCTTGTGTGTTTATGAGAATTATATTAGCTATGCAAGGTATTAATGCGCTATTTTTTTTTTTTTTGCTTTTAACCAGTCATATTGGTTTTTACAGTGCCATATTTTTGTGGTGTTATTTTAAGCCTGTATTAGCCATACTTAGCTATCTTGTCATATTTGGCTTTTCTAGTGTTATTTTAAACCTTTATTAGCATACTTACCTTTCATAGTGTCATATTTGGCTTCTGTAGTGTTATTTTAAACCTTTATTAGCTATACTTAGCTTTTATATTGTCACATTTGGCTCATTTTACTGTTATTTAAAACCTTTTTAAGTCATATAAGCTTTTATAGTGTCATATTCGGCTTTCATAGTGATATTTTATAGATTTCTAAATCATGCTTAACTCTCACAGTGCCATGTTTGGCTTTCATAGTATTATTATACATCTTTATAAGTCATACTTACCTTTTACAATGTCATATTTGGCTTTCACACTGTTGTTTTACATATTTTAAGTCATTCTAAATTTTGATAGTGCCGCACTTGGCTTTTCAAGATTTTTAATAGGATCCTTCCTTCTAGGCCTATGTGGTTGTAAAGGTAGCTTCTGTAGAAGAGTAATCAATAACAACCATGGAAAGAGTGATTCATTAAATTTTAACATTAACATCTATATTAATTATAAGGTAGAGAGGACTGATGTTAAATAATACAGAGGCATTCACCTGAACTGCAATTCAGTTTGGTCAAATTAATTTGAAAATGAGACTTGCTGATGAACTTAGTAAACTCCAGCTGGACGAGCGTTAATCTCACTGTGATGTGTGGATGGTATGGGTCATAAAGACCTGCTCAGATTACCTGTTTTATGTAACAGCTGAGACCAACCAGCACTTTCATGGCAGAAGTTATATGGCTATGAAGAATGTACAGATACATACAGATGAAGCAGCAGCTCATTTTGAAGCTCCTGGCATGGTTGGTAAATCAGGGGTAGTGCAGGTTATCAGAAATGAGATTTTATTTGTAAGTGTGTAAGCAGAATGTTCCCAGGTCTACACAGAGTTATCATATCTGAAGTACTCATGCATACATATATATATATCTATATATATCTATATATATCTATCTATATCTATCTATCTATCTATCTATCTATCTATCTATCTATATGTATATATATATATTTTTTTTTTTTTTTTTTTTTTTTTTTTTTATGTAGTTTTTGGGCATTTTGTGCCTTTATTGATAGGAGAGAGACAGTGGATAGACTTGTGAAAGGGGGTGAGAGAGTAGGGGAAGAGACTCTGCAAACCGGTCACAGGTGGGATTCGAACCTGAACCGGCAGAAGCAAGTACATGTTGTGCCTGTTCGCTAACCACTCCGCCAAACCAGCACCCCACTCATGCATATTTATTGTGTGTTTTACATATAGTTGCACATATGTGCAGGTATGCATTTATTTATTCAATACTAATGGTGCAGAACCCAGCAGGCTGTGCTGAAGTTGACTGGTACAGACACATACACTGTTCACCCTTAGTGATTATGGACATTTATTCCTGCCTGGATGTTCTAGACAGATTTATTCGAATGCCGGTAATGACACGAAGAAGTGATTCTTTGGTAGTCATCTGAACACAGATGCGGATCAAGGAATTTTAAGCAGCATTTTCCCACATATGCCAGAATAACTCAGATAAGAATGTTGGAAAGGCTTTGGTGGAGGTTCGTGCACTCGGAGCACTTCTAGTTTTTGATAAAATTGTCCAATAGTGATTATTTCCCACCTGGGCTTTTCTAGTTCAAAGCAGCGGAAATGAAAAAGAACTGGAAAAAAATGTCATTTTTTTTCAGACTTTGCCAAAAAGAAATAAGTAAAAACAGATATTAGGAAGATGTTATAAATTAAAAAAAAACATTCCACTGGAAATTCCCCAATAGCCTTTAATGAGAATTTTTTTCTATCATTCAAACAACAGCACTGAATACTGATCCCTCTGTTGTGTACAAAGACTTCTTAAAAGTTTGCTCAGAGCACAATTTTAAATGCAAATGCAAAATATATATATTCACAGTTGAATGAAGACTTCCTTTGTTGTTAGGTGTTCATTAAGAGCATGTTTATGTTAAAGAAAAGACTCAGTGTAACATCACAGAGGGAGCTGCGCGGTCAGTGTTTTCCCCACCGGCTCTATTAAAAAACGCCAAGCCTCTGTCCCACTTCATCAAATTTAATTGTCTCAACAAACCTCAGTGCTCCAAACTTTGCCCTCACTATAACCTTACTCCTCTGTTCTCTGGTTGTCCCCTCCAGTCTCTTTTCTGTCTCCTTCTTTCCTCATCTTTTCTTCCTAACCCTCCTCTTGTTTACTTTTGCTTTACTCGTCAGCCCCCTGCCCTTAAATCCCTCTGTCAAGCTCTCCCTCTGTGCCTGCTCCTGACAGCCTTTTTGAAACCACAGCCTTGCTTTTGTTTAGACCCTCCTTACAACAAACAAACAAACAAACAAACAAACAAACAAATAAAAACAGCCAAAGGTAGCTTCTAAAGTGGAATAAGAAACAACCTCTAGCTGAAGAAAATCTATTCAATCTTACAGCCCTCCCTGCATTAGGGTGGAGGAAAATGAAGGCTTTGACTTTGACAGTCTATGCTTGAAGTAACACTTGTGTGAGGCACAAATCATTCCCAGCGGGAGGCTGCTGCATTCATCATATGTCTTAGGTTGATTTTACTTAAAAGAAGAATAGGAAATGTGTCAGCCGCTATGAAAGATGGCAGTGACATTCTGTAATTGCTTGTATTTTCATATCAATACAATTGAATGGGGGTGATATGAATAAATATTAGCTTTTAGGTCATGCAGCTAAAATGAGAGATGAAGATGAAGCCATGGACTGCCACTAAAACATTTTTATGCTTTCATTATTGTGTTGTTTTTAGTCCAGAAGAGTCAAGTAAAGAATCAGTCTAATGCTGAAAAGTCACACACCCACACACACACACTCTGCTCCTCAGGTTCCCCAGCTCTTCATGTCTTAGAGCACTCTGCATATTTTAGCATCCATATGAATCTCATGACTTTTAATGGCTCTAATTGGCTTTAGCTCATCACTCTGTTGTGGGCTTTAATCTTTTGCGTGCCATGGCCTCACCCATACTTAGCTGAGGCAAAATAAATGAATCTGTGTTCATCCATCTCCTGCTTCCTCTGCAAGAGGCCTCACAAGTCCGTATGAAAACCAATGCACTGGGAAAAGTGGCTGCTTCGTATGGCAGGAATGGAAATAAAGTAGTCTGCTAATGTCAGTGTGACAGGGAAAGCTTTTGTCAAGTGGTGTTAAAAATGCTTTCACTCCAGTATTGTTTCACAATGGTTTTATAATTCATGTAAAATATTTAATGGTAAATTCTGTGCCTTTTTGAAGCTTGCAGAATATAATATGTATTTGCTCTATTGATTCCTACATCACTATTTTACTCAGTGTGGCAAAAACAAAACAAAAAGTAGTCTGGACAGTCTCAACGGCTCCTTAATGATGTCCTTAAGCCCATTTACGTCAGTATGACAACATGAATTTTTCCATCATATGGTGTTCACTTGGGCTGCAACTAATGATTATTTTCATAATTGTTTAATTGGACAATTATTTAAATGATTAATTGATTAATCGAAAAATGACACATTTTTGCAATTTCCTTTACAATTTAGCTCAAAGTTGTTTTAGGTATTTTCTAAACAACAATAAAAACAATAAAAAGCATTTCCTTCAGTATTAATATTTTATTACAGCTTTTTTCTTTCTTGACTCACTGTGAAAAACTGTAAGCACATTAACAAACTTGTTTGCATGTTGTTCAAATAAATGGCTACAAACTTACTTTTTTCTTGAAACAAAGCAGGCAAAGTAGTAGCAGTCTTGTCTATAAAGTATTCAATAAAATAAGGCGCTGCTGAATGTAACAAACAAAAATAATCTTTATACCGAGGCGAGTCTTCGTCCGTCTCCAACACGCCGACGTGCTTCCTCAGTAAGTGCTCTTTTGTAGAGGTCGTGCTCCCATGCCAGATGAAGTCGGCCTTGCAATGTTTGTTGCAAGGCCGTTCTTCTGTTCTTCTTACTTGTGCCCAATGCCCACAGCAAAAATTGTGCACACCATGTCCTATCTGACAGCCCCTTAAAGTCAAAAGACCATTTTAACATTATATTCACAATCTTAAACTCCTGCTAGTTGGCTTCTTGTCTGTTATTCCTTTTTGTTTATTAATCCATTGTTTTATTAAATGGTTTTCCGTATCGCCGTAAGTAGGTTTGGTCTAATAAGCTGTCCTTTTGGGAAATGACCCCTAATCTCGTTACAGCAAACTCCTGATAAATGATACCTTTTTCATTTATGCTACATTTAAATAACATCTTGTTTTGTGTCAGATGGTTGTCTGGCTGCCTCCACTCTGTGTATTTATGGTTTTGAATCATGGTGTGTAGAAGGCACAGGTGTGGCTGAGAAAGTGAGACCATTAGCAGGTTCACACCGTGGAACAGGTTATCTCTTCTGGGGAAAAGGACGGAGGGGGTTGTTTTCAAGTGCTGCTTACTCAGACTGAATAAGCTCATATTTAAAGTTCGATACGCCCTTTGTGTGTTTGATGTGCCTCCTCCATGTGATAGTATACTTCTATGCTTGACACAAATTGTCTGCGGTATCAGGACTTCTCTTTCTCACCCTCTTTATGGTGCCAGAAACTGCAAGTGTGATGTCCTATCATTGTTTCATCAGCAGTGTGCGAGGATGAAAGAAGTCCGGAGATGGTAGAAAATGAATGCAGAGTCATTGACAACATGTGATGAACACCAATGTGACTGGTAACCACAGAGTTGACTTTTTAACCAATCAGAGCAAACTGGGCTCATGTGGAGAGAGCTAGGAGCTGTAACAGAGACTCTCAGACAGACAGAAAATACAGCTGAGTCATAAATACTGACTATATGAAAATATAAAGTAAATGTGAACTTACTATAGCAGTCGTCAAAAAAAATATAAGAAGACAAGTGAAGGCAAAATATCCTTCTTAAACATTCCTCAAAAGTTTATTTACTTTGCATTTTGTTGGAAAGCAGATATCACAGTATTTGAATGTATTATTCAGTGCAAAAAATGTTATTAAATAATGTTTATGCTATCATTAATTATATTTTAATACTATCTATCTATCTATCTATCTATCTATCTATCTATCTATCTATCTATCTATCTATCTATCTATCTATCTATCTATCTATCTATCTATCTATCTATCTATCTATCTATCTATCTATCTATCTATCTATCTATCTATCTATCCATTTATCTATCTATCTATCTATCTATCTATCTATCTATCTATCTATCTATCTATCTATCTCACTTTATGGAGTCTGCATGTTTGTTTTCTCTACAGGCGATCGAGCTTCCTCCTACAGACTCAATAGGTTGATTGTTGATTCAAATGATTGGTTGTCCATCCCTCTATGTGGCCCTTTGATTGGCTGGCCCCTGGTTCAGGGTGTACCCTGTCTCATGCCCAAGCTCAGAAAGGCTCCAGCCTCCAAACAGGAGATGTGATTTAGATGTTGGATGGCTGAATGCTTTGATGGATAATATAACAGGGACTGAACCTTCAAGATTTTAAATTGTTTAAAGAATTAATAACCTTTTTATTTTCCATCCCTTCTCAAGTCTTTTAATTGCTGTTTAGCTGCTTGTGCGAGTTTACATTTGGTTTTCTGAAACCTTCACCTCTTCTTTGAGGCACTGATGACCATTTTTGTCTGAAATATTGAATTAACTTTTTTCCTGTCCTGTAAATAAAATGCATGAGGGCCATTCGGCCAAAAGAGTGAAATTTGCTTGTTGTGACTCTCCAAAAATAAACTTCATTTTTCATTCCATTTCAACATAGAATTTAGTAATATACACATTTATTCATTCAAAATGAGTACTGGTCAATCTCAGGCTACTTTATTTAATTTATTGCAACTTTCAAAAGTTTATTATCATTGCAATTTTTTTCTCTGCTGTTACCAAAACTCAAATTTTTACAACGGTTTCATTTTAAAACCATGTTTAAAAGAATATCAACCACATACAATGTTTTCCCTTAGAAAAGAGTTAATTTAGAAGAAATAGTTGGTTACATGATGGAAATACTAATATTTATGACAAAAAATGACTTTTTTTTTGCTGTTACTCTTTATTTGAGTAACAGCAATGAGGGTAACAGCAATGAGTTTTTAGCATAAAATTAGCAATTGTGTGAAAACTAGCCACTTAGCATGTATGCTAGTAGCTTGAACACATGGAGCACATTCTAAGGATGTAACTGAATATTTTACTTTTAAAATCAACAACTGTTGTCTTAGAGATAACTTAGGTAACAGGGCTGCGTTTTTAGATTGACCATCTCTAAAACAGCTAATATATCATTTAATTTAAGGGAAAATAAAAGAGATAACTTACTTTTGGTCTTCCCATGACTTGCTGAAGACATAAATGATGTCACCTCCTGCAGAACATGTCACTGGTGGAGTGTTCCAAAATTTTAAAGGGGGGAATGTGTTTGGGTAACAGCAATGAGTGAAAACCTGGGGACAGCACTAAAATGTGAATTTTAACCAAAATAGAATGACTTTTTTGTAAAACTTTTGTTTTAAAAGTGCAGATAGAATATGGAGTCACACTTAAATGCAAAAGAACATTTGCTTTGGAAGGATTTTGTTCATGATGAATTGTAGTAAAGTGTAGCTTTTGGCTGTGGGGACAGGCAAGAAATGCTATGTATTAGTGTTTTGGATGCCATTTAAAATATTTAAAAATATATATATGTAATTTCTACAAAGATTAATGTGTATGGTGTTTAGTATAATAATAAAATATAATTTGTAATATATTATTACTTGTGTTTATACATCAATTATACAATAATATGCTGGGGACAGAAATTTCACTCTTTTGGCGGAATCGTGAATGAAAGTGTCAGTTTCAGACACCTAATGACCAGATAAATAGCTTCCAGCCACTGAAGACCTCTTACTGTAACTCATTTGACACTTCACCAACACGCTGGATTGAGGTCACAGGGTGTGATGTATGTCAAATACACAGTCATGCTCACAGCCCATCTGCTAAATGAATCATGGACTGTGCAGTTGAATATAGGGCAGAGCTCCGGGTCATGTTACATCCACTCTGTGAGATATGTTTATGTATGACAGGAGGAGACAGTGTGGGAGGGGATCTGATTTGCTGTATTAGAAAAAAGAAACTATATTCTCACACATGCTTGACTGCTGTTACAGGAACTTGTGTGTATGTTCAAGGACACGTCCTAAAGCACATGACAGCAGCTTCCTGTCAGATGATAAAAGTACACAAGACAGAGGCCTTATTTCTGTCAATAATGCTGCTCTATGTAAATCCAAATGGGAAGAACAAACAGCTCCAGTAAGTTATTTCTGTTCCAGGAATGCATTATCTAAAGTGATGAGAAAAGTTTTGAGGTCGCTGTTGGAAAACTCTCAAGATGCCTGCCTGCGCCTGCCTTAGAAGTCTCTGTGCTTTTCTAATTGCAGCTTCCCGAAGTGTTGGTAGCTGACAGTTTCACAACCTAGTGTGATAAGAGACTAAAGAGGGAAGCAGGGTAAAGATGTGATACAGGATCATCCAAACACCTTCTAGAAATGCTTTGATTTTCCCCCACCCATCACTCTGTATGGGCTCTTATCAAGGTGGACTGTTGAACATATTGAACAGTCTATCTGCAGGATGCTCTGATGATTTATGACCTGCTTAATGTCCTCTGATCAAACAAATCTGAAAACAATGACAAACGTTTTTTAAGCAAACTCAGTTGGCTGATTAGGGCAATCAAGTTAAAAGTTATGGTAGCATATTGACTCTGTTTTTTCCCAAAACAGTGCAATTGGTCTCCCTCCATGTTAGTGTTGGTGAGTGGGTTTTATAGGTTTACAGGTACATCTAAAAAAATTAGAATATCATGAAAAAGTTCAATATTTTTTATCACTCATTTCAGAATTACCAAAATTTCAAACAAAAAATGTTTAAAATGTTTCACTCTGTCCATAGTGAATCTATATAATATATGGGTTTCACATTCTGAAATAAGTGATGATAAATATTGAACTTTTTCATGATATTCTAATTTTTGAGACATACCTGTATAACCAAATTGAAATACAACATATTTGTAACAAGGACAACACAATATTCATTCTTTCAGTGGTAGAGCATGTTTTCATTTCTTGACAAGTACCAGCCTTTGAGATAGTTTGCAGAGGTTTATGACTGGCAGCAGCAATATATAACTTTGATGATGTTACTGACTAAAGATGACATTGTAAAATACAGAAGTGGACCAATCTCTGCCACCCAGCCTCTCAAACCCCACCCCCACCTCCCGGAGCATTTAAAGTTGGTTGTTACACTCTGCTTAACTGTCATTGATCCTCAGAGCTCAATGTGACCACCGCCTGCAGGCTCCAAACTCAGCTGTCTGCCTTCATTTGTCGACAGCTTTTATCAATACAGTTCATGGCTGAAGGGTCAAGCTGGTGACTTCATCCATCCACTGCATGTCATAAACAAATCATGTGAAAATAAAACTACAATGGGAAGCTGAAGTTTCGTTACTCATTTTAAACTGAAGTTACTTCAGACTGAGTCTATTTCTAATAGACTTTCTGTCCATTACTTCCATTAACATACCAGAATACAGTGCTGTCTATCTATTTACATTTTTTTTATATTTCTGAAACAGTTTTTTTTTTAAATGATCATGTTGTAAATGTAAGGCAGTGCTTGGTGACTGATTGCAAATTATCTTAATAATAGTCAGTCCCTTGAGATACATTAAACCTTATGTAAATAGCACCGTGGGGAGATAGTAGTTTGTTCCCAGCATTGTATTTCCACTACCACAAACCTTCTTCTCCTTTGTCACTCTTTTCACATTGTTTTCTCTTTTTTTCTGTCATCACTGAGCTCTGTGGGGTCTCTTTTCAGTAAATGGGGGTAAATTGATTTCTCTTTGGAGCTCAGATGAGTTTTTACCTGTGTAATTCAAACTGTAGGATCAGCCAGCCTCATTCACACATCAAACATGTTCATGCCACTGTGAGTTGTAGTTGTACTGCAGATTAAATATCTAAAAGCACCTCATTTCTTTAATTTTTACATTCATCACTGGTATAACTAAATTATTATTTTACATGGCATCACAGTATGGAGCCGCCTTCTGTAGGTTCACTCTACAGCTGCCATTGGTGCAACACTGACTCCTCCTTAATCTGATCAAATACTGAATCAACTTAATCAAAATATAAAAATTCTTCCTTTAAAACACTGCTAATGTGTTTTCTATGGCGTAGTGAGGGTGCCAAATTACAAAAGTAAATGGATAACAGAAAAGGCAAATGGCAGTGGAAATATAAAGACAAGTAATTAAAAAAAATAATAATAATGGTGTTATATGAAACAATATTAATCAAAAAATAAATCCATAAAATGGATAATAAAAGTTGAAATGTGAAGCCAAATTGATAAAGTAATAGTAAAAATTTAAAGAAATGTGTTTGTAAACAAAATAAATAATTTTGCAACATAAAGTGCTGTTATTAAAAAAGAAATTAGGCTAATTCAATTAAAAGTATAAAGACCGTTTTTTTTTTTTTTTAAATAAGAAGAAACCAAAAATACATTGATATTTTATTATCTTATTTAAAAAACAATATTGGAAAAGTTTAAACCCCAAAGTGAACAAAACAAGAAGATTGCATGAAAAATATTATCATGCCTGATTTGTATGTATTAATCTTTTAGACCTTGAGAATTATTTAATTTTATTTTTGTTGTGTTTCTGTTGTAGTTTTGTCATTTTTATAGCTACATATTATCCTGAGCATTTTGTAAAGTTTGTGTAAAGATTTTGTCAAATAATAATAATAATGATAAACAGAAGAAAAAAAGGACAATGACAGTGGCTACAAGTTTGAATATTTTTCTCTACAGATATAATGACAGCTTGTGCAGTAAAATATTTGGTTCAAATGTGAGATTTAAATGACACAATGAAGCATTTCCTTTAACATGGCATGGATGTGAGGAACAGCTCAGTGCTCTGTGTGTTAATATCTCCCATCCACATGAGCCATCATACTGTATCTCCAGCATCAGGTAGAGTTAGCATCCGGTCCATCCTCTGGTTACACATGGGTAAAAAGTCAGCTGAGGGTCAATGTGGTTACTGTTAAGGTAAAGGAATCATGCTGACAAATATAAATACATTTTATCAACATGTTAAATTCGAGGTTAATTCAAGGAAATAAAACAGAAATAACATAAAATAACAATTTAGAATAAGCCAGTTCTAATTATTAAACACTTGTGTAGTTATATGTATGCAGGGAAATATGATCATTTCTGTAATAGTATGTTTATAAGAACAGTACAAGGCTTATCATTTTGACAGGCAGATTTTTATCCTCATAATTTCTTTAAAATTTTATTCTCTGAAAATGGGATATTAGAATCCAGAAACTTAGGTAGAAAACACTTGAAGAGTGCAGTCCTCCATCAAGGTAGCTCTCATATTGCTGTGTATAAGCATTATTTCAATGATAAAGTGACCATCATATGATTCATGACCCTGAAAACCCACCCATAGCACCTAATGACATTTCTCTAGATCACCACCAAAATTAACCATTTGTTCCTTGTCTCATTTCTGACATTTCCTGAAAATTTCATCAAAATCCGCCAACAACTGTTTGAGTTATGTTGCTTACAGACAAACAGACAAACAAATAGAAAACATAACGTCCTTGGCGGAGCTAATAAAGAGGAACTCATCAGAATCTGAACCAGTTTTTTTAAGACCTTAAGGGTACCCAAACGTCTCCTAAAACCTATCCCGAGTCTTGTCCGTCAGGCTTTGCTCCCTTTGCCTGGTTTGGTTGGAGACTCCCAGCAAGTCTGTTTCTGGCAGGACCTTCATCAAGCAGTCTGATCCAAGCAGGAAAACAAAAGCTCAGAACTTCAGAGCATTTTCAAAAACAGCAGTAGGTAAAAATAATAGAATTACAGACAGCAAGTTAATTCTGGGCTGGCAATATCATCTTTGTTTATAAGTTTCTGTCATGACAGTCTCATCGTTCCCTCAGGTTACTATAGTACTCTATTTAGTTTACAGTCTTGTGGATCAAGCTGCTCAGGCCTGCACCCTGTTGCACAGTTTTGTTATAAAAAAAAAATCATGTTGCCAAACCTACCTTTGACTGGTTTGCTGGTGCTCTGGAACACTGACTGACAGTGATGTCCTACATTGATCCTTATATCCTTAAAGGTGCTATGAGGAGAATGTATTTCCGCCAACATAAAGACTCTGCTACCCATGAACACGCACGGCGACTGTCGTAATGCTGCGTTCCAGTAACCTCAGAACTGGGAGTGACGCCATCTCCAACTTATCAACGTTCCAGTTGAAGTCGGAAAAAAACATGCCGATCTACCAGGCTATTGCTAGCTGCTATTAGCATGCCCTGCGTTGTTGTTCACAAAAATCACATGAAGAATGTGATTATCACGTTGGCAACATTTTTGTTAATATAAGTCTAACAATACTATGTATACAGCTGATCTAGAGCGACACACTCCAGTCAGAAGTGCAAATAAATTGATTATTACAGGAGCTAAATAACTGTTCACACTTGGGGCATCCATCTTCGATTGTCGACTCGGTTGTTAGGGTGGGGAGGTTTCACCGAGTTCCCAGTAGGAAATTCTGACCTCGAGGGACATTCCAGTTGCAGTTTCCAACTCAGAACTCGGAAATTCCTACTTCTGATTACAACTGGAACGCACCAAAAGTAGTGACCCAAGCCAAAGCGTGTGTTTGTTGTGATGCTAATGAATGAAACTCAGACCTTCATCAGAACTCTGCATTGCTTTACAACTTCTTTTTTCAACAACTTACAGGATGCAAAGCGACGAGGTAATGTGTCTCTTTCTAGTTACGTAGCGGTAGTTTTTGATGTGTTAAGACAAGCAATTTTTGGAAAACTTAGTATCATAGTTTTGTAGCCGGCTATATGTCACTACTTACAGCCCGGTGCTCTAAGACATGCCCAAATAATATAAATTTGCTCTGGTTTTAATTGTCTTGTTCCCGAAGTTGAGTATCCAGTCCAGTCCAGCCCTGTCCAACCCGACCGTGAAGCTAAGGAATAGCATTTATAGATAACCTATTGTGATGCTATAAAACTCATCTTAAAGTGTGTATTTCAATCAGGCATATATCTAAAAGTGAGACTTTTTTGTAATTACTTAGAAACTCCTCACAGTCCCTTTAAGTAAGCTATCTTTATCTAGTTTTCTATTTGGCACTTACTTCTGCTTTTTCTGTGATCCTATTAGTATGCTGTTAGTACTTTAAAAAAAAAACATTTTTTTGCGTTTAGTACTTGGTGTGGTTGGGATTCAGTCAATGCAGGTTAAATCCTTTGCATTCATATCTTTACAACAATCTTTATTTTTGTCTTCATTCTTTACTACCTCACTGCACCATTAATTGTGTATGTAGAATATTTACAGGTGTATCAGAGCTTATTGTGACTATTATTTGTGACTTTTTATCCTTTGCTTCTGAGATTTCTGTAACTGTTATGGATTTACAGTATGGCTTTTTTAAGCATCAAGTCTTTGAACAAACATTTGTGTGTGTGGTCATCGTTTGACAGATTTTTTTCTTTTTCATAAGATCATCTTTTTCTATAAAAGGGAATGTGTGTATAAGTGCATAGCCTTGACCATGATACATAGAACAATTGGCAGATGCAGGTGAGTTTAGGTTACCAGGGGAAAGAAATATAATGAACACCCACACACAGCAGATGCAACAGGGTGAAGACAGACAGTACACCGAAGTGTCCGGTGAATGATGGTCTACTTAGCAGCAGTCTGAGTCATCCCGACTTTCCGTTCAAAGGCAAACATTGTGCAGCTTTTTGTCTCTGGTTCTGGTTTGGTTTGTATCAGGTCAAAGTTTTCTCTAACTAATATTTTATGTGTTGCTCTTTATCCATTTTGCTTTTCCTTCCCACTCATTGGGATGTATGATTGTCATACTTTCCATCTTTTTTTCATTAGTGTTATGGTTTTGACCGTATGACGAGATTGTTGGCATTTGCCAAGTTTGTGGCTGTGCTTGTGTGTGTGTCTGTATCAGTGGGTTTTTATTCCTACAATTTGATTGCCCATATTTGTGGCTTTATGGATGATGTCAGCATTGCGTGCCTTGTGGGCTTGTGTTGGAGTAGTGTTTAAATGTGTGTGTGTGCTTTTGAGTCTATATGTGTGTGGGTGTTTGGAGTCGGCATTAGGCAGGTTTTGGGGGCCAGATTGGTGTGGTGTACCATGGCCTTCCTCCAAAGCCCTGTAGCTGTTGAACTTTTATGGAGAGTCAAGCACTGCACAGACATTTCAGTCTACCCGATCTCCTTCATAAACAGAGTTACACACACACACACACACTCACAGGCACAAGCATAACCAGCAGCCCAGCGTTCATTAGAAGTGCCACCAGTAGCCAGGCCTGCAGCCTGACACTTCAAAGAGCCCTTCTCTCTGCTCCCTCTCTACCCTGTGTCCCCTCTTTTTGGTTTTCTTCCACTGCTGCTTGATATTTCCTCTTCTTCTTAGTCTTACTCACCTAACTGGACACCATAACTTTGTTTTTAAAACATTTACCTGCTTTTATTTTCGAGCTTAAGAGCACATTCTGGATGTACGTCTGCAGTGATGGTCTGCCTGTAAACATCAGAGGAGTTATCAGCCTGGTGAAGCCCCAGAGCAAATTTCAGGTTTTTA
Source organism: Scarus forsteni (assembly GCA_036419115.1). Taxonomy (NCBI): domain Eukaryota; kingdom Metazoa; phylum Chordata; class Actinopteri; order Labriformes; family Labridae; genus Scarus; species Scarus forsteni. The sequence continues at coordinate 1,902,821 of JAZDUH010000414.1, forward strand.
CATTGTGGAGACAACCCAGGCTTTTATATTTGTCAACATAAACAAAACAAAAAATAATTTATGGGCGTCCTTTCATGCAAGGATAGATAGAAAATAATAAGTTACTCATGGGCTAAGGTGCAAGACAGGTGCATGTGATTGGCTTTCAAAAAATAACATTGGAACTTAGCACCAGAAGCAGTTACCATTTAACAGTTAGTTAAATGGTAAATGGACTTGAGCTTTTCTTGTCTTTTGACTACACAAAGCAGCTTTGCACTGAGGGTTACACTTACCTATTGACACCTATTCACTCACTGATAGATCTGAGTTTCTATTGGCCCTTTTCCACGAGCACGCCTCGGCCCTACTCGATTTGCGGCGTGTTTCCACTAGCCCGGTACCTCCTAAAACAAGCCAGTTTTCAGTTCAGTTCAGTTCAGTTCAGAGCTTTTATTGTCCCTCCAGGGGAAATTTTGTCTGCAGTGACGGCACATCAAACAACAACAATCAATGAATAAACAAACATTTGTACAAGACAACATCGCAGAATACAGCATAGCCAAACTTGACATGAACAACCCCTGATGATGTACAAGGATTTAGAGGGTTTAAAAGAACATAAAAGAAGTGAGGTCACGGGTAAAACTAGTTGTCAATATAAAACAAGGATAAAATAACCTGAGCAGTGCAATTAAGAGTTATGCAAGTTGACTGCAGTAAGTTTTAGTACCTACTCCGCTCTGGTTCCAAGCGAGCTGAGTCGATACTAAAAGATGACGTCACCGACTGCCGGCTACTGATTGGTCAGACAATGTCGTCATCGATGAGTCATGAGTCATGAGCGCAACGACCTAGTATGCTAGCAGTGGCTACCGTTAGCTTACCCTCATACGTCTTTTCTTTGCAGCTTGATTGCTCTCGTCCTCGGCTTCATTCTGTTGTATAGCTTCCAAAACTCTCCTGTGCTTCTCAAGGAGTATTTCTTCTTTTCACCAGCAGCCTTCTTCTGCTTTTCTTTTTTACTCGGTTTTTGACAAAAAGCCACAGATTGCTGTGTCGCGCTAAAAATGACGTCACCGCAGAGCCACTCAGCGACACTGCACCCCGTTGGACAGGCGACTGGGGCTAATGGAAAAGCAGCACAAGGCGAGTAGAGTAGAGCTGGGTAGAGTCAAGGGTAGAGTGGGGCTAATGGAAAAGGGACATATGTTAGTTGTCCATCAGTATCAGGTAACACTTTCCTGCCCTTTCATGTCCATTTACATGCTACTGACGTAGCAGTGGGAGCAACTTGGGGTTAACTGTCATTGCCACATGTTGCCTGGAGCTGGCAATCTGGCAAGCTGGCATTTTTTTAATTAACTTGTAAATATTTAGTGTGTCTAAGGCCCTGTTTACAGGGAGACGCTGTAACCTAAAACGCAATTTTTTTCCCTTTGCATATTCAAAGTTAAGATATATTTAAAGTTGATACGTGTTCAGATGGAGACGCAGGAAATGAATGAAACCACTTTCATGTGCATGCTAGTCCAGTAGATTGTGATGTTGGTTTGCAGAGAAACAGCACTGCTACAATATACAGATGAAGAAAGACAGAAAAACTTTTCACAAACAACAATGTTCGAGTAGATTTAAGAAGATGCAGGAGTTTCTTATCTAGACAACAAATCTGTCTGGATTATTTTGTCTGGGTAACAAACCAAGCTGGGCAAGCAGCACACATGTTACTCAGTAGACGTCCAAAGCTGTTGTCGATCCTGGTTCCTGGTATGGGCTCGCAGCCTTCATGTGAAAGTGTACTGTACATGTGGTGACGTCAGCTTTTCACCCTTAAACACTCTGACTATTTTGAAAATTCTCCACCCTGGACCCTGGTTTCAAAAGTTTACAGATTCAAGCAGTCCATATACCATTCCCATGTAAATAGTAGGCCAAAACTCAATGAGAACTTATCAGATTTGGTAGTATCACGTCTCTTGTAAATGGCCCCTAAGTCACAAATCAGCCTCTGTCTATGAGCAACTACTATTGCTCTAATAGTCACTACCTTGCTGACACTTTACTCTACAAACCAGACAAAATCAAAATACATTGAAAGGGTAGTGCTGAACTTATCTCAGAGCCTGATATGAAAGTATTTTGATCTAGAAAATAGAGTTAATGTTGCACGCAGGTTAAACTTGCATCCAACTACCTGACTAAAGGAATAACTTCACAGAACTGTAGACATAAATCTGCTAAAAACCAGACAACGCAAACCAGAAAGACCAAAGGCCAGTATGTTTTGCATTACTAACTCTAACTGGTAAGCCAATTTCACATTGTTTACCCCCCGACATTGTGATCCTGTGTTGCTCGTAGAAGATAAGATGCAACTAACCTGGTCTGATGAGTCTCTTCTGCTGTGACGGTCAGATGGTAGGGACAGAATTCGTCATAAACATCATGAAGCATGCACGCATCCTGTCTTGCATCAGCAGTTCAGGCTGGTGGTACTGTAATGGAGTGGGGCATATTCTCTTGGTACTCTTTGGGTCCCTTAGCCTTAATCAAGCATTGTTCAAGTACCACAGCCTACCAGAGTACTGCTGATATAAATGTCCATTGTCCGTTGATTAAAGTGCACCCATTTTATGATGACTACATCCAGCAGTACAGCCTACTGTCTCACAGAGCTCCAGTCATCTCAAAATGGTTCCTTGGACATGACAATAAGTATTGTGAATTTAGGGGCCTCCCCAGTCACCAGATTTTGATCCAATAGAGCAGTGGTTCCCAACCACTTGTCCTTGGACATTTCCAAATGGAACTGACCATTGGAGACATCTTTGTCTGTGGTTGATTAACTGTTGAGTTTCTAATCAAAACCATTTCAGTTTCAGGTAACGTTTCTGTATTCAGTATCATGAAAGTAAACTTGGTATCAGTACTGAGGGTAAACAGTTTGGTACCGTGACAGCCCTGGTTGATTTAATACTTTGAAATGTTTAGCTTTTCAATTATTAACTTTATACTCAGATACTTTGACAAACATATCTAAGAACATTACTGACAAAAATATTCACAAAATAGTTTAACCCTTTCATGCATTGTGTCCACAACAGTAGACAGATATTTGTTATAAATTTTATACCCTTTAGGTTGCAGTAACATGTCCAACTACCAGGTGATAAATTCACAAACCCTTATATTTCATTAAAAATATGATCTTTCCACATTTTTACCACATTGAGATACTGCATCATAAATCCAAAATAGCTAGCGAGGGGCAAACTGGGTATTGTGCCTAAATTCAGGTTTCATATTTTTGTATTTTTTACTTTAAATTTGGTGTATTACACAACACAATTGTTTGATTTAACAGCAACATTACATATCCTTCAGATTTTTTTGCCAGTATTTACTCAGTAATACGTTTGTCAAAGATATGTTTGTGAATCTTTACTAAGTTCCCCTAAATTACTACACACCGTTGATACATGGTGTTCACAACAGTGAAAAGATGCACAACTCCCTCAAGATATAACATTGAAAATAGTTGAACTTTTTAACTTGAATTTTAAAGTAACAATATGTAACTTTAACACTTTATCTTAACTGTTTTCAAGGCCTTCTAACAGTGGAGAGTCAGTAAATAATGCGAATAGTCACTCCCTCTCTCCCCCTGTGCAGCCGCGACAGCTTCACTGGCGCTCTGTAACTCTTGGGCGCGAGCCGGGGTTTACTGCCGTAAAGCGGTTCAACTGCTGTACGGCTGCTCTGAATAAAAACATTTCTACATGCTTCTATAAGTTGATATTCAGTGTCCTAGCACTTTTTCTCTTGCCTTTCAGGCATTTTTATATTTTCCAATTTCGATCCTTATCTCTGTTGTAGTATTTTAGCCTTACACTCAGTTTTACTATCGCCTAATTTTTTCTGTATTTGTTCTAATTGTATAATGGTAAGTAGTTTTATTTTGTACTTCAGCAAACACCACGACATAACCCAGATTTCCTAATACCTCCATATTCAACGTCCTGAACCAACCTGCTCCCAAGATTTGAACTGCCTTTGTGAACAAATAAAAGTTTTTTGTTATTGAAATGAGTAGGTCTGCAGTTTATATGACATGGACTTTATTAATGTTAATAAAATGAGTTACACAGTATAATATTTGTGAGTTTTGCACATCATAACATAAAACACATTAGAAGGTCTCCTCTGGTCAGCTGGATCTCTCTGCTGCTCCTCCAGACCTCCACATCTCTGATTCTTCTTCTCTTCTCAGGGGTCTGAAGTGGAGGCTCAGTCCTGTGTCTAACATACACATCGAAGCAGAAAATTACACAAATGAACAGACGTAACGTTACAGCGTAACTTTTTGCCTAATGCCCGCTGTCTAACTCGTACGTGTCAAAGTTTTTCACAGCTGATGGAGTTTATTCTTTGCGTGTTTAAACTGTAGATGATGGTCTAGCTCGGCTGTGTCATCGCTCTGCTCCGTCATTATCAGCGTTTTCTGTGTCTCATATTTAGCAGCTTTGCAGAGAGCAGAGAGTCATCCTACCAAAGTCATGTCTCAGAGGGCCTCAACTTAGTTTACAAAGTTTGTAACACGTAAAGTTTTCTCTACTAGCGGGTAACAAACGAGTCCCTCCTAGGTCGCCATTATACATCAGCCATTATCCCCAGGCTAAAAGCTGCGGGCAAACTTACACAATACACATGCAAACGCTGAGCTAACTACTGACTGCTGATGCTTGAAAAATGATATATTAGGAAAGAAACATGCTCAGACTGTACCTGATCAGTCCACATGGTTTATATGTCTCCCTGGAGGTCCTTTCGGCTCGCTGCTCCTTCCTCTTCATGTAAACAAATGCACCCTGTTGTGCGGCACTCGGTTTTACGACGGTGCAGTTACACCAACGACCACAGAGGGAGCTCGAGAGCAGAATAAATGGAATCCTACATATTGGGCCTTTAAATTGTTTGAAAGTAAAATCAAACATTTTAAAAAGTATTCCTTTGTAATTTAATAACTTGTGCATAAAAGGGTTAAGTACTGATTTAAACACCTAAAGACTTGCTGATCAGTTGCAGTTTCTTCTGTTGATGTACAAAACCCAAAACCAGTGAAGTTGGCACGTTGTGTAAATCGTTAATAAAAACAGAATACAATGATTTGCAAATCCTTTTCAACTTATATTCAATTGAATACACAGCAGAGACAAGATACTTAATGTTCGAACTGAGAAACTTTATTTTCTTTTGCAAATAATCATCAACTTAGAATTTAATGGCAGCAACACATTGCAAAAAAGTTGACACAGGGGCATTTTTACCACTGTGTTACATCGTCTTTCCTTTTAACAACACTCAGTAAATGTTTGGGAACTGAGGAGACCAATTTTTGAAGCTTTCGGGTAGAATTCTTTCCCATTCTTGCTTGATGTACAGCTTAAGGTGTTCAACAGTCCGGGGTCTCCGTTGTTGTATTTCACGCTTCATAATGCACCACACATTTTCAATGGGGGACAGGTCTGGACTACAGGCAGGTCAGTCTAGTACCCGCACTCTTTTACTACGAAGCCACGCTGTTGTAACACGTGCAGAATGTGGCTTGGCATTGTCTTGCTGAAATAAGCAGGGGCGTCCATGAAAAAGACGTTGCTTGGATGGCAACATATGTTGCTCCCAAATCTGTATGTACCATTCAGCATTAATGGTGCCTCCACAGATGTGTAAGTTACCCATGCCTTGGGCACTAATACACCCCCATTCCGTCACAGATGCTGGCTTTTGAACTTTGCGCCTATAACAGTCTGGATGGTTCTTTTCCTCTTTGGTCCGGAGGACACGACAACCACAGTTTCCAAAAACAATTTGAAATGTGGACTCGTCAGACCACAAAACACTTTTCCACTTTGCATCAGTCCATCTTAGATGAACCTGTTCACCTGTGGGATGGTCCAAATAAGTATTTGATGCGCATTCCTTGTGCCACTTGTGCCAGCTTTTTTGAAACATGTTGCAGGCATCAAATTCCAAATGAGCTAATATTTGCAAAAAATAACAAAGTTTACCGGTTCGAACATTAAGTATCTTGTCTTTGCTGTGTATTCAATTTAATATAGGTTGAAAGGGATTGGAAAATCATTGTATTCTGTTTTTATTTACGATTTACACAAAGTGCCAACTTCACTGGTTTTGGGTTTTGTAATTTGTTACTGTATGTCAGTGACATTTCAGTTTTAGGCACATAAATTGAACATTTTCCCAGAGACTTGATCTGAAACGCCTCTGCTTTTCTTCATTTTTACCGCCTTCTATGGCTTCCGTCAGTATACTATTTGTCTTGGCAGAGGTCAAACAAAGGCTGGATCACATCCATGCTTTAAAGTCTTTGTCATTTATCAAGTTCACACGCCAACACCTTACTGTTTCCTGATGTGGCCTTTAAATTGCTGTGTCCGTCTTTGTTTTGTCGTAATCGATACACAACACATCAATGAATGTCGACTCAAAGAGAGACAAAGACAAATATACAGACTGAGCTCTATACATCTCTCCTGAAGGTAAGCGGTAGAGTATCTGAGCCCAGTTCAGCTGCAGATCAAATCCAGATATTGATCGATCATCATGTGGATTACTCCCACAGAAATCCGACCCCACTGTGAGCGCAGCAGCCAGATTTAATATGCTTAAGTTTAATTCCCCTGAGGGTTAGTTTCACTGAACAGATAACGCTCATCATGATTGCAGCAAGTATTACTGATGGATTTTCCTGCTTGATCCACACATTGATGAGTCACATTTGTGCACTACACCAACCCCGGCTAAGCAAAAACATTCCCCTGTGATGATTAGGGATAAAAAGTTAAATTTACCAATCCTCTTATGAGCAGAATTTAAATTAATTGTGGTACAAGAATGTTTTTAAAGTAAATTTCCCAACACTTTTTTATGAGCCCTGTTCAGTCTCCAGCCAGTTGCCATGTGGTCTCCAGCTGTGTGTATTCCTGCACAGCAACTCACAGACTAAAGGAAAATCTCTGTCTGGCAATGACTCTGGGAGACCCCATACAAGTGTGTGTGTGTGTGTGTGTGTGTGTGTGTGTGTGTGTGTGTGTGTGTTTGTGTGCATGTGTGTGTAGGTGTATGTAATGGGGGTAGCCCTGTGACATGCTGTAACTTTGGACTATTTCTTTCGCTCTCTCTGAAACACACCTTGGGATATTATAGTTGAACTAATTGTACAGAATGCTTAGTCAGAGGCCCGTGGAAAGAGAAGGGGGAGAACATGGCTCACAGTTAGCTCAACTTTGAGAGTTTGGCCACTTTTCCCATTTTTCTTCAATAACATTCCCCCCGCTCAGCCCCCAGCCAGGGGTGGTTTTGTGTGGTGTGTGTGTGTGTGTGTGTGTGTGTGTGGGTGTGTGTGTGTGTGTGTGTTTGTGTTTGTGCTTGTGATGTTGTTGTGTATATGCTCATGAGCTTGCGGGTCTGGCACTAAGGTGTCCAATTAAAACCAGTGCCGGCAGCAACAGACCAATGGGAGCAGGGCGCCTTGCACTTCTCCACTTTCGACTTAGTAACGCAAACCAGATGCGGTTGGGCAGCGTGTGTGTGTCTGTGTGTGTTTATGTGTGTGTGTGAGGGTGTGTGTGCCTTTGCGTTGGCTCAACTCTTCTATATGGTCTCTTTTTTTCTTTTTTTTTGCAAATGCCTATTCGCTGATACACACTTTCTGCTTGTACATTCAATGGAAGTCTTTACGTCTTTGCAGAGCTTGCATTTTTTGTGAGAGTATTAGAAAGGTTCAGAGAAGTATGTTGATGAAACATGGATTTTCCTATTTCCCCTCACACAAATAGATCCCTGATTGCTCGTCCTGAAGTACAAGATGTGAACTCACATTGTGCTTACTAAAGAATGCCCTGGTCTTTTACAGGGAGAAATATATTAACATTCTCCCTGAAAAACTGCATTAAACCCAAAGAATTTTTCTGGAATACTTGATTCATTCATGCAGGTGGACTGTTTTCAGTCTAAAGAGAATAGCAGTATAGAAAGAGAAGTCCAAACTAAGTAAGCTCAAACTATTCTTGGTGCAAACATTCTGTCTAAAACACATGGTAGTTAATGTGAAAGATTCTTTAATTTGTAATTAAAAGTCCCGCTATGTAAGATTTAGGCTTTCAGCTCTCTAGGGGCCTCTGTGGTCATTAAGTGTAACTGCACTGCCATTAAACAGAGCAGCTCACACCAATGTGCATTTGTTGACATACAGAGGGAGGAGAAGTGAGCTAACAGTACGTTCTGAGAGACAAATACACCATGGGGACTGATTAGGTACAGTCTGGTCATGTTTCTTTTTGAATAAATCACTTCAATCATCTGCTGTCAGTTCTTAGCAACATGTACTTACAAGTTCAACAATAACAGGGTCAAATCATCATTGGTCAAATATCCCATTTAGCTTACTCTTTCTTTTTTCCATCTCCTCCAATAAAACTTTTCTTGTCTTCAGGTTTCTCTCTGTATCAGCCATGATAACAGCTCTACATTTAGCTTTTGCCTGAACATCCATCTTTTAAATGATTCGGGAAGTGACGTATCACGTCTTGTCCTTTGACGTTAGCTGTGTGTGCGAAAAGATGTTGACTCCATCAGTGTAAACAAAATGTGTTTGTGGTAACCTTACCTAACAAAATTTTTTTTTTTTTTTAGTGTATTTTTTGGGCATTGTGTGCCTTTATTGATAGGAGAGAGACAGTGGATAGGTTTGTGAAAGGGGGTGAGAGAGTAGGGGAAGACACTCTGCAAACTGGTCACAGGCGGGATTTGAACCTGGACCGGCAGAAGCAAATACATGGGATGCCTGGTTGCTAACCACTCTGCCAAACCAGCAACCCCACCTAACAACATTTTAAACAAAGTTTTAAGTCCACAGTTTTACACTCAGCCTCTATCGCTCGAAGGAACCACACTTATTGCGTCAGTTTACTATTAAAGGTCCAAGAGTTGGAGTTAACCAGTTATTAGCATGTTCAGTTCTGACCGGTGACTGGACAGTCCTCACAATCATAGCTGGTGTGGCTGTGAGAAAATATTGATATACCAATTTATTACCTCCGCCAAGGAGGTTATGTTTTCGGGAGAGTTTGTTCGTCCGTCTGTCTGTGAACAAAATAACTCAAAAAGTTAGGGATGGATTTTGATGAAATTTTCAGGAAATGTTCAGCATGGGAAAAGAAAGAACTGATTTGATTTTGGTGTTGATCCGGATCAGCATCTGGCCGCCATGATGAAAAATGTGATTTTTGTGAATAACTACTAAACTAAAACAGATATCATTGTGAATCCAGTTGCTAATGGTATGTTTTCATGGTCAAGGAATCTAAATATTTGGATGAAATAAAGGTAGGACTAATATTTATGGTAAAAATCACAATATGGGTGAGGACTGTGGTGCTGGCGAAGGTCTGTGCTCTTCGAGTGCTTTTCTAGGTGTAATTTTTTTTTAAATATATTTTTGGGCATTCTGTGCCTTTAATGATAGGAGAGAGACAGTGGATAGGCTTGTGAAAGGGGGCTAGAGAGTAGGGGAATACTCTCTGCAAACTGGTCACAGGCTGGATTCGAACCTGGACCGGCAGAAGCAAATACATGGGGTGCCTGGTTGCTAACCACTCCACCAAACCAGATACTAATATAATACTGATAACTGTAAGATCTGATCAGCTTTATTTTGACTGCAAAATGTCAGCAAGTGCATGAATTGTCAAGACATATGGGACTGATATATTTTTTATACTTGAATCAAATCATGAAACTGGGCAGCAGGAGGCTGTTTTTCCAATATTGGGAACCACATTGAACTTTCTACACAAAGCTCTTTATCATCAACAAATGACACAGTGAATTAATTCTATTCCTCCTGCAAATATCTCACTTTAGCTGTGTCTTCTTTGAGTTTAAAACTAAAAGTCACTTTTCAGCTCAGTCTATTTTGAATTAATGACTTGGTGCCTCAGAGAAAAACTTGTTAGCTCAGTGATCACCTTATTTTAGAGGAGCTCACTCACTTTGACTGATTTTATTATATGACTGCTGCTTAAGGTGCTTTGGATGGAAGTATTAGTTTATGATCAAGAAAATTAAGTTTGTGATGAAATGAGAAGCAACCTCTTCTGTCATCACCAGGAGAATTTTGTGCAAAGGATGATAAAAGGTTTGATTTACAGGAAGGGACAGGCGTTAAAAAGAAGGAAGAAGAATGTCAGTCTGTGGTTCTTCATGATGGATTTGAAATGGAGACAAGTACCGGTGAGGACGCGAAGATGGAATTTGTTTGCAGTTTTATTGATTGCATGTCAACCTCTTTGGGAAATGACGTCCCTCTGCATTGATGCATGCTTTTGAAGCTGTGTTTCTCAAAAATAATGACAACTCCATTTTTTATTTGTCCATATCATCATACTGTACATTTCCATTAAAGAGGACATATCATGCTTGTTTCTCCTTTTCACTATGCCAGACTAGGATGCCTGTAAAGCATTTCTGCCCTCATTTAGTTCCTTCATTGCCGCACAATAGCGTTCTCAAAATCCTCATTTTAGGCCATTATGAAGCCCACGTTGAAACACTCGGATCTGAGGATGACCTAAAGTTACCTCGCAACGTCACAGCCCTTTGTGCTCTGATTGGTCAGTTCTATCGGGGTTAGAGCCAGCCTGTCCTTCTTCTTCTACTGTATTTTCCAGCAGGCTCAATGCACCAACCGCGTATTGAGTCCCCCTACAGGCCAGAGCTGGTACTGAGTGAATGTGAGCTAGGGATCTATATACCCCTGCTGGTGGATGTGTTCCTCGGTGACAGTTTTGTGGCTAACGGACATCACAGAGGAGGAAGTGTTTTATCAGATTACTCCAATAAAAAGAAAGGTACCTCGTGTCGTCACAACGATTTAAATCTCGCAGACATCTCACAATGACCTATTTTCAGAGGCATCAAATCTCGTTCTAGGATATCAGAAAAAATACAATATCTCATTTTTTGAAAATGAAGGGGGTGTAAGGTCTTGTTTTCAAATTTATTATATTATATGTAAGTATTAAATCATGCATCAGTAGTATTACTATAGTATTACTTCAAAGGTAAATATGCATATTGCATATTTGTGGGTGTGTCAGTGTGCTTTTATATTCAGTGTAGATAAATCTGACAGAGACAGGTCTATGGATGACCCATGCATCTGTTACTAGCCTTAGTTCTTACTTTAGTCCACTTGTCTTCGCTCACACACCCAACACAGCTTAGAGTGGATGGCTGTTCATTATGAGACTGGGATCCACATTCAAGATTTCCTGCTGCTTAACAGAAGGTTTTTTCTTGCCGCCATGATGGAGGGATTCCTGATTTGCTAGACAGATTCATTTTGGGTGTTGGATGTATGAATTTGTATATGTATATATGTATTTCATAAATGTATCTATACATATATGTGCATTAGGGGTGTAACGAAATGGTCAACTCACGAAATGATACGAAATACGAAACAGGGCTCACGATACGAAATACTCACATTACAATATAAAGATTATAGAAAATCTCCAACAGTATGAAGTTGTGCAAAAATCTCATTTTCTTTATTTTCTTACTAATTTTCTAACTGCATCAACACAAAATAAATGCTCTTTGAAAAAAAACATAATTGTATTTTTTCCCCTTATTTAGAATACAGTGCAAATACAAACATAAAATCTCAATAAAAAGTGCTTTGTTGTTGTAACAATCAGGATAACTACATTCTCAAATGAAAAGGAAAACAAATAGTCCTCAGAGCTGCAGTTTAGACATATAAATGTCTGAACTGTGAACTATAATATTTAGCCTATAACAGTGCATATACTTCTGATCTTCAAGTATGATCAAATTCTGTCAACTCAACAGTAGATGCAAAAATGAAATATTGTTTTTTTATGCAAAATTACACAAACATACAGTTGCTGCCTGTACCCAGTTCAAAGTAGTTGGTAGTTGTACTCGCCGCAGTATACGGCGAACTGTAGCGGCTTATTTTGCACACGGTTGTTGTTTTGTCCGAAATCTTCTCACTGTTCTCTTGTCTTTTACATAGGAGGCCGAAATAGGTCCACACAATTGATTTACTTGACGAAGGAGCGTCAGCTAATTCCTCCACTACGTCTTCCTCCATACTGAAGCGAGTGTTTTGCTTTGGTAAGGAGGGGGTAAACAGAAGGAGGGTAAACATCACTTGTTGTGAGTGCGCCTCTTCGCGGTTTTTATTTCATGCTTTTGTTTTGTGCGTCTTTGAATTTTATTTCATGAATTTCATTCCATAAATTGAAGTTTGTCTTCAGCCTGCTCTATTCTAAAGTGTCTTGAGATAACATTGTTATGAATTGGTGCTATACAAATATTGATTGATTGATTGATTGATTGATTGGTTGGTTGATTGTGCTTGTGTGTGTGTGTCTCTTTATCTTGTAGTGGACATGTTGGCCAAGCCACCTAGCAAAGTAGTACCCTATAGAAAAGGGCTCAGTTGTGTTAAGGATGTTAAATGGTTAAGGAACTTGAGCTTATAAAATGATTTTTTCCTTTTTCAGATTACTCGCAGTGATTTTACACCTCAGGTCATATCAATCTACTCACACGCATTCACACACTGAGGACTCTGAGTCTATGTAAGTTGTCAATATTTGCTCATACATCCATGTTTATTTTCATGCTGGTTTATAAACCACTGATGCAGCAGTGGGAGAAACTTGGGGCTAAATGTCTTGCCTAAGGATACAACAAGATGTGACAGCCAGAGCTGGAACCTGCAACCTTCTGGTTGTTGGTTTAATAACTAAACCACGAATTTGACTTACCAGCCCCCAAACTTAGTGTAAACAGGTTCAATATAGCATACAATCACCCTTTTGTGACTTGTTTTCATGTACAACTAAAACTAACATAGCAACTGCAGCAATAAATAGCTCCAGCTTCTGTGCCAACTATTTCTGTACAGACATAGCTGAAATCTGTCACTGTGGTTAATGATCAGGTTAATGCTATGAACCCAAATTTGAGTACCTGAACCATCCCTTCGATGAAGAAATCCAACAGGTAATTTCTGGATAACCTTTGAACCTTTCAAAGATTCTACTCATTTTATTATCTCTGATCCATGGTGCCTGAGCAGGGCAATGAGAGCATCTTACCCACTCAGATAGAAATATTCTAATAATGGTATCCTGTGATAAATGTTGAACTCATAAAAGATCCAAGAAATACACATAGCTGAAGGAATAGTTCTCTACTATAAAAAACCCAAATTCCTCTTATCCTGTCACATGCTGCTGTCCCGTTTCATCACATTATCCTTCTAGGCTTGAGTTTCTAACTCGCTTGATGATAAACCCAAAAGCTTTCTGGGAATCCTCTGTTAATTAGGACTCGCCTTGTGCAGAACGGAGCTGGGCTTTTCTATTTGGTAACAAGCATGTGTACAAATGGAATCGAGAATTTTAGTCTCTAAGCACGTTTCATCTCTGCAGTGAAAGTGCACTGTAAGCCTTAGGCCCCTTTTTACCTGCAGCCTCCACATCACTGCTCTGAGGGAGCTGCCCACACACATTTACAACTTGTGTAGAAAAGACAGAAGATCTATTGTGGTTTCATAGTGGTATATACTGTGGTTGAAAACCTCATATTAACATCGACCACGTTGTATTTCTGAGCTGATCTGTTTGTTTTATTGACTGCTTCTTGTCTGAACATAAAATATAGGAGTATCTTTTTACTTGTGGTTTACTCCAGGTTGATCTGTATCAATAATGCCTCACATGAATGTCTTTACATCAACTAGGTAAACACAAGCTGCCATCCAAAATAGCTGTATCAATATTTCCCTGTCTTTACATTCATGCTACATTTTGGTTTCCTACATTGAATGCCATGCCTCCTCTACTTGCATCTCTTCCTTGAATCTTAGTCCCTTTCAGCAAAGATACATGGAGAGATTAGGAAAGGTAAAACGATTTTAATGATACTGATGCCATTGACGATACTAGTTATCAATCTAATTCTTTAACTATTCCCTTATCAATTTAATTCAAGATACTCCTGATTTAATGTTGCCCTCATGGTGGAGGAGTATAAATACTTGGGAGTAACTCGACTGGACCAGGCCATCTACAAGAAGGGCCTGATGCTCCTTTAACATCTGCAGGATGATACTGATGGTGTCCTACGAGTCTGTGGTGGCCAGTGCTGTCTTGTAAGCGGTTGTGTGCTGTCAGGCTTAATAAACTGATCCGTAAGGCCAGTGATGTTGTGGGGGTGCAGCTGGCCTCTCTGACAGAGGTGTCAGAGAAGAGGATTCTGTCTTGACTGCAAGACATCATGTACAGCACCTCCCTGCTCATGGTTTCAATAGTTATATCAGTGCCTGGCAGCATCAGCACAACACAACATAGAAAAAAAAACAGATCAAAAAACACTAAAATCACTGCAATTAATTGAAATTGTAAGTAAGTTGTGGTAAAAAAAAAAGCACAATAACGAAGAAGGAAAAAAACCATCAATTTGGAAGGTAATGCGGCTATAATGCATTTTTGTTTTGCCCATAAGGACCACCTAACCTGATACACCACATTCACTGCTCTGAATATGCAACCACTCCATTTGGCAAAGAGCGCATAGAAAGTATTTGGGAATGGACCAAGCCTTCAAAAGCATATCTGGCAGGTGATTGGACCATTTTGCTGTCCATTAACATTCATTACCAATCAGACAATGTAGAAGGTGGGCGCTAATGCTGTGGTCTGAAGGACAAAACATGAGCTGTTTCATAAATTAAACTCACAGCAAAACATGCAGAAGTGGAGCTAAACTACCCTTTTCATGGAGAAGACTGTAGTGTTGTTCATTGTTTTTCATTGAATAAAGGAAAAGGAGTCCAGATCTGATAAGACTGCAACTGAAGCTGTTAACTGTTAGCATGTTGCTAATCTCTGTGCGTGCAGTCACTTTCTGCTGTCATCTTTCTCATAACTGCCACCTAGGGCTGGACGATATGGCCTAAAAATAAAATTCCTGATTTTTTTTTCCACAAAACTTGATTTGCCATCGTTTTTTTTCCCCTCTTGAACCAAAAAAACCACAAAAATAACATGAATCAAGTTCTGCCTTTATGTTGTCAAAATATATCCCCAAAACAATCACAATTTACCTCTTAAAATTAAAGTGTGTGTCATAAAATGTTGAATATGTGGTTCTAGCGTAGGCAGGTTTGCCTACATAAACACTGAAAGCTGAGAGATTTTCGCAGCTTAACATGTTTGCTGATCAATATTTATTCTAACTACTTACAATTTAAGTAAGTGAATTAAAAAAAATCCTGATTTTTAATTTTTAAATCTTCTGCAGAAAAGAATTGGAATTAATTGATTTAATGGATATATTGCCCAGCCCCACTTCCACCTCTTCCTGTTTCAAAGGATGCTGATTGGATCGCTAACAGTAGTTGTGGATTAGACCCTTTATCCTTTGCAGGATAGATCTACCTGATGGCAGCCACTGAATCTGCATTGCGAGGTTAAGGCCACCACCCTCTGGGTCCAACAGATACTGATAGGCTGCTTTGTTTCAGTAAATTACTCTGATTGGTACAAAAGATATTACAAATGATGAATGTAATTTCTCAGTGACAAACTGGCTGCTGAGGCCTTAAGCAGACTACACTATTTATTTTCAAACTGTCGGCTCTTTGCACTGAAGTGAATTTCCTAGATGAGATATTAAAGCAAGATGTTGTTGTTTATGGCTTTGCCTTCCGACTAGAATAGCACTCGGAGAGCGCAGACCTCAGCCAACACCACAGTCCTCTCCCATATTGTGATTTTGACCATAAATATTCGTCCTGCCTTTATTTCATGTAAATATTTAGATTCCTTGACCATGAAAACCTACCATTAGCAACTGGATTCATAATGATATGTATTTTAGTTCAGTAGTTATTCACAAAAATCACATTTTTCATCATGGCGGATCCAGACGGTGATCCAGATCAACACCAAAATCAAATCAGTTTTTCTTTTCCCCATGCTGAACATTTCCTGAAAAATTCATCAAAATCCATCCATAACTTTTTGAGTCATTTTGTTCACAGACAGACAGACTCTCCCTCTCACTCTTAGCCTTCCTCTTCTCTTTACTTTGGAATGAAATGGCACAGGTGTAAAAAGTGGACAAACCATTTAACGAGAATCCTCGTTCTAATGCAAATGGGAATTGATTGCCGCTGCCGAAGTGTCAGGGGATACTTAACTCTGACAGGGGGACAATGTCTGTTTGTTTGCGTGGGCAAGCATTTGTGTTCATCTTACGGCTAAAAGGCTGTCTTGTCCATCTTTGTAAATTGTCATTGAATAAACAATCTCTAATTATATTTTCATCCGGTCTGTCAGAGTTTGAGACGCTTTTGCCCACGTACGAGAGTGCATTTGGAATTCTTCCCACACCAAGGATAACCAGTGGAAGAGTAATTAGTGTGCAAACTGTGCAATGCTTTTTGTGTTAGCACTGTCATCTCATGTTAGCGAGGGGTAGCAATGGCTCCTGAGGGAAGCTGTGTGACATTTAGACGGGCCAATAGAGCAGTGCCCCTTGTGGATCAATTCGCTTCTTTGTGCCACTGTAAATTAGTGTTGCCCTCAGGCCAAGAAAGTATACCAAGATGTCCGTGGTCAATTAGTCATTAGGTAATGGTCTCTAAATAGAAACCAAAAACACACTTTACTGATACCCATGAAGGAAAATGTCATTTATTTATGCATTACTTATCTATGTTCTTATATCACCATGTTTTATTGATGGATGAACCGAACAGTAAGGGTGGATGCCTGAACAAGTTAACACCAGTTTGACCTTTCAATGATTCGTTCAACGGGCCTCTGCTCTTTGTTCTGTCAGGTGCTTAGACACATCCAGTCAGCAGACATTTAAAGAAATGGATCTCTCATTTGACGGTCTCAGGGTATCTTGTGTTGCCTGATCCCTTTGAGTTATTAGTCCTACTGATACTAATTTAGAGTAGCTTAACAGGGTTAGCCAAGCTGCTGACCACTGCACTAAGAGGCTGTGTCTCAGAAACAGCACTTACAACAAAGAACTACCTAATAAACACATTTGTACCGTTTAAAGAGGATGCAGCTCTCATTTGACTTTGCTCATAGAGCTTGTTGCTTAAACCTCTAAAGAGAAAGAAAAAATCTTTTACCTGGATTAGTGTGTTAACATTTAAAGTCTTACAGATGTTGAAATGCTGTTTTTATTTAATTTCATGTAGAACTATTTTTCATTTCATTAATTCTTCTCCTGCACAGTACCCATGTTTACATGTGCACATTTTATTTAAAATTATTAAAATATTCCTATTTAGAAATAGCCAATTTCCCTGCTTACATAGACATGATATCATCATGGCGTGTGGATACATGCATAATAGATTTAATCTGAATTAAAGGGTTTACGTATGCACAGAGCTGTTCTACACCGTCACTTAACCTCCCTTACAGAGGAAGATAATTTTTATTCTGTCCACTCCTGTGCTGCTGTTGGAAGCTTTGGGCGTCTTTACTGTTTTTATACCAAAATTAACTTAAATTGTGCTCTTCAAGCAATTTTTTCTCCCTTGAGTCTCAAAGCTCCAGAGTTAAAATCTCAGTTGGCAGCAGAAAGCAGCCAGTCCAGTCTGAGCAGCTCTGTACAGGTGCAGGTCTGGACTGGAGTGGAGAGAAGGGAGCTGGAGAACCAGAGGGACTCATTTGCACTGACAATCTGCATAAACCACCCCTCTCATACACAAGGAAATGTCTATCCAAACAAGTTCTTTCAGATTAGAATCCAGGACCCAAATTTGATTGACATGTTTCAATGAAGTATTTTATGCTGATTTTTTATTCTAATTACTTGGACATTATTTTTCTTATTTACAGCTTCTGAGTTAAGTTTTGAAAAGAATATTTCCTTTGTCCCCCTCTGAAGCTTTTCTCGACATTGACCTTAGGGACCCCAGAGCAAGCCCGTAACTTGCTGGAGGGATTACAGTGCTCAGGATCTCCTCTGCAGAAGCAGAAAGGATACCTGGAATACTTTTCCATGTATGCTGGCATCATAGCCAGCCAAGGGGGACAATGAAACTGTCATTTAAATAATTAATGCAGGTTCACATAAAGATATAAAAAAATATTTCCGTACATTATACTGACACTCTTTGAAATAAGCCAAAATGGATTTGAAATATTTTTACACACATACACAAACACTTTTGATATCTTGACGCTCCACTTATCTGACTTTCCTGTAGGACATTAACGGCTATTAACCAACCGCTGGTATTTACTCAGCACCCATTAGATCTGATTGTTAGCCTGTGCAGCTAATTAGCATTCCCCAGCTGGCTCTTCCTCTCTGTCATTAGGCACTCTTCTTCACCAGCTGTCGCGCTAGAAGATGTATCTCTCCAGTGATGTTCTTCAAACCCTATTGACATTCATATTCAGTTTCATGGCCAAAAGACAGTATGTGCATTTTTGCAATGATGTTTTCTATCCACTTTTCCACCTTTCACTACACATAATGAAAACATGAACCCTACCCTCATGTTAAATTAACATAAAATATATCAAGACACAATCTTGCTATTTTTTATGCACATTATTATCAATGTGATAATGCCATTGAAAGATAATAGCTCATTTAAATACTGTATCAGCAGAAAATAATAATAATATTTATAATATTCTAATTATATTCCTCAGTGTCCATAGGAGTATAGGAATACATTCATCGTTTATGGTCGAATTGTTGTTCTGTTGTTGTGGTTCATTTTTTGTCTGGGTTTATAATTGCTTTTTTGTCGAAGGAACATTTCTGAACATGTTTTTATGTAACAACTGAAAGAAGTTCAGAAACATTGACTCATCCCTGCAAAAATCCCCTGTCATGCATTCCTGTTCTTCACCAGTCCAGCCATCTTCGGTGGCAGTCAGAGTTATTGTTAGTTGGATTAGCAGGTGTCTGTGCCACATGCATGCTTCCTCACATAAACGCTGGAAAACAGATCAAACGCAGATCAAACCCATGCAAATCAAACAGGTGGTAGACAGTTTGGATGATAAAACCCGAGCAGTAAATAGATCATAGATGTGAAGGAAAACCTCTAAAACAAAACATTCCCTGTGCTTTTATGAAGCATTCAAGTTTCATTTAAGGTGACGGTGAGCTTGTTCTGGCAACAGTCTCTCTTATGATTTATGCATTATTATGACAAATTTATATAATGCTGCATAATCACAATGTAAACAGAAGCTGGCAAGAACTGTTCCACATCTGGAGCACCGGATGGCAAGAGACCTTTATAACTGCATTTGTTTCCTTCAAATGTTTTACAGCCTTAAATTACCGCTTGTTTATTAAATGCTATTCTTCAAATAAAATTGCTTTTGCAACACAACTACATGTAATACTGTATGACAGTGATCGTCAACTGGCAGCCTGGGGCACACATTAGGCCCCTCACAGCTTTCCATCTGGCCCCCAAAGTATCATCAAATTCACGAAATGTCAGGATAAAACATTTCATGGTTTAATGTTTTTTTTCAATCATTTATCCCCAACTATGAATGTAATCCCAAAACATCATGCTCCATGCTACAGAAAGTCTGTGACCAGCAGATTAAGCTCTGCATTCTTTAAAAAGAAGAAAAACAAGCACCACATAACAAACTAGAAAAGCACTTGGAGAGCGCAGACCTCCGCCAGCGCCACAGTCCTCTCCCATATTGTGATTTTTACCATAAATATTAGTCCTACCTTTATTTCATGTAAATATTTAGATTCCTTGACCATGAAAACATACCATTAGCAACTGGATTCATAATGATATCTGTTTTAGTTCAGTAGTTATTCATGAAAATCACATTTTTCATCATGGCGGATCCAGACGCTGATCCGGATCAACACCAAAATTGAAACACTTCTTCCTTTTCCCATGCTGAACATTTACTGAAAATTTCATCAAAATCCATCACTAACTTTTTGAGTTATTTTGTTCACAGACAGGCAGACAGACAAACTCTCCTGAAAACATAACCTCCTTGGCAGAGGTAATTAAATTGACGATTTTTGCAGTAATTGTGCTGTTTATTTGAAAAATATGAAGCAAAACACAAAGTGTGTGTGTAAAACGTAAACATATGTAGTCAAACTTGTGAGTGACTTGTCATTGTGACTTGTTATAAAGGGAAACACTCATTTCTTTTTGTCATGCCTTAGTCCTGAGTCCATGATAAGCAGATACACCATTCCTTTGCCCACCGCTAAGTAGCTTAGCTCAAATACCAGAAGTCAAAGGGTAGTGTTAGCCTGCCTCTGTCTTCAGTCATCAGCTAAAGTCTTTAGCAAGTGTAACCAGTCCTTTGTGCTTGTTATGAGTAGTTGGTGTATCGCTTTTAGAACGCTGAAAGATGTTCCTGGATCAGTGGCTAACAGTAGCTTATGTAGCTGAAGCTTGAGTCTGCAGCTCTCCTCATGCAAAGCCTCTCTGCTGTTTTTACCTGAAACCATTAAGATTCTGAGGAGCTGTCAGGATTACGTAGCCCTAACATTTGTGCGGTTTCATTTTGCAGAAACTGTTATGATGTTCACCATTTTAGTAATGTTTATTGACATACAATCCCTCTTCAAAAAGGCTTTCACAGGTCCTCTCGCCTTTCTCAAAGCTTGTATGGTTGAAGTAGTCTCACAGATTTTTTCTCGCACAAGCATTAGCCTTTGAAGGTCTTCTGTGTTCAATCATAGCTTTAGCATCATAAAATGATTTTCAGATGTATGAGATGGACATTTAAAGCATTGTTAAAGTCGTCCGCAACACGTTAGAAGGCAGTATGGTTGGATATGTGGGTTAAAGGTCACTGCGGGGCATTTGTATTAGTTTAGCATAGATGTCAACATGCTGTATGGTATCGTTTTTGACATCAAGCTGGAGACAGAACAGGGTGTGACATCACATGCAAAAGGTTTGTACCAACACATGACCACACAGCCCAAACATCATTATTACCTCAAAGGCTCAGGCTCCATACATGCAAGCAATGCAGTAGATCCCTTTTCTGATCCATAATGGCCCACTAATCACTGATGCAAAACCCTAAAACCACACCGTCACATAGAGCTCTTAGGTTTTGAGGTTTCAGTTGTGTTTGTTGTTGTTTAGACTTTCATATGTCAAATTTCTGCCTTTCCAAGTTCTCTCTCTGTGCTTCTTTTCCCCCTGGCCCTTGCATTTCCTCATCACTAAGGCCTGCCAATAGCTTGATCTGGCTGTTCTGCTCCATGAAGGCTGTGCGGTGATTACATGTACACATGCGTGATGGGGTATATTTAGATTTTTTATTTTGCCCTGTTGGCAGAGAATGTAAAACAAATCCAGCATTTGATTTATTTTGTCTCATGGCATTTAGAAGTTCTAAAAGGCAGCACAAAATGCATTATATCTAGTCATGAACTTGCCATTTAATGAAGTAACAGTTTTTGGGAAAGACTTCATTGTGTCTTGATTTAACAGTAAAATGAGCCAATGAGAAAACTTGTTGTTCCCTCAGAAGCATGCCATTGGTCAGACTTCTAATTTTGAGACACATGATATTCGTACTGCATCTTTGCATGTGTGTGTGTGTGTGTGTGTGTGTGTGTTTGTCTAATCACAGCCATATGTGTATGCATTCCAGTACCGTACGTAACATCAACACATTTTCAGCCCATGATGCCTAAACACTGAGATGCCGACCTCATCACCATAGAAACTGAACTGAAACCAATAAGAAAGGGCTGCTCTGTCAAAAGTGTAAACATTTTTTGTTGTTGTCATGGAGAAATGGACACTGTTTGCATGCCATGCATTTGTTCTGACTTTTATTTTGCCTCATGTGTACGGGAATGTGTGTGAGCAGCTTTGGATGTGTTGCCAGTGGTTGTGTGAGAGAGAGCAGGCCAAGGTCCGGGGCCTTGTTACATATTAATACCAGAATAAGTTATGGCGCTCACAGTATGGTGCACTTTTAGGTGGAGGAATGCTCCTGCGGACTCTGCATGCTCTAGACAGTGGAGGTTGTGGTTTTGAGCATGTTGGGTTCTGGCTATGTATCAACACTTAGGTCTGGAAAAGGTTATACAGGGTTGCTGTTCAATAACTGTTTGTTCTTGTTTGGGTTTTTCCTGCACGCTTGAACTTTGACAAAGACATCACCACAAGGCAAAGGCTTTCAAAAAGAAGATTATGTTGGAAAGTTGAACTTTCTGTTTTTGCATTTGTAACTTGTTCTTAGAAAACGATTTATTTGCGTCTTCCATTCCCCCCTTCGGTCCTTTCTGTGTCTGATGTCAGAGAGGCGAACCAACACAGACCTGGGTTTTTTGTTAAGCTGCAAAAAAGTTTTGAGTCATCCAACACTTAATATCCATGAGGCATTCTTTGAGATTGGCAAAGCTTTTAGAGTCACAAGGGTTTATAGGCCCTTTCTCTCCCTCTCTCACACACATGCTGCCTCCCTTGCTCTCTTTTTCTGAGAAGCTATTGGAGCCTATAGCCATGGCTTATTTGCTTGGTATAATGGGGGTGCTCTGTGCCAGAGGACAGGCTTGGCTAGAAGGAGAGACCAGAGGAAAGGAGAGAGTCTAGTTGAGGGAGCGAGGCAAAGCAGGGGTCGGCTTAGGAAAGACTGCTGTTTTGGGCCAAAGATTTCCCAGATCTGTGTTCTAATGACAGTATATGTGTGTGTGTGTGTGTGTGTGTGTGTGTGTGTTCACGCGTGCGTAAGTGCGAGTGTACATGTGAATTCATGAAGCAGTGGTCACAGCGATGCCAAATGGAGGATGAGGGATTGTTTGTGTGCGCTAAGAGCCAGACAAAATGTAACACACACCAGACATTACTCCATCCTCAGTGTCCCACTTTTTAAAAAACTTTTTAACAGAAAAAGGTTTACCACTTGTAAAAATATTTAAGGAAGTTATCTGATCATACTGTTATGTTATTAAGAGCTAGACCTGAATGTTTAAGTCACTGAGAAGACATAAGAAACATGCATTTTACAATGCTTTTATCAAATAAAGCCATTATTAATCAGAAGACCTTTTTAGAAACGCTGTAGCATGAAATTGAAGGGTTAAATTGGAACTGACCTTTGGGGCTGGACTACGGCTGCAAGTTTAGCTGCTCTGACACAGTCTTCTGGGTCTTTAATCATTTCTCAGTCTTCTTGACCACCCATTTGATGCTTTTCAAAGTCTAACACCCTATCCCTTAAACTGCAAACAACAAATCAAGTTTTAAAACTGATTTGTCTTTCAACCAACCCGTTTTTATCTGTACTGCTTTATCAATCAGTCTATCAGTTGATTGAAAGATATGGAGATTCATAACAAGTTTTAGATCAAGATATTATACAAATTCAAATATATCCTGGAGACCCGGACCATATATTTGTCCTCATCATAGCTGCCTCTATTAAACAGAAATTTATAAGGGGTTCGCCCCTTTAGTGATGACATCTCATTTTCAAGAGGGTCCTTGTCTCTATATGGTTGTAGAGGTAGTTAAAAAGGTGGTCTAAATCAATAACAATCATGGGTAGAGAGATCACTCTAATGTTAAAGATAATAGGTATGATGTTATGAAGAATAACTGATGTTGATTGATTTAGCAGCATCGAGTTGAAATGGAGTTAAATTAATTTAGGTAGGACATCTGTGTTAAATGATGTAATTTCTATTGATGGTTGGTGTCAAGCATGCCAAGGCTACATTAATATGTGCCGTATTTGCAGGAACTACCTGGTATTTAATTTTTTGATTTGTTAATATTCTGAACTGTAATGATAATGGAATGGGGCTTAAATGAATATGTAGTAGTTGAAGCTTTGAAGATCCGCAGCATCAGGCCATCCACACAAACCAACCCGAAAAGCCAAAGAAAGTAAAACCACAGATGTGTACAGGAGCTAAGCTTATTGCAGCTTAAATCTGAGCTGGTCCAGGCCTTAGCCAGCCCCATCTATTAGCTTTATCAAAAAGGGATGTTTAAGACTAGCCTTAAAGGTAGAGCGGGTGACTGCCTTCCAAACCATGGTTGGTAAATTGTCCCAGAGAAGAGATGCCTGATAACTGAAGGCTCTACCTCCCATACTACTTTTCAGGACTGATGGCACAGCGAGCAGGCAAGCATTTTGGGTGCGCAACTTTCAAGAAGCATTGTTCAGCAGAACAATATCTTTAAGATAAACTAGTTCTTGACCATTCAGAGATTTATAGTTTGGAGGAAGAACTTTGAAATCTACTCTCCGTTTTATTGAAAGCCAATGTAGAGAAGCTAATATTCAAGGACTGTGGTCTCTTCTCCTAGTTCTTGTTAGTACACGTGCTGCAGCATTGTGAACCAGCTGAAGTGTCTTAAGCTACTTGGTGAGGCAGACTTACAAAAGATAATTAAAATAATCAAGTCTAGACGTAAAAAAAGCATGGCCTAGCTTTTAAGCAATGCTCTGAGACAGAATAGGCCTGATTTTAGCGATGTCACAGAGATGGAAATGGCTGTTGAAATTTGTTTATGTGGGAGATGAAGGATAAATCCTGTTCAAATAGTTTACATGATACATATGAAGGAAATATTTCAAACCAGGTTTAACAATTAATTACCTCCGCCAAGGAGGTTGTGTTTTCGGGAGAGTCTGTCTGTCTGTCTGTCAAGTTATGAATGGATTTTGATGAAATTTTCAGGAAATGTTCAGCGTGGGAAAAGGAAGGAGTGTTTCAATTTTGGTGTTGATCCGGATCACCGTCTGGATCCGCCATGATGAAACGATTGCACCAATTGCCAATGGTATGTTTTCATGGCCAAGGAATCTAAATATTTACATGAAATAAAGGCAAGGCAAGGCAAGGTAAGGCAAGTTTATTCGTAGAGCACAATTCATACACAAGGCAAGTCAAAGTGCTTTACAGAACAAGAAAATGCATTAAAATCACAATACAAAATAGAATCAACATTAATCATTATAAAATGACTTTAAAAAATCACAATACAAAACAAAATCAACATTAATCATAATAAAATAAATTTAAAAAGAAGAGTGCAGATAAGATACTTTCAGTCATATGCACAGTTAACTAGAGCTGTTTTAAGCCTAGATTTGAACATTGTCAGAGTAGAGGCCTGTCTGATATCTTCAGAAAGACTGTTCCAGATTTTAGCTGCATAAAACTGAAACCCTGATTCTCCATGTTTAGTCCTGACTCTGGGCACCAGCAGAAGGCCGGCCCCTGAGGTCCTCAGAGTCCGAGATGGTTCATATGGCACTAACATGTCAGAGATGTACTTTGGTGCCAGGCCATGGAGAGATTTGTACACAAGCAGAGGTGCGTTAAAGTCTATTCTCTGAGCCACAGGAAGCCAGTGTAGGGACCTGAGCACAGGACTAATGAGCTTGTACTTCCTGGTTCTGGTCAGGACCCGAGCAGCAGCGTTCTGGATGTACTGCAGCTGTGTTATGGCTCGTTTGGAGAGGCCGGTGAGCAGACCGTTACAGTAATCTAACCTACTAGAGACAAATGCATGGATAAGTATCTCTAGGTCAGGTTTAGACACTGTACCTCTGATTTTGGCGATGTTTTTTAGATGGTAAAAGGCTGCTGATGTTATTGATTTTATATGGCTGTTAAACTTCAAGTCTGATACTAAAGGTAGGACTAATATTTATGGTAAAAATCACAATATGGGAGAGGACTGTGGTGCTGGCGGAGGTCTGTGCTCTCCGAGTGCCTTTTTAGTTCTGACAAGTGATCCCCTTTGTTTTATGGTCATTTGAAAAATATTGATATGCAAGGTTGCATTGTTATTAATAAAATAATTAAATCATTTATTATTACAACACTGTGTCAGTTGAGATGGTAAAAGTGACTGTAAGCAGTGAAAAGTTCACAGAATAAACTAGAAAAGCACTCGGAGAGCGCAGACCTCCTCCAAGCAGTTCCCAGACGGTGATCCAGATCAACACCAAAATTGAATCAGTTCTTCCTTTTCCCATGCTGAACATTTCCTGAAAATTTCATCAAATTCCATCCATAACTTTTTGAGTTATATTGTTCACAGACAGACAGACTGACAGACTCTCCCGAAAACAACCTCCCTGGCGGAGGTAACAAACAGCTACCTGTTCATGTAAAGATTAATTTGATCAGCTAACAAACAAAAGCAAAACACTCTTTCTGTGTGGACTTAAGTAAAATCAATGGAGTGCAGTTTTGTACAGAAACAAACTTCTGTTAAAGACTGATATCTGACAGGAATCAGCTGTGACACAAACTTAAGAATGTATGGAGTTTGCAAGTTAAGAGATAAAGGATGTGTTTGCCATCTTCATCAATGAATAAGGTGCTGATGGTATCGTTCAAGATGTTTGCACTTTGGTAACATATAATAAAAACTTTTTTCCTTCTCCTTTGGAAGATTTAGGTTGTATTCTCTTCAGAAGTATGTGTGCTGATAACATGGCGTGCCTTCGCTTACTTTACAAATCTCAGCATTTGCTCTGTTGCAAGCTAGATCAGCTGCATCGATAAGCTGACCTCATTTTAATCATGCTAATTTTGGAGCTGCAACACATTTTTTAGCATGTACTTATCCAACTTAACTTTGCATATTTTAGCTCAGGCATTCCTTTACTTCCTGTTTTTCATTCACTCTCTCATTTAACCTGCTGACCTCTTGCTTCCCTGTTAATGCTGGACAAAGGTTTGGTCTCTCCTCAGTTAAAGCAGTTTAAATCAGTTGTTTGTTGGCAGCTACTTCAGATGCTGCAGGCATAAGTCCACACATGAACTGGTGCTTTTTTTCCATTTTATGTAGTGCATCCAATGACAATATGAATGAATGCAAAGAGGTTTGTAATGAACAATGGGCATGAATGAAGCTGCAGTGGAAGACCAAGAGGCCAGTAAGAGACAGACAGATCGGAGGAGACAGAGAGAGAGAGAGAGCGATTCAGTCAAAGCTTATAATTAATGAGAAGCTATGGGGAATTGAAACACGGCCTAACCTTTGCCCTTTCTTAACTTCCTCTATTTCCTAATCACACACACTTTCAGACAGACCATGGTGCATTAAGGAATTGCTGTCTGCCATAATGAGGTGATGTGTCTGTCTTGTGAGAAAAAAAAAAAAAAAAACTGGCTGAGGTTTAAGCCTCCCATGGTCGTCTAATCAATTATTCACTCCCCATCTCACTTTCTCTCTTGCTTTTTACCTGTTTGATTTACTTTCCACTTGCCCCTGAATCTTGGTCTGCTTATTTATTTATTCAGCCCTCCAACCCGCATCGATTTTCATGGAATATATGTACACACTATGTTTTCCCTTAAGCTTTCATTCTCACTGCAGACCTTAAAATAATGGTGGTGTTGTATCTTTTAACATTAACACATCTGCCAACATAAAGGCTATCCTGAAAGCCCTACGCTGCAGTCACAGCTCGTACTGAACTGACAATATGAAGTCTGTAGTGTGCAAACATTTGGGAAATCCACAGCATGTCATACTAGTTTGGGAAAAATGAGCAAGATACACCGGGCTAAAGTCTGCATCATGAACTCATATCCACAATGCAGAGTGCCAATGGACTGCCACTCCCTGTATCCATGGCAACAACCTTACCATTATTAGCATTAGCATTATTACCTCCACCAAGGAGATTATGCTTCCGCCAGGGTCTGTCTCTGTGTTTGTTTGTTAGAAAGATAGTGCAAAAACGACGGGACGGATTTACATTAAAACTTTTACCAGAGGTGTGGTTTAGTCCCAGAAGTTAACATTGACTCGTATTGTAAAAAAAAAAAATCATATTTCTGACATCATTTGATGGATTTTTTCAAAATTTACATGATAATATATAACATGAATCATCATCATTGTAAATTTCATCTGGATCCGATCCGGACTGAAATCCCAAACCACATTGCAGTTTATAATGGCAAATCCTATCCATTCCTCCTCGGCTGATCTAAGGGTTACACCCCCTTAATGTCATCTTGGAAATAAAAAAAAAAAAACAGTTTATTTGCAAACTCATGCCAACGTTTTTCAAGTCTATGTCACTGCATTACCCAGCATCCCTAATGCCGATGGAGGAGTTCTCCACATGGACAGACATAAGCGGAGACTCGGAGAGCATGGTGATCCAGCATTGTGTCTTGGCGGAGCTCTGTGCTCTTCAGATGCTTTTCTAGTTTCAGTTACATTTATAGAGCAAATAAAATCTGAGAAAATGTACATCTTCTGAGTTGGTGAAAGGTGTTGACTACATTTAAATGTTCAGTAATGATCCTCATAAGGTATTTTCAGTCTGTAAATAGAAGCTAATTTAGCAGGGCTAGCTGTTTATAAGGCCTGAAACAGAAATCTTGAATGTGGATCCCAGTCCTATGATGAACAGCAAATCCACATGATGCTGTGTTAGGTGTGAGGGCGAAGGAAGGGAGGTAAGAGGAGACAAGTGGACTAAAGTAAGAACTAAAGTTAATGACAGATCCATGAACCATAGACTTGCCGTCATCAAATTTGTTTCTGCTGAAAACAAATGTATTAGAGGTTAGCCTCTTGAGATGCTACATCTCATTTTAGTAAGTATAATCAAGTTTAATCAATGATAGATAACGATAGTAATATGATAGTCCCTACCATATTTGTCTCCATTAAGTATAAATGTATTAAAGGTAGACCTCTTGAGATGTGACATCCCATTTTCAAGAAGGACCTCATGCCCATGTGGTGTTAAAATAGTTACTATAGATGTATCAACCAACTTTTCAGCCTTAAATGTGTTATAGTTGTTGGTGTCTCAGGCTGTCAGTTATTTCAGAAATTGCTGATGCACTTGGATTTTCAAGCTCAACCATCTTAGGAATTTGAGGGAGAGAGGTCCAAAATGTCCAGTGGGAGGCACGACTCTGGACTAAACTACATTGCTGATACCAGAGGTCAGTGGAAAATGGCAATGATCTGAAACAATAAGAAGACAACAGTGACTCAGTTACACACTTGTTACAGCCAAGGTACGAAGAAGATCATTTCCTAAAGCAAAACATGTGCAAACATGTGACAAATGAGCTACAGCAGCAACTAACAAGTGGCCTCGTCTGTCAGTAAAGAGTAGGAAACTGAGACAACACTGGCACAAGCCCTGCTCACCAAATTTGACAGCAGAAGACTGTACAAAGGTTTTCTTGTCTGATGAGTCTGGCTTCTGCTGCAACATTCAGATGGTACCCTTAAGTATCAACTGAGCATCATGCAAATGCCACAGCCTACCTGAGTACTGTGATGGACCATGTCCATCTCTTTAGCTCGTTTAGCTTTTTGCAAGCATTTCTGACTACCCAAAGCACGTTTGTATGGCAGGTACACCGACCCATTCACTGATAACTGAAGTTTCTACGTTGTTCTTCGTACATAGACACACCACAGCCTTAGCAGAAACTTAGGCCCTCCTCACATGGAGACGGCCCCGTATTGTCTTGGCGTCGGCGTCAAAACATGCATCGCTGTTTACACATCGTATTGTACATAGGCTTCTGCATTTACATGACAACGCAAAATCCATGCAAAATCCTGTCGGGTTGCCCGTCTGGTTCTGCTCCGAGGTAGATTCCACGTCAACAAGTGCTCATGCACGCGTAACATGCTGCATCTCTGCATGAGCACTTGTTGCTGTTGTCGCTGTAGCTGCTGTTGTTGGTGTTCTGTGAGCAAATGTTGGTATAAAAATCAAAGCAATATTTGTAGCTGCTGGAACAAGATCAGAATCAGCCCGGCTGCCGCCATTGTTGTTGTTGTTGTTGTGTGTGACAACGTGGGTTGGGGGGCGAGGAGGAGGGGTGCTATGAGGTCACCGTCTTTTCCAGACTTATCTGTTTATACCAACTACAGCATGAAGACGAATACCCAGATATCCACCTGCAGACCCGTTTTCAAAAAAGATGCAGAGTCGTGGACAAATACGCGTCACCGTGTATTAATATCGCCAGATCAGATCTTACAAATTCGTACTCGTGTAAATCCCACCTTAGATTAAAAGAGTATTGCCTATGGATATATCGGCATGTGACAACAGGATCTTAGCTTGAACCCTCAACCACCCAGAATGTTGTTGAAGTGCCACAGAGAATAGAGGCAGTTCTGAGGGCAACCCTGTACTTAATATTTCTTCAATGGCTTTTCCTGCTCCGTACTTAAATGAAAGCAAGCGGTGGTTTGGTTTGAGGGGCAGGGCTCACACTGTGCTGTTAAGGAAGGCTTTTTGTACTCTAATGATTAAACATATGAATACAAAGAGCACTGCAGTAATGTCTTTGTCTTAATTATGTTGTTTTCATGCTCGTGGGAAGCCAAGATTTTTTTTTAAGATGAATTGACAATTTGATTTGTACCCTACATTAAACCCCCTCATGTGCAAAATTTATGTTGTGTTACCTTGGATTTTATTAGATTCTGATTACTTTTTTTCCTGCTACAACCAAATAACCCCCTGCATCACCTCTTGATAGGTAAAATTGAGCTATTCTTCCCAGGGCATTGAGGTTTCAACAATATATCACAACCTGCACAGAAAAGGGTTACATATAAATACAAAGCATCTCATCTTATAGGCTTGCAAACAAACCATTTACTGTGAATAATAATGCACACAGTCAAATAAAGGTGCAAAAATGTGCACATCAGCAAATCCAAGCTGCATTAGTAATAACTGTTCCAGTGCACGACTGTAGTATGGGCTTTCCTCCTTATCCTCCATTGACTGTAGTAGAGACAGGGATATTTCCTTACATTACGTCACCAAGGTAGCTCTTGCAAAAGTGTGAAATCTCTCTACCACCTCTTGCTTTCTGTAATGTGGGGGATATTTCCTGCTCCGAGTTTGGAACACGAGAGTCTCTTTGACAATGCAAGTTTTGGATCAAACCGCGGTCATGCTTTGCTTACACAATTTTGTTGCCTAACAATAAATTCACAGTGTTTTGTCAGCGGAGGATTGCCTGAGAATAGACTGCATGACAATGCATTGCTTTAGTGTTGATGAGTGAGGACAGAAAAGAGACATCTTTGTTTGAAATTGTTTTTCACAGTTAACAACAGCACTGAGTTAAACATCAGACACATCACAGACTTTCCAAAGCCTGTCCTGAGGTTTCAGCTACAGACGCAGCAGCAGCAGAGATGAGACTTCACAATTCTTCCTGATGAAAGCTTGTGTTGCTTAGCAACTCAGAGTCTGCAGTGGCAAGAAACAGGGGTGTTTCCTCGCTGATGAAAGGGAAGTGTGCTTGTGTGTGTGGAGAGAATCTATTTGTGCAGTCAACCTATTAGGAACCCCAATTGGCGTATATATTTGATATATTAAACATTATTTGATGCATAGGCAGAACTTCAGATGCTTTCTGCAGCTGAGTTATGCACTGTAGCTAAAGATTCTTGTTGTAGGAGCCGTTCCTTTTGTTGTAAATATTGACCAGGCCACCAGATTGTAAAAAAGCCTTTTTCTACCCCCTATTAAAATTGATCCCATCATAAAGTTCATCATTGAATCACTGTGTTGTCAGTCTTACTGTTTACTGTTTGCATCTTTATTCATGAGTGCAGGGAGAATGAAACAATTTGTG
Organism: Scarus forsteni; assembly: GCA_036419115.1. NCBI lineage: Eukaryota > Metazoa > Chordata > Actinopteri > Labriformes > Labridae > Scarus > Scarus forsteni. The sequence continues at coordinate 1,934,576 of JAZDUH010000414.1, forward strand.
CCTATAGCTTGTAGACGTTATCCAGGAGTGGAGGCTTTAATGAAAAAATATGCAAACTTGTAAAATATGTATGATTTTTGTTAACATCTATAGTGTCTAAAATAATTTTAGGTGTTTCTAAACCCTTATATATTCTATATTTAACACTGTGGTAACACAACTTAGGGACATGAAGCCTGTAAAATTATATGTTCATCTTTATCTTTCTACCATATTTTATCATCTATCCCGAAATTCTGCATTTCACATCCCTCCAGTGACTCCTTGCCCTCTTTGCTTCCTCACACACTTCATCTATCTCTCACCTACTCCTCTCTCTCCTCACCCCCCCCCTCCCCCCCAGCCTTTTTCTGTGTCCCACCCATCCATCCCCTCCGCTCAGCTCTCGCCTGTTTTTCATCATCGCTCTCGTATGGTAGGCACTGATACAGCCAATGTGACAATATGCCGCTATTCTCCCGACCTCCTAACTCCCTAGCTCCTGACTCAGGCTGCTGATAAGCCATGTCAGCGAGGGGTTTGGATATGCACTGTTATACTGGCAGGATTTTACTCATCACGAGTGGAGATGCTCTACTGTAACATGCTGGCCTTTAGCTAAGAGTCATTCCACTCCGTTTGCAGATGACACTGCTTATTTACAAGCTTAATTCGTTTTTTGAGTTAAATGGTTTTGATTTAACTCTGGAGCACTTACTGACAGCTACATCTCAGGAGAATCCAGAGTCTGTTTCAGGTACCAGACACTTTGAATGTTTCCTCTTTCTGGACGATGAAAGCGAGGAGGATTCAGCAGTTTATTGTGTGATTCAGCCATCTGAACGCTGGGCAGGACACTTAACCACAAATTGGTCCTGTGAGTATAATAATATTAATAACTAGAAAACACTCGCAGAGCACTGATCTCCAGCAGGGTAGCTCACATCTTGCTGCTACATCTATAAGAAATAGTTCCATGATAAAGTTACTGTCATAATAAGACTCCTTGACCCTGAAAACCCACAGCGAGCACTCAGGATCATGTTGATTTCATTATTAGTTGGACAGTTATTTAGAAAAAACGATTTTTTGTGGTTATCTGGATCACCACAAAAATCTAATCATTCTTAAGTTGGGCCAATACAAACTTTTTTTAAATTCATTTTCTATACCGCTTATCCCTTTTGGGGTCTCAGTGGGGCTGGAGGGGGGCCTATCCAAACCCAAACCCGGTTGCTTACCGATCACAGGGCCACATAGAGAGACAGGTAACCATTCACCTGGGCCTGGGCGAACTCTGGATGAACTAAATAATGATATCTAACAACTTAAAAACCAAAGCAGCAAAAGCAACAATTTTTACAGCACAAATGAAGCAGAAAGGAAACAGATCATTTTACTGAAATTTTGTGTGGGGTGGGGGGGCCAGTAACCTGACATGCCAGACGGACAGCTCCATATTGAAAATATTTCAATAATCCATCTGGGGAGGAGCCCTGTGAAAATGTTTTCAGGGGCAGAACCTTCAAAAACAACAGGAGCCTTTGGTTGGACGATCATTTTGCAGCGCTGCTATGACGTAGCACATGTAGCGGCTAAACAAAGCGGCCAATGGCTAACTGTTAGCTGCCATAGCTAATGGCTTACAAGAGTAAACAACAGTTAATGGTAGTTAGCCGCTATGGCTTATAACCATTAGCCGATAGCTTAACTACCTTAAAACGATTGTTTCACATTAAATCATACCATAACTTAGCAACCATGATGACCACAGGCTAACCAACATTAGCCCCCATTCTTTGTACAACAGGAAGTGATGTCACTTCCTGTCAAGTCACTTCCTGCTGTCGTAACACCCGCAGTTCCTGCTGCTCCCGCCTCTCTTTCCTGATTGGGCCGTTAAGCATTTAGCCGAGTAAAACTGTTGGACAATGGAGACTGGCAAGACGGAGATGCATGATTTCAGAATCAGGCAGGCTAGTATGCTCTGCAAGGCTAGGGGGCCAGCTCCATGCAGGTATTCAAAAGTACAACCAGAAATTAACTCACTGGTATGCTTTGTGCTCATGCACACCTCCACCTGCTCTTTAGAGGCAGTGGTCTCATGTAAGGTGTTTGTCCTTGCTCCCCTGAGTCAGTTTGCGACTAAATTGTACCACATAAAACCGAACCTTAGTTAAAAAGATAGGAGCCACTTCTTTCCTCTCTGCTTCACACAATACTTTTCATGTTAAAGAGAATCTGTAATCTTTGAGGTTTAGGGGGGATATTTAGATCTTATGACAGAAGTTGGTTGAACTTATAGTAGGTTTTCTTGTCTACTAGTGGACTATCTTTGAGAAAATGAAGCGAAGCCTGCGAGCTAGTTCAGGCAGACAACTCGAGCAGCACTGCTATTCACATGCCACATGTCACATTCACATATCATACGTCACACTCCTTACATCAATCCTCCAATCACACTCTCCACCTCTCAATTTGACGGTGTATTTAAACTGGGAGTTTACCCATCTCTCCCTCTGCTCGGCAAACGTCTATGCTGCCAGACACTGATTTGCTGCGTGTTCTTTCACCCCCACCTCCACCCCAGCATCCACCTGCAGGCTCCAGGGGTGTTCTCATATGTTTTGCTCATCACTCCTCCATGCCTTCATGTAAACATTTCTGCTAAGGAGTGATGAAACTGGAGCCTGGACACCAAACCTGTAACATGTATATGCAGCTACAATAAAACAATTGAACGTGAGTTGACTGACTGAACTATCTTAAATGCACCGTGAAGAGAAGTGCTGATATCACTGTCCTTCCTAAACTCTTTTGTTGTGTTTACCTACCATGGCCTCACTGTCTGACACCCTGTTTTCCGGTTCTTTTCCCCTCTTTCCCCAAAAATCAACAGCACCTTTTTCTATTGGTATTCCCAGGAGTGAAATGCCTTTTCTTTATAGGAAAACTTTATAAAGCCAAGAAAGCAAAGCAACTTTCTGTGAAGCTGTGCCAAAACAGGAAAGCAGGTAGCTCCGAGTGAAAAGTTAGGTTTATCTTTATAGTCAGAGCTGCTGCTTCACCTTTGCTGTTTGTCTTCCATTGTTTCTCCTCCCTCGAAACCCCTGAAAGCACCTTTTCCTTTCTGATCACTTCCCTTTTCCTTTTCCTTTCACCTCTCTCCCTGCACCACATTACCTATGCTATTTTTTGGGGAGAAACTTTGACAAAGGTGGGGTTTTTTTAGGGGGAAGAGTGCTGAACATACCAGAGTAAAATAGAAAATGGAGGAGAAACCAAACGAGGGGGGATGTTCATGAAATATTGAGGCCAACTGAAGCTCTTTTTATCATGCAATCTGTAACTGCCACTGTGCTTAAATGAGAGCAGGTGTGCACATGCTCCGTCCTTCATCCCAATGTCTAACTTAATCTGTTTGTTTCTTCATTAAGTGATGCAAACAGGTCCAAAGTACAACACTAACAACCACTGATAGATCTGTGTGAGGCTACTTGTCTCGTATTAATTTTCTAAATCAAACAATCTTTTAGGGTTCACATGATGAGTTGAACAGCATTTGGAAAGAAAATAAAGTTGCATATGCTTAATAAACCTTAATATGATACATGTTCATTTCTTAGGATCTGTAGGTAGTGGGTCAGAACCACCAGAGAGTGAACGTGAGAGCAACTGGGTTTGAATGTGCAGATGTGACCGGTTATTTTAAAGCAGTCTGAGTGGTCAGAAAGACTAGAAAATGTAATTTAAGTTCAAGTCCATTTTTACATTGTGTTAATGACTCCTACATAGAGTTGGAAATATACATATAAGGTACCTTCAAAAATATGCCGGTGCTGGTTGAAAGGAATGGATTTTGAGAGCAGCTAAATAAACACAATGCAGGCAGGTGGCTGTTGGCAGTCGAGAGACAGGAGTGAAAAGAAAGAAAGAAAGAGATCAGAGTTAAAAGCATTCACTGTATTTTTAACATCTAAGCAGCTCGTGTCTGTATCTCTGCTGGGTGTCTGCTGTCAGCTCCTCACCACCCTGTTGCAGATGAAAAAACATAAACTATAAAAGAAAAAACAAAGTAAACTTACTAAAAAGATGTATATATATATATATATATATATATATATATATATATATATATATATATATATATATATATATATATATATATATATATATGTACATACACACACACCTAAATGACAGAATGATGTCAGTCATGGTTGAGCAGCACAAGCAGGAGGGAAAAAAAGATCTAGAAAAAAAACCCAAGCAAAACAGTGATTGAGCAGTTTTGATGTTTTGGATCGGGTTGCCAGTCCAAATGTTTACAGCACTACGACTTTTAAAGATTGATTTTATATTTGTTTTTTAACCTTGACCACAGAAAATTTAGGCCCCTCTTGGTCTCAAAATATTTTACTTGATTTTTAATGCTTAGCTGTGTTTGTTACATCTGTGCCCCACAGGTCGGAAGATCGATTTGAGAGCTGCTTTAGTGCATATGAAGACTGGTGCAGAAAATGACCAACACTCTTTTGTTCGTTTCAGCACATGTTCCTTCAACATGTGTGCATGTAGGATTTTTATTTTATACATACATCAGTTTGGATTTTTTTTTACTTCCCCTGCCATTGTAGGCTGCAGAATGTTGGAGATACTTCAGGAATGTCTGCTGATGTGGAGTAGCAGGCATGCTGAAGAACAGCATGAAGCCCTCCAAAACTCCTGTGATTTAAAGTGTAGCTGTCCAATGGTGCTCATGTGACTGTCACACTGTCACAGTGTCAATTTTATCGCACAGTTCTAACTGACACAGTCCTCTACATGTGTGAAGATTTCGAGTTTAACAGTGAAATGAGATCAAATTAGTGTTTCCATTTGCAGCTTCACTGTTGACCACTAATTAAATAGCAGGATGCAAATCTAGATGCAGGTGCATGCCACCGGTGTGCCATCGTGCCATTTTAATGAATGAAGTTTGATTGTTTCATTTAGTGTTTACACATCATGTATTTTGACCAATACAAGAGCATCTGTTGCATTTAGCAACAGGTCTTCACACATTATGACCACCTGGGTGTCCCTGGTGCCTGGCCCAGCCGCATCATCATTGTTCTGCCATCTGACCACAGAGATTTTGGCCTCTCCAATGAAATTAAATAGCAGTCGATTCAGCCCATTTAGAAGCATCCCATGCTTGATATTGTTTAGTTTTTTAATTCTTAACATCTTGCATCATCCATATGCTTTCTTCCCCCTTTGTCACAAATTTCACAAGTGCATCGGGACAGCCATAAATTCTTTAATTTGTCAGGATGAGCCCGTATGAACTAATCAAAAACAGGGATCAGTCCAAGAAGGAGTCACCTGTACTCTCTCTCAGTATTAAAAGTCCTTTGCCCAGTCTCAACAAGCTGCTGTCTGCACAGGGCCAAACTGACCAACAGTACAGGCACCTCTTCTGAGACACAGAACTGGCTGCTGAGGTGTCCTCCCAAACCTCCGGCCTGCTTCTGTTTCAGCCACAAAGATGTGTTAGTTCAGCCTGTTAAAAATGTTTTTAATAAGATTTCTGGTAAGCTGTGATGTGTACATGCTTCTTTCAAAGTCCCATTTTTAGTTACACAATAGTTTGTTTTCCTCTGCAGCATGTAAACAGATATAGTGTTTATCTTTTTTGAGGGTGGGCCAAGAAAGGCTAAGAGTTATCATTGAATTAGCCAAACATCCTTAAAGAAAATCAACCAATGGGCCGTTGCTGTCAGCAAAAATGATTTATTATATCATTTTTGGCTAAATTATGACAGCCCCGGGCTGGCCCAAAAATGTGCATTGGTCCACTGGATATTGCCCTGTATGCCAGATGACCAGTCTCTATGCCTGTAGTCGAGTCTCCCCTTTCACCCCTAAAGCTTTAAATAAAGCCATTCTAACATATACTCATACTCTGTAAAGCTTTATGTCACTGTGCCCCGTCCCACCTCCAGCTCAATTTTCCAAGAGCTGCCTGAACATCTTAAGTGCTTATGCAGGACTCAGCCTTTGTCATGGTTAAACGAGAGGGCACAGCGACTCTTATTAAAAAAGAGGTACGTCTGCACATCCTCTGTGAAAAACTCTCCATACTTTGGTCTGTACTTCTTTCATTAAAGTAATACAGAATAGTGAAGCTGCATTGCACAAGGTTGCATCAAGCACTCTAACCTGCATGTTTCACAGAGTTGGTCACTTTCATTCCATTTTAACTTTGGCTCACACATTTTTAAATCCTCAGCTACAGAGATCGGGGTGGGAAACTAGCAGGCTGGTGGCCACAATTGATTCTCGCACTCCCTCAGTACTCACCAGACCCCTGCTAACCATCATTTAGAATGTAAAGAAATGCCCAAGATGATGAAAACATGACAAAAACACCTATGAAAAGGCTAAAACTAGCAATACTTCCAAGGTTAAAGCCATGGCTGTCTAACAACTTCAGTAAAACTCCCCTTTACACACGACTTAAGGGTTTTTTCAATATCAGAAAACTGTTTTTAAAATATGACACAATAACCAGTAAATCCTCTGAAACTAGCTTGGGATGTGTACAGGCCAGGACAGGAAGACTCTGCAATGAGTAATTAAAACAGCCCAAAACAGCATTGGTACCCATCTACTGAGCATCAGTGATATCGGGGAGCTGAGGTGTCCGAGTAGAACCCAGAGAATATTGGGGAGCAACACCCACCCCAGCCAGAGCCTGTTCACACTGCTATCAGGTAAAAGGTACAGAAGTATCCACTGTACCACCAGACTGTGGGACAGCTTTTCATTCAGGCTGTGAGGCTGCTCAGTGCACCATCTGCACTCCTCCATGTCTAATTGTTTTGTATTTGTCTTTTTCATTTTGTTTTGGAGACACTTTTTTTCCAATTCCATTCATTATTTTTTTGCAGTTTTAACAGCGTCACATATCAAATACAAGGTTTGGTTTGATATCTGTACTTACAGACACCTCCTATCGTCCTCCTTCAAAAGATGGAAAATAAAAGTGAACAATAAACATATCAGGGTACACCAATATAAACTCTGTGCCCTGTATTAGTCTGTGCTGTTCAGAAATCAAATCTTACTTTAGTGTATCACAGCTGAGAAAAAGTAAGACATCAGACCTGCCTCAGCAAAGATGGAATGCATAACAAAATTAAACTAGCAAACAGTGGAAAGGGTTAGCCATCAGTTGCTGTAAGACTACATGATCAAATATATGTTCCTGACTCCATCCTTCATAGCAATTGTCAGCCTGGCCAGGGACAGCATCACAGACTTCAAGCCCAGGTTGTACAGCAGTACCTGCTGCATTGTTCCATCACCTCTGGAGTGTGATTGTCAGAGATGGGGACAGGTGAGACTCTGTGCGTCAGCTTGCCTCTATGGGGCCGGGCTTTGCAGATGATCCTGTCCTTCACCTGGTATCTGTGCTGCCAGAGGATGTTGGGCCTGGGCCTCTGCCCCGGCTTTGGTCTGTCAACCAGTGATCGATGAGCCCTGTCCCACTCAGGCACTGAATCCAGAGGAACATCTCCAAACACCTCCACAAGCAGTTGTGAGAAAAAGAAGGTGGGGTTGGGTGCTTCTGCAGACTCAGGTAGTCCGATTAGCTTAATGTTGCACTGGCTGCAGGGCTCAAGATCTCTAACTTTAGCTAGCAGCCGAGTGTTGGTCTCACAGGTTGTTTACAAGGCTAAAAGGTACTCATCTTGTAAGTTAGCATTTGATTCAAGAGATATTATCTTTTAAGCTTGATCAGTGACTGTTTGATATATACGGTCCAGCTTTCCATCCAGAGTCGAAATGGCACCTTGAAGTCTGCAGAAAAGAGCCAGTTCATTCTCCTCCAGGAGGCTAGCTGCAGTCGAGATGCTGAATTTACTGATGTCGTCTTTGGAAAGGTGTGGGTTGGTATGTTGGTCTCTTGGACTTTTTCTGGTTGCATATGTTGCCATGACTTAATGGTTTGATTTTCAGGAGCATTGAGTGTACCCCTCACTGGCTATTTTGTGCAAACTGTGGGTTACTTGACAAGTAAGTTATAAAAGTGCCCCTGGAACCACAATTTAATATCACAAATAAACATCCTTGTATCCTTGAAAATCAAGAAGATACCACCTAAAATCCAACAATCTGGCAGTCTGGTACTTAAGTTAAAATAAGTGCAACCCTCAGCAGCATTCTAAGATTTCACAGCTGATTGAGTTTATCCGTTACGTGTTTCTCTACAGATGATGCTCTATAACTTCTTTGACGTGTTGCCCTGCCCTGTCATTAGCATTGTCTCCTTTGTCTCATATTTAGCAGCTTTACTGAGAAAATAAAGTCATCATACTGCAGTCATATTTCTGAGAGTCCTCAACTTAGCTGAGAAAGTTTGTAACACAAAGTTATCTCTACCAGTGTGTCATAAACAAGTCCCTCCAGAGAAGCCTAAGAGCTTTGGTCAATGTCACAGATCACACATGCAGACGCTGAGCTAACAACTGACAGCTGATGCTTGAAAAGTGATTTTACCATATTAGTCCACATGGTTTATTTGTCTCTTGGGATGTCCTGTTGGCTCACTTTCCCTCCCTCTGTATGTCAACAAATGAACATTGGTGTGAGGCGGTCTGTTTTATGACAGTGCAGTACTCTCACCGTCCATAGAGGCCATTAGAGAGGAGAAAGCTGGAGTCTTACATCGTTGGGCTTTTAGCTTCAGTTCAGGAAACACAATGAATCTCTATCATGATGTGGATATCTTAAGTCGCTCTCATGGACACTCCAAATGCACTTTTTAACCATGTAAAAGAAACAAAATAAAGGTTACAGATTAATTGCAAGTCAATGAAAATACTATGATCAGATTTTCATTTGTCCAACCAAATCAGCTTTGCAATGGTTACCCTGAGGAGCTTTCTGTTTGGTTAGTTAGTCAACCAATCAGGGAGCTACCAAGGCATCAGTGGTAGATATACCACTGCAATTTTTTTCACATTTCTTAAAGACGCTACGAGGAATTAAGTAATAACAAAAAAGTCACTTTTAGATATATGCCTGACAGAAATACACACTTTGAGATGAGTTTTATAGCATCAAAATAGATCATCTATAAATGCTATTCCTTAGCTTCGCGGTTGGGTCCGACAGGGCTGGACTGGCCTGGATACTCAACTCCGGGAACAACACAATTAAACCTAGAGCAAATTTATATTATTCGGACACGTCTTAGAGCACCGGGCTGTGAGTAGCGATATATAGCCGGCTACAAAACTGCGATACTAAGTTTTCCAAAAATTGCTTGTTGTCACACATCAAAAACTACCGCTACATAACTAGAAAGAGATACATTACCTTGTCGTTTTGCATCCTGTAAGTTGTTGAAAAAAGAAGTTGTAAAGCAATGCAGAGTTCTGAGGAAGGTCCGAGCTGCATTCATTAGCATCACAACAAACGCACGCTTTGGCTTGGGTCACGTCTTTACGACAGTCGCCACGCATGCTCATGGGTAGCAGAGTCTTTATGTTGCCAGAAATAGATTCTCCTCATAGCACCTTTAAAGACAAAGCGGCAATTTTGAAACACTACCATTTTTTTTGCTTCTAGCAATATTCAATTTTGAATAAATTCAAGTTGTGATTTTAGCAGTCCCATTGCAGAACTATGTTGACTTAACATGCAGCACCTCTCTGAAGTGATAAAAGCAGCTAGTTATGCAGAGAGTTTTAATCATGTGAACACTTCCACATTCACAGATGGCTGCTGCACCAGAATCCTGTTGAAGCTTGTAGGTTATTTCTTGTTATGTTTTTTTGGATGTGAAACTTCCACTGGGCATCACTGTTTCTGAATAAGATGGGCAGCTGTGACTCAGGGGAATACATCTCTCTATCGTAAAGAGATGGGTTTGATCTACACTTTGTGTCTCTGGGTAATATACTATAACCAAAGCTGCTCCCTGTGACAAATTCAACAGCATTTATAAATATGAAATGTATTGACTGGCTTTAAGAGCAGCCAGTTTCAGAACATGCCTTTAAACACTTGACGTTATTTGACACAAGGTCCAGTTTTAGTGTCTTTGCTGCAGATTTAGTTGAAAATAGTATCACGTCATGAACAATCTCTTGGTGAAAAATATGGATTTCGAGAAGAGTGCTCAAAAATCCAAGGCTGTGTGAGCCAGGCAGGGTAGAGACTGATGCAGGACCACGTCCTGTGTGAGTTATAGTAAACACAATGAATAATATCTATTCAGAGAGGCCCTTCAGTATTGATCGCCCTCTGTCTGTGTGTGCAACTCATCTCTTCTTGCTGAGAATTCATTTCCCAACTCTCATGAAACAACAAGGAGACAGAGAGAACTTGATGAGATGAGGTGAAACTTTCTTTTAACTCATCTCTGCTGCCCCACCCTCCATACACACACATGGACTTACTCTGGCTGCTGTTTATAAGCCTGAGGCCTGAATCTTCTTACACCAAGGTCCAAGTGATTTAAAATTGTGTATCGAGTGAACCACTGAAAATGACTGGTGTGGAGGCTGAAAATAATTGGTATTTAAATAAGGATGATGCAGCCAAATCCCTAGAATTTGCGCATCAGAACAAGAAGTGCTTTATTAATACTCAAGTGGAAATCACGTTGTTTTCGTTGCTTTTATTCACAGTGCAGAAGTAAAACACACAGTCCTGCTCAGTATTATTGGCACCCCTTCATTATTTTCATTACTTTAACAATATCTTCAGAAATAAATTGAAATGTACCAAATTTGTCATCAGGATCTTTTAATTGAAGGTCCGAAATACTTAAACCAAAAAAAAGAAAAAAAGATTTTTACAAGTAATATTGTAATTTCAAAGAGGGAACTGAAAAAAGCATGTGCATCAATAATGGTACCCCTCTATGTTGTTGCACACCCGTTGGCACTGATGACAGCCTCCAAATGTTTCTTGTAGCCATCTATAAGCTTCTTGAACTTCTCAGCTGGTATTTTCTCCCACTCTACCGATGCAAATTGTTCAAGCTCTTGAACATTTGTAGGTTTCTTTTCCCCAATGACAGATTTCAGCCATACCAAAGATTTTCAGTTGGACTGAGAGTGAGTAGACTCAGGACTCATTGCTGGCCATTTTTTTCCTTTTCAACCATTCCTGCGTGCTTTTGAATGTGTGCTTTGGGTCTTTGTCTTGCTGGAGGGCCCACGATCTTCAACTCAAACCAAGTTTTCTTACACTAGGTCGGACATTTCACTCTAAAATTTCTTGATAATTTTCTGATATCATGATTCCTGTGATAAGGTCAAGGCCTCCAGTACCCAATGCAGCAAAGCAGCCCCAAACCATTATGGAACCTCCACCATGCTTAATTGTTGGTGGGGTGTTCTTTTCTTTGTAGGCTTCAAGTGGTTGCAATTAAGACTGCCTAATCTAAATATGACTGCATGATCATAGTACCTAATGAAATATAATTTACAAACCTTAATATGTGAACATTACTTCTGCCAAATTGGACTCTGATAAAGTGATGCAGTTAGAGAGGTTTGTAAACAAACTGTTTGTACTGTCACATTGTGTACTTAAACTTCATGGGTGCCAATAATGATGAGCAGGACTGTACATGTATAGATGTTAGATTTAAACTCAAGTGTAAATTTGAATTGGTACAAGCTGAAAATTACCATGTCTGGAGTACTGCAAGAACAACAAAAACAAAACTTCTGAAAGAAATTTTGAATAACAATACAGATTAAAAACATCCAGTTTTCACAGTTACCAGGGTTTGTCAGGGTAAGTGACATTTAGATGAGTCGGAAGGTCTGAGGGCCACAGGCAGGAATGACTTTCTGTGATCTACAGTGCATCGTGGGGGGATGAGTCATGCACTGAATGTGCTCCTGTTTGACTAGCTCGTCATGGAGGAGGAGTGAGGTGTTGTCCAAAATATCGTGCAGCTTAGACAGCATCCTCCTCTCTCATACCAGCTGCACCCCCACAACCTCACTGGTCTTGTGAATCAGTTTATTAAGTCAGCTGGAGTTCACTGGCATTAATATGGAAAGAAAATACACTTCTGATCCAGGTACTAAATCTGAAACAATGGAAGTTGAAGAGAATACACTTTTTGTGCAAGTGAACAAGTGGCCTCCAAAGTCACAAGATCTGTATGCTGTCCTTGCATCAACCTAAACCTTTGATAGTTTGTTTAACTTGTGAGCAGCTAGTACAGGCATACTACACAGCAGAGATTTTGCAGGGTCAAATATAAGGATAAAAGTATCAATGGACCTGACATTCTAATGATTTTATCCACACTGGTGCAGCTGGTGCTAAACCACATCTTAAGATGCTGCCCCAAGAGAGATGATAAAACAGAACGTAGCAAACTCAGGTGAAATCTAGTTGAAAGTCAATTAAGACATGTTCACTGATTATTTACGGTCAACAATGGTGCTGGAGTGAGCCAATAAGAGCATCTCTTCAGATAAAAATAGTTATCTGTGTGTTTAATGATTCACCTGTGTGTTAGCTTCCCACCTTACAGGCCGTTGAATTCCTGATCAAGATAACTGATGTTATTTGATGCCATGACGACAGACTTCATTGATCAGTTTTTTTCTTGTAGATGATTTTGTGGTGGAATTCTGGCTCTACGTCTCCAAATGTTAAAGTGAATATATTAAAGTAATTTTACATTAATCTCCAACTCTCAGCAGACAGAACAGATTTTATTAAAACGTATATTTACCTTTATTCTGAACACCATATGACACACAAGCTGTCCATCCACAAATATGTGTTTAAGTGCTGGATCAGATCCTATTAGTGTGCACAGAGAAAGCTCAGGTTCATGAAGCCAGGACAGTTTGGACACTCAACGTGCTGTCAAGGTGTCAGAGTTTATTTACTGTTTTTATCAAGCTGGAGAAGGGCTTGAAACTCCCAGCCAACTCAATATGGAGGCCAAAGTGTGCAGAGCACTTTAGAATATTAATGAGTTATCTATTACTTGGCCTATCATATTGGCAGGAAAGCAGCCAGGCTGCACTGGCATCACCTGCAACAGTTCCATAAGAATAAATGTTGACATGTTTAGGAGTCAAACTAAAAGCTGATGATATATGGAAGTAAAGAAACAGAGAAAAGTCTGCAGGTGAACAGACTTGAACTTAAAAGGGCAGAACCTAATATTTTTGATCAGTGATGGAGCTAAGCATTTAGAAAAGATGAGTATTCTACGTCAGCCTTGTATGCAATTTGTTTTGCAAATTAAGAACAAACTTTCTATTGTTACAGTAGGTCCTAAAATTGAGTCATGATACATCCACAGTGGGTTTTGTTGCACTCTTGGCACAAGGAGAGAAGATGACATATGGAAGCAAACACTGCTCTCTGTCCTCACAGCCAAGCTGGTCACCAGGGCCCCCCTTGGAAAGTGAGAGGACATTAAGTCTCGGTGTAACCCCATTTTGGACATGTTGCCTTAAGCCCATAAGGGGGCTGGCACATCCAGTGATGTTATGCCATGCCATGCCCATGAAATGAGGTTACATAGCAATGGCAGCTTGGCTCTAGTCAGTGATTCCAACATGTAGTTTCAAGTTCTGCTCCCCCTTCTGACATCCCACTGTGGTAAAGGGGCATAAAATCACCAAGACACAGCTGAGTGAGTAGCCAATTACTCCAGAGTGGGCTGGCTGACCAATAGAAGGAGGGGGCTCACACGGGCAGGGAAGCCTTTTACAGACAGGAGCTTCAAAAGTTTTCTCAGGCCAAGTAAGAAGAGATGCTGCCTGAATTCTCAGCATGTGAACCCCTCTAAAGGAAGATAAGACAGACTTAGAAAACCACCTCTGAATTTAGCTTTTCTCTGGAGAGCATCCTGTTTTTTAAAATGACTGCAGTCTTTACTTTTTATATACATCAATCTCTTACAATATTATTATTTTAGTGACTTAAGGCCAAGCATACAGTAGACGATTTTATGGCCAATCAAGTGTCTTTTAAAGTCATTGCAGATTACAGCCTGTTGTGCGTTGACTAGAGTCCAGCCAGTCTAGGGATGGGTACCTTTCACATTTGAACCAATACCATACCGAAGCCTGGTGCCTGGGAATCGGTATCGGTACTCAACGGTACCAATTTTTGGTACTTTTGCGTGTGTTTATGGGGTAGTAAATAAATTTATTTCTCAATATATAAAATTTGACAGGTATATATTAAAACAACATTCAACAGTTGTATTGTAACATTGTAGTTGTTCCAAAAATTTCTTCAACATGAAAACCAGTAACTAAAATGAACCACAACTTAATAAATTAACTGCAGCCCTCACTTTAACTTTAGGGCAGTTTAACAATGGGTCCGACAGAGCTGTAAATAAAAAAAGCATTTACATTAACATTACAAAGTATGAGGAACCGACCTGAAAATGATAACTGACGCACATTAAAATGCCAAGCTAGTACCATCTTAAACATGAGGCTTATTTACCTGGACCAGGTATCCTCCTTGTCGCATTTGCTGCCATCACCAAATGTTAAAGCCATTTCTTTTCCTGTGTTTCTGGCTGCAGACGACTAGTCTCCATTGGACACAGGCGTGCTAACAGTGCTGAATGAATCCTTTGTGGTAGTAGATCTGAGGCTATCAAAAATTGTGCACTCTTCAGCTTTAAGGAAAATTTTGTGCGTCACCAGGTGCTTCCTCAGATTTGAAGTATTTCCACCGCTGGCCTTACACTTGGCATCACAAATATTGCAGCGAGCATAATCTCCATCACATTTAATAAAGTGGAGCCATACTTTAGAGCAATTTCTCTCAGCCATGCTTGCTTTGTTGACTGAGCCCGCGGCTGCTGACGTCATTACACTATTACTGTGCTGCGTTCAAGTCCGGTATGGAAATTCGCCTACTCTACCCAATAGTATGCCTGCTTCTTCCACTCCCTCACAGTCACAAGGATGCGTTTAGGTACCTAAACATGGCACTGTTTGATTTTATGTGAATCGGTACTCGGTAGAATTCGGTCGGTACCTCTTAAAGTACTGAATTCGGTACCCATCCCTAAGCCAGTCGGATGGGTTCCTGAAATGCTTGATATTCTGATCATACGATATTCACCCCCATTACTATGTGCTGATCCTTCAACTTTTTTGAGATGTCATCATTTCAGCCCATCCCATTTCAAACATGGTGACTGTTGCTTAAAAAAAGAAAAGTTGACCGTGAGTGCCGCCGATTCCAGAACAAGTAGAAATTGAGACTGTAACTGTTTTCAAGGAATTCAATGTCAAGCGGCACGACCAGACAAAACATGCTAACTACAATAAGCTAACTGGGGACGAACACGGCAAAAGACTGAAAAAACTGAAAAAGCTTTTTTAACGGCACATCAGCGCTTTTTCACAAGAGCCTGTGAGTCAAATGAAAATGCCACAAGGGCGAGTTACGAGGTGGCAATGCTGATTGCCAAGCACTGCAAACCTTTCACTGAGAGTGAATTTATTAAAGACTGTTTCCTGAAAATAGTTGAGAAAATTTGTCAAGAGAAGAAGCAAGATTTGCCAATGTCTGCCTGGCTCGTAACACTGTGGTATGGAGAACTAATATCTTTCATTAGATATTAAGAGACAATTAGAGACAAAAGCTGAATGGTCGGCCCCAGCACATTTTCACCTCACCAAATCTGGCCCTCGTGGCAAAAAGGTTGGACACCCCTGCCTTACGTCATCATCAGTGAACAGGACCAAAGTAATTAAACTGAGATGCATGAACATTTATTTTTGTCACATAAGACAAGAAGAAAGCAGCTTGAAGACTGGTGTTTGTGTTTGTGCTTATAAATGATTTCATGGATTGAAAGTGACAGAGAAGTGGCTGAATATAACCCATGAGTGAAATACTTGTTTGAGGTGTTGATTGGTTTGATAGTGCGGCGTTTACTGTGAAATAATTTTGTCCAAGTTCATATGTGTGTGCATGTCAGTATGTAGAAGTGTCTGTGCCTAAGTCTTTGGTGTAGAGCTGCTATCAGAGTTCTGACAGAGCATATCCCTGTGTGTCTTTCCTCTAATTGAATCCATCCCTCAGGGCGTCACCACTTGTTTATATGCTGATACCATGAAGGTGTGTGTGTGTGTGTATGCAATAAAGGGAGAAGACTGCAAACACTCCCTTCTTATTGTTTAATTATAGCTCACCAGCTGGGGAAGCAGAGGAAGAGAATGAGTCGGAGAGGAAGACTTATTGACTGAATTAGTACGATTATTCATATTTTATGTTTTGCTCCATCCTCTTGCCAAGGTCTCTCCTTCCTCTTTTCTTTTTGATACATTCATAATTTAGTATTCAGATCTTAAACATTTTTAAAAATTTCTGACTGCAGGTTTTGGGTAGTAAACTGCAGTGTATTTTGTGTTGGCTGAAGGTTTGCTCAAGGGCAGCGGATGAGACAGTCAGGTTCAAGCATCTGCCTTAAAATAAAAAGCACTTTATGTCTTGGGCAGAGCAGAAATCATAAAAGCAGAAAACATAAAAATCTGATGCACTTGTTGGATCATTGGCTTCTTTTCTGTCACCCTTACCTGTGCCAGAACCAGGTCTGAGCCCCTTTTGCCTTCAGAAATGTCATTCTCTGCTGCATAGACTTGACAAGGTGATGAAACCAGTCCAAGCTATCATCACTGAGTTGCTGCAGAATTGGGTGATGGGTATTTACATGCCACCACATTTCAAAGGTGCCCTATTGGCCAGAGTTTTGGTGACTGAAGAGTACTGGAGTACAGTAAACTAATTTTTATGTTAATATATGTATATATATATATATATATATGTATATATATATATATATGTATATGTGTATATATATTTATATATATATATATATATATATATATATATATATATATATATATATATATATATACACATATATACATACATACATATATATATATATATATATATATATATATATATGTATGTATATATGTATATATATGTGTATATATATATGTATATATATATATATCTATATATATTTGTATATATAATTTGCAATGACTTGAGCTTTGTGACATGGCTCATTTTCCTACTGAACTTAGGTTTTGCAAGTTGTGGTGAGCCTGTGGAAATTGTAGCCTAAAGCTCTCTTCACACCATCATTTAGCAACTACTCTGAAAACTGCCCCCCTGCCGGCAACACCCAAATGCGGAGCTCCTTTAAGTGGCTGCCGCTGCCACAGTACAAGCATAGGGTATGAGGCGACAGTGATGTAAAGGTGATTCGGTGAATGTCATAGCCAGTGTTGTGTGTAACGCGTTACAAAAAAGTAACTCGTTACAGTAACGTAACTACTTTTTCGGGTAAAGAGTAAAGTAATATGATACTATTGGAAATTTGGTAACGAAACTTAGTTCCTTTTTTTTAATGCGATGCAACATTACTTTTCCCACGGACAGCTCTGATACTGAAGCTGCCTTCTCAGCTGCTCACATTAGACACAAGCAGTGTTGCCAAGTCCGCTCGTTATAAGCGTCTAAGGGGCGCCAATCTCGTGAGTCACGGCTGACGGTTGGGCTTGTTTCTAAACTTGAACGCTGTACAATGCACTGGACTCCAGCGGCAGGGACAAATATTTGTATTTTCAAATAGGCAGCAACCTCTTCTGGGTCCAACTGCCGCAGTTTGTGAGTTTGAGGTGGTGAGTCTTTTAAAACCTTGGCTGTGACATTTTAAATTACTCTTACTTATCTATAATTTCAAAATCTATGTGATTACTCCTTTCTGACTTCTGAATAGCATATGCAGTTACTGCCACTCTCTGGATATTATGATATCAGATTTGGCAGATATTTGCTGCAGAAGTTAAATATCAGTTTTGCAGAAATGGAAAGTATTGCAGATATTTTTCAGCAATGTTTTAGCATTATTACCTCCGCCAAGGAGATTGTGTTTTCGGTAGAGTCTGTTTGTCTGTCTGTCCGTGAACAAAATAACTCAAAAAGTAATGGATGGATTTTGATGAAAGTTTCAGAAAATGTTCAGCATGGGAAAAGAAAGAAGTGATTCAATTTTGGTGTTGATCCGGATCACCGGCTGGATCCACCATGACGAAAAATGCGATTTTCGTGAATAACTACTGAATTAAAATACATATCATTATGAAACCAATTGCTAATGGTATGTTTTCATGGTCAAGGAATCTAAATATTTACATGAAATAAAGGTAGGACTAATATTTATGGTAAAAATCACAATATGGGAGAGGACTGTGGTGCTGGTGGAGGTCTGAGCTCTCCGGGTGCTTTTCTAGTTTCTACTTGCACAACTATTGTGGATTATTAATGTTTAACTGAGAGTATATGATCTCTATTTATGCCAGGTTTTCTGTCGGTTGGTAAATACATGTGTGTTAAGCTTTTAAAATGGCAGATGACGCTTGGTCTAACTGTTATTGTCAAATAACCATTTACATATGAAATAGATGTAATCATCAAAGACCTACTTTCAGTCATTTCTATATATTGTTATCGGCCAAAATAAGTTTTGAAATAGTGGCATATAGGATATTTTAATAAAAAATCCAATATCTTGCACATCAGAACTCTTCATAGCACCTTAACTTTGCAGACTTCATGTCCGTCACCAGTTGACTTCATCATGTAAGGCTTTGAGCTTGTTAGAGCTATGAAAGAGTTTTTATTTAGCTGCAAAAGAGAAGTGAACACAAGCAGACAACAGTGAGATTCTGTCCAATCACCCTCCAGTTTTATTTCTTAACTGCCCTTTGTTACTTGTGCCACTTGTTTGTGACGGGAGGATAATTTTTGTTTTTTTCTCTTTCACAAGTTGCAGTGTCACTTTAAAGAGAGCCAATCTGTCAACTGTCTCTTTATCAGAGTCCCCCAAATCCCAATCTGACTGTCTATTGATTACTGCTTTGGCCAGATAGCAGCCTAATTTAATAAGACTCCAAGAAATGTATTTAGTGAACCAGCTCAGTCCAAAGCAGTGATGATAGTTTTCATCAATATCAATGCCTGCAGCTCTCTGTGATGACTGTTTGTGTTATTTTGTACTGACACTGAGGATTGTTCTGTTTTGACTATGGATGTATTTTTCTTAACTGCCTTTTGGGGTGAGCCCTTTGCAAGCTTTGCTTTGCAGCACATGGTGAACACCAGCACTCTCAAATGTCTGTACTGTACTTGGTCCTTCTTTCCAACATCAGTAAAAGAGTTGATTGTAAATGGCTTAAGTTCTTCGGCAACACTTTACTTTAGAGGTCCGCAAATTTCATCGCACTTCGGTAATAATTAGACAAAGTTTTTTCTTATTTCTTTGAAATTACCCCGAAATTTTCATGAGAATTTGGTGAAAATTGTAACATAACTTCTTTAAATTAATGTCCAAATTTATTGTTGCAAGTCAGAATTGGTAGGTTAAATTGCAAAGGTAAGAAGGTGACGATTAGCAATATGTTTTGTGGTGGGCCTATGATTATAGGTTTGATCATAAAGGTATATCATTCATCTCTATTTTGCATGGGATCTCAATTGTGCAAATCAACAAAATAGGCACTAAAGAACTTGGTGAAATTAGATAACAAATAGCTATCAACTGCTTATTGGGAAATTGAATTATTCATTTAACATTACAAAACTACTTATCCCAGGCAACTAAGCAGCTATTTATCACCTGCTTCTCTGGAAATAGCAGAAACGTTGGGATACTTCTAAAAACATTTTGTGGTGGGTTGTGATTTAATTTTAAATAAATGATTTGCTAATCGTCACCTTCTTACTTTGCAATTTGGATTAAATTTCTAAGAAACTGGAAAAAAACAGTAACCTACCAATTCTGACTTGCGACAATAAATTTGGACATTAATTTAAAGAAGTTATGTGCTAGATTTCACCAGATTCTCATGAAATTCGGGGGTTATTTCAAAGAAACAAGAAAAAACTTTGTCTAATTATTACCTAAGTGTGAAGAAACCAGTGTTACCAGTTCTTCTACATATCAGGTCACAAACAGCCCCCCATTCACTCAGTGATGGTTGGAGTTTCTGTGTAAGTTGTCCACCAGTTGCAGTTAACACATTCACTTCCTTTAATACACATTTACTGTTGACACGACAATGATATTTTTGGATCCTGTCCTACCTAAGGATATGTCTACATGTGACATCTGGAGCTGGACTTGAATCCTTGATCTTCCAATTAACAGTTGAGCGTCTCTCCTAACTATGCCACGGACACCAAGACAACTCGTGAGACAACCAAGCAGGTCAATCAGGAGTGAACATTTTTTTGATTATACAAGTTGGAATGATTGGAAATGTGCAATACCTCTGTGGTTAAAGTCTTTTGGCACTTAGAATCCATTGTGATCTTGGTGTGCTCCAAAGGTACTGAAGGCAAATGAACTGAAGGATGCCCACCTGGAGTCTAAACATTGCGGGGGGTTAGGGATTGTGATTTGAAGCGTGGCAGAGAGTCAGTGTTTCTGAAGTCTGAGGGGAGTGAGGCCCAGAGTTTAGGAGCAAAGGATTTTGAAGTGGATCCTGAAATCGACTGGGAGCAGGTGAAGCTGCTGGAAGACGGGGGTGATGTGGTGAAAGGAGGGGTTCTGGTGATGCTGAGTTCTGGTCCAGTTGAAGCTCATGGAGGGATTTGTAGGGGGCACCAAAGAGGAGTGAGCTACAGTAGTCAACACAGGAGGTGATGAGGCTGTGGACCAGGACAGTAGTGGTGTGAGGGGGTGAGGAAGGGGTGGAGACGATTAATGTTACGTAGGTGGAAATATGCAGACTGTATTATGTTATTGATGTGTGTGAAAAGAAAGTGAGCTTTGAGGAAAGAAAGGGGACGCTGTGGAGCTGTCTATCGTGAGGGAGAAACTGACAGCTCTGGATAAGGTGGACCTGATTCAGGAGGAATTCAGTTTTATCCCTGTTGATTTTAAGGATTTTGGAGGTAAACCCAAATATGAAATATCCTTCTTCTAAGTATATTCTTATTTTTCAATGAGCAACTGATGATCTTTAGTGAATTCATATCTTTCTCCCTAAAAATGTTTCTTTAAATGATTTTTTTCTTGCCAACACTTAACATATCTGAACAGTTTTTTTCTGTGGACTTTTCTTCTTAGTTGTCCGTCATTCCATGGAATGCTTTTCCTAATTCAAAGTAAAGGACTGATCTAGAAAGGGGGCACATGAAATTCAATATCTGGTGATTAATATATGATTTTGAAAGTATGCTACATAATGTTGTCACAGGAAGGTTTATTTATTTTTACCGTATGGTTTCTGGGACCCTCCCAGCTTCTCTCACCCAAGACCCAAACATCTGTTTTTTATGACAGTGGGGGACATACTGTACGTATGTTCGAGGTTCCATTTTTTAACATACTCATGCTCAAGTAATCCTTTCATTGCCCTACTTGCAAGCTTAACATTAAATAATGTATATGCACTAGAGATTCCCCTACAGCAGCATCATTAACTTTGCCCCATCAAGGGATTGGCTATGTGTATATACCCACCAGGCACAGCTGCATTACTCATTGATTATTTAAAGCGTCAGACAGACAGAGAGACAGGGCTAGTCAGGATTTAATGCTCAAGCTCTGTGTGGTAAAAATCAAAGAAAGCAACAAATCTGTGCTCCTCTGTGTTCTTATAACCATGCTGTACAGATGAATCAGCCTGATCCAGTGTCAGTAATGAGGCAGATCAATCTTGCCAAGTTCTAATCTACAATGATTGAAAGTTTTCCAAAGCAGGACGGCCCAACCAGAGTCCTTTGGACCAGGAAGAGGTGGAAGAGTAAGAGAGTTGTACTTTGACAGGAAAAAGCATGGTTTCTAACAGCTTTTTCCTCTTCATTCTGTCTTTCACACTAGCCAGGTTTACATGGAGCCCAATATTCTGATTAGAATCAGGTTGGAAGCCCAAACTGAATAAAAATGCTCCATATAAACACCTCAATTGGAATAAACAGGCCAAATCCGACAGGAATTTCATTCGGTTGCACAGGGGTAGTAAATTCCTTTCCCAAACTGATTAAAAGTAAAACCCTGTCATGTAAACGGTGAATCAGAAAGTTGTCAGGCTGGGTTCTGTCTGCACATGCTCAGTCTGGACGTAGCCTAAATGAGCAGTGACGTTTACTCACTTGGAAACATGGCGGCTTACAAACAGAGCACACAGCACTGGTCTGCATCGGACAGTTTGTCTTTAATACAAACTCTCAAAGAACTAAACATCATAGAAGAGTAGGAAAACAAGAAATACTGAACTATTGAATTGAAAAAAGTCCACAAAAACTCAATGAAGCCGGGATAGATCAAAACGTCCAACAAATAAGGAACCGCTGGAAAACTCTGAAGGCTGGTTATTATAAGGCTAAACAGCACAACCCTCAAATCATTCATTAAAACACCTACTTACTGCCATTTTTGATAAACCGTGTGATGTTTAAATAGATCTGTGCGTATCACGTGTCTGTAAAACAGCTGTTCTGATTAAATGTTGTGGCACATGTAAACACAAGATCAGAATAGATCACGCCACACGTAAACAGTTCACCTGAGATCTTTAATCAGAATGAGAAAAAGTCGGCATGTAAACCTGGCTACTGCTGCAGTAGCCCCCACCTGCTACATTATCTGATTGGTCAGTCATGAATGTGATTCAACTTTAGCTTCAACTTTATTACTATCCCATGGGACAACAGTTTCCAGCAGTAGGCATCAGCACACCAGTACATGATAAAACATAAAACATACAGGCATCAGGAAAATCAGGACAAATCCTGAACACAAGTGCAAAAGGACGACACTTAAAATGCCAAAGACTACGAATCAGGCAAAACCCATGAAGTGCATTCGGCCATTATAGTGCAGTGCAGTAGATAAATAAAGAGTAATGGAGCAGAAAAAAGAATCAATAAGCAATAAATAGTCAAGGATTACAATCTAAAAGTCAAAAGTTAATTCTATCCACAAGGTACATAAAGCACACGAGAAAACTGATCAGGCCGATGAATTAGTTTCAGTTCTTGTCATTCTGTAACATCTGTCAGAAAAGAGGAGATCAGATCATCAAACAGAGAGTGGTCAAGAAAGTTGAGAATGTGTTGGGCCCTCCTAATGATATGTCTGCGGTAGATATCCTAAAACTGAGATTGCTGCACTCTGATCACCTTGCTCACTGTGCTGACCAGATTCACACGTCTGTTTTTACCAAGCAACCATGCAGTACGGTCCTAACCAATCATCTGCTGGTTATGTTATGAAAGCTTGTGCCCATTACCAAACACGTTCTATGGGCTCTTTCCCAGATGGAGTTGTGAAATGTTTTGAGCACTTTGTCAGGTGTGTCAGGTTAACATTTTTACCTTGACACATTGGATTGGCTTGTTTCTCAGCTTGTGTTTCTTTCATGGTTTCTAGATGATCAGTATTGGTACACTTGGTGTCTTTAAAAACAAACTCAAAACCTACCTTTTTAGTCAAGCCTCTACCTGAATTACCTTTTAGTGTTTTAATTTATTCTAATTACAGCCCAGTTTTTATTATTCTATCTTATTTTATTTTTTATCTTTTCTATCTCTCCTTAATTTATTTTCTAGTTTTTCTATTTTTTTATTTCATTTCCATTTATGATTTATTTTTCTAATTTTTTTTTTAGTATTTTTCTTATTTTAATTTATGATATATTTAATTTTACACTTTAACCTAACCTCCAGTGTTTTCTCATTTTTAAACCTTCAAAATGGCGTTTCCTCAGTACATACTGGGTACAGCAGCATGATTTATTATTGTCTTTTATTTATGATGCTTTTTATCAACAGTGTGTAAGGATTGCGGTGTGTGCGGGTTCAGGGGCGCAGTGGAGTGGGTTTTGGTCATAAATCCTTCATTTAATTCATCTGTCTGTTTGTAAAGCACTTTGTGCTACATTTTTGGTGTGAAAAGTTCTATATTAATAAAGTTTTATTGATTGATTGG
Organism: Scarus forsteni; assembly: GCA_036419115.1. Classification (NCBI taxonomy): domain Eukaryota; kingdom Metazoa; phylum Chordata; class Actinopteri; order Labriformes; family Labridae; genus Scarus; species Scarus forsteni. The sequence goes on from JAZDUH010000414.1 coordinate 1,958,592, forward strand.
TCTGGTTATTGGTGCTGATGGCAGTTCTTTGTTTTAGAGGACCATGTTTTCAGGACCATTGCAGATGAAACTGTGTTGCTTTATTTGGGGTCTGACAGATCAGTATGACCGTGAAGTTAAGTTAGCTAAAATGACAGTGAGCTTCACCCTGATGAAGGTTAATGATAACACTTGTCTACACAAAGAACACATGCAGCTCATTATTTTTAACAAGCATCAGCTTCTCTGTCCTCTAATGCAAACTTTTGCTGTTTCCTCTACTTACAGCATCAACAGCAGTTTACTCACCCTAAAACTTTTATTTTCAAACAAGAGGTGTCCGAGCTTTTGTTTCATGTCTAATGATTCCGCTCTCAATACCGACTGATCTTTTTAATTGCATCCCTTTGGACTAACGGAGCTCTCTGTGCTGCCTTACAGATGCAACCATTACCCAACTGATACCAGCAAGGCTCCTCCTGGTCACAGTGTAAACTCCCCTCTAGCCTTTGTTCATAAATCAATATTCTTATTCAGTATGATCATGGAAATACCACTGTCTTTCACTTTTAGCCCAGTATCCCTTGGAGTTAAATTCCATTGAAATGACTTACCAAGGAATGATTTATGTCCAATGTAAGTTCACTGAAAGCTGAATGCACACTGTCAGCAAGGTAGAAAGAGGATATGGGGTAGTGAAGGAGCAATGACCTTTATAGGAATCATCTGTATGCATCCCATCACAGTCTATCATTCTGTATTCAAAATGTCAAATGAAGGGCAGCAAAGAAACCTACCTGAGCATCTACCCAAGAAAGAAATGGGCGAAGCTTAGGAATCTTGAGTTTCTAAACATCATGTATTGTATTGAATAACAGGACTATGGCAATGATAATTATAACAGGTATTATCATTTGTGTCTAAATTTCAGATTGTAAAATAAATGTGTTATGTTGCCTTGAAAGGTAGCAACAAATGCAGCACATGTTCCTTTGCTCTGATTTGCTCTTTAGACAGGAAGTTAGAAATCTCATAAACAATCTTAATTATATTATAATCAGTTTTCACAAAGGTCATGAAGTTATTAAAATAAAATACTGATATATGATAACTGGACATGCTTAAGTTTACATTATTTTAGAGATATTTAAGCTATGTCATTAATATTGATTAAACTATGAGAGACTTAACTTGCGACTGCCCCCTTGAGACTTTGGGCTTACAGTACAGCATTGTAGATTCTCACTGAAGGTATCAGAACGTGTGAAGAATGAACATGTGTGGAATTATGTACTTAACAAAACAGTATGAAATAAATGAAAACATGTCTTATATTCTAGTTTCTTCAAAGTAGCCACCCTTTGCTCTGATTACTGCTTTGCAGACTCTTGGCATTCTCTTGGCATTCTCTTATGAGCTTCAAGAGGTAGTCACCTGAAACGGTTTTCACCTTGCAGGTGTGCCTATGTGTGAATTATGAATTATTATTAATGGGGTTGGACCATCATTTGTGTTGTGCAGTAGTCAGGCTGATGCACAGCCGACAGCCCTATTAGACAACTGTTAGAATTAATATTATGGCAAGAACCAATCAGCTAAGTTAAGAGAAACGCGTGGCCATCATTACTTCAGTGTTTAAAAATATGCACTTATTTTGTGATAAAAATAAAGAAAACACATTGAATGAGAAGGTGTGTCCAAACTTTTTGCCTGTACTGTACCTTGAACTTGGTCCAACACACTTGAGACTTGATTTGTAACTGCAGCTTGTTACTTGTGTCTGTCTCTGACAACAGAGTTTTGTTTAACTATGCATTAACTAACAGTCTTGACTGTGCACTTTGAGATTTGACCACAAATGTAAAGTGTGTTATAAATAAAATTCACTATTATTATTGTTATTATAACAGTGATTTATAAGTGCAGTGTTATTCACATTAGAATTTAATTAAGACTCTTCAGAATAAACAATATTGTCCCAATTGTTCAATTTTGATGAGCCCGTGCAAATTGCAGCCTGAGTTTCCTGTTCTCAGCTGACGGGAGGTGCTTGGGGTGGGCCACTGCAGAAATGGTCTTCTGGATACATGGTTGTAAGAAGTGATTTACTGTTTCCTTTCTATCACCTTGAACCAAGCTGGCCATTCTCTCTCCCCTCTGGCATCAGCAAGACATGTTGGCTCAGAGAATTGATGCTCACATATCTTAGAGAAAGTTGTGTGTGAAAATTCTGGTATGACAGCAGTTTCTCAAATACAGAATGTATCAGTAAAGTGTGGTATCAATAGTTATTCCACCTTCAGGGTTTCTTATACCCCATGTCTTCAATGTTTTTTTATGCTAATAAAGAATCTTCAGCATGGCTAATGTGATTACCTATACCCCTTTACAATTCTATATAATATGTAAATATTTTGTCAGAACTTAGGGGCTGAAACATTCTCCTTTAGATAACAATTAGCATCCAGCCTAGTTTGGTAGAAAAGCCTAAAATATGTAACATTATGGAGGTAACAAAGCTTTTTTTTTCTTTTCTTTTTCTTTATTCAGCTTTAAATTTGTACGTGCTGTGGTAGCTCTGGACCAGCATCATGGCGGAAAGTAAAAGGTCTTTCTCTTGGTGTTGAGCACTCACTCATTTTCATACAGGCTGACCCAGCTGCATTATGGGTCACCTGGATAAATGAGCATGTGTCTTTTAATGTAATATAAAACAGTCAGGTCATTTGTTTGCTCACTTTTACCCACATACACACATAAAATCAATCTTTTTTCCTTAAACTCACAAACAGACACAAACAAAGGTGACAAACAGTCCATTCAGTCTAATTTGATTAGAAAGGCCGGCTGCAAGGGGTCTGCTTGTTGATACAATAGCAATTTACATATGTTTAAATTAAGCATGTGTGTGTGTGCAAACACATTTATTCAGGTGGTACCAGCCTAATCTATGCTCGGTCACATTGCTGATTGATGTCACACATAGTTCATACTGCTGTTTAACCTCATCACATTAGAAATGCCCACTTTAACCTCTGTGGTCAATAAAATTCATGCGTTATTCATCAAGTTGTTCTCACAGTCACTTTGTCTGATGCCAGTGACAAAAATAGCTTACAACAAATATTAAAACCTGCCATATGTAAACAAAGGGGGGAATTAACCACAGGTATTACACTCAAGTAGATGTTAAAGGCAGAACACAAATCAACTTCAGTAAAAGCATAAAGGGGTTTATTTAACTTAATCAAAGCTATGAGAATTTGTTGTACTCGTCTTAGTGTCGGTTAAAATGAAAACAGATGGAGAGTGACTCATTTTATGTTTTGTTTTGTTTTCTCGTCAACATCTTCACCTGTGACAACATTACATTTAAAAATCTAAAAGCTGTGTTGTTTAAAATACATTAGAAATTGAAAGCCGTAAAACTGGACTGTTGGAAAAAAACATTTGGGATGTTATATATTTATTATTACTCTTTTCTTATTTTTGGAATTAAACTTTGCTGTACCTCTTTGGCTTGTTGTATGTATACTATGCAGTTTGTCGTTATATCTTTGTTTTTAACTCTGTAACACTTCCTGCAAGGCCTTCTGTATGGGTACAAGTTTTTAATCATATATGCGTTGTGTTTACATGGATACCATGTTTTGGGTGCCTGAAAAAACACATTTCCCAGAGTAAATAAATATGAAACTGTAAGCCTTGCGTTTTTTATGTACAACAATTATGGATAGCTTCAGAAGCGATTACGCCATAGCCCCACCTCGCTCTTGAACTGCTTGGTAGTTTTAGTGTATGCCTGCAGCAGTGTTATGCTACGGCCACACCGGTCGCGAATTGGCGTATTTAAACGCGCAAAGTGCCTGTGACGTGCCGCGCATAACCCCCAAGGCTGGACGCTGGGTTTGACAAGCTGAGAGGCGACGCGCGTCACTGTGCAGGCACAGTAGAGTGCCAGAGCAGTGATGACCCGTGCAGGCAAATCCAGCTGGAAACGAATATTTACAGAACTTACCTTCAAAACCTGTCTCCTCAGCGACTTTCACCCAAGTCTGCTCCTTTTTGTTCAGGTCTTTGTAGAGTACACACGTCAAATCGTATAGCTCCAGATGATGGCAAACAGCGCGGATCAACCTCTCCTCCATCTTTCAGAGGGGTTTGAGCAGGAGCAGGAGGCCAGAGCGTCACACGTTATCAAATCAATGACGTCGGGAGGGATTGTCATCGCTGATTGGCTGCCGCCGTCACAGCGTCACACAAATTTGCGTAGAAAGTTCAATATTTTCAACTCGAGCATAGAGGCGTTTGAAGCGCCGGACGCTCCATACGCGCCGCACCAAACGCGTCCAACGCGCTGCCCGGGGCTAATCTGCGTCCAAACGCGACTTTGCATTGACTTTGTATGTAATCTCAACGCACGTCTTTGCGAATTTGCGTGCGGTGTGGCCGTAGCATTACAGCTCCACTTCCAGGCATGGAATATATACCACAGTGTTTCCAGTATTTCTTTTTGGACTGACGCATTTCTTGAAATGATGCTGTCTTTACAGATACTGTTTTCAATATGAAACCTTTTTGTGTCCATGTGAAGAGGGCCTGAGTAACTACATGTATGAATGGTGCTTTATAAATGAAATTGTCTTGAACTGCCTTACATGAAGATAACCCCTGTCTCCTCCCCCTGAACGACTGGCCTTTTTTCTTTTATATGGTCACATGTGAGCCAGAACCCTGGCTGTATTGTGAGGATTAGCTGCTCACTGCCTGTTGCATTTTATTTTAATGCAAACATCGGATTCATGTTTTGCCTGTTTTATGGTTAATATTTTTAAAAGGATAATATAACTGATTTTCTTGGTACCATAACCTCACTAACTAAACACACGTTCAAAATGCTTAAATGCATGTGCGATGTTATATTTTTGTTTGTGCATTTTAAGTATCTCGCATGTGAAAGATATTTAACCTCGCATGGGTTTTTATTTGTGCCTAATGCACATGATTTATCTGGATCTCTAACTATAATCATGGTGTCTCCTTGGGCTTCTTTAATGCTTGTTAAAAAAGAAAAAAACAACTTCCTACAAGTCTAAATACTGCCAATGGCAAATTGTGTGCTTCCAGGATCCTGCGTAGGTGTCTCCTACTCAAAATGATACCGTATGTGGGTAAGCTATATAGTATGTCTTTGTGGGTCAAACCTAAACAAAAGAAAATGTTCATAAGACAGTCCTTGGTCCACGAGACTGACCTTCTCCTCTAACAAATGAGGCTTGGGCAGGCTTGGAGGATCAAATAAATCAAGCACAAAAAAATACGAGTGAAATGCATACACAACTGAGTGTGTTTTTGTGTGTGTGAGATTCTAAATTGTGTGTGTTCTTGAAAAACAAACATGTTTATGTCACCTCCCCGGTTCTGTATTTTTTTTACATTAATAACTTCAGTTTATGTTTTTGTTGCTGTGCTTAAAAGAGGAGGAGGATAAAAACTTCACCCACATATTAATTTCAGAATCTGGCTCCATGTTTTTTATGCATCAAACCTTTCCTGATGAGTCTTCACAGCCTGTATCTCAAAGTCTTCACACTTTTTACACACCTTGGAAAGCAAACTACTTTAATGAGTTCTCATATGGGATCCAGGGAAACAAAGCCGGGATCTCTCACTTCATTGACTTCGTAGTGACTCATTTCCTCCTCCAAACATTTTGGAAGCAAGTGATAAAAACCTGCATAACAGCCACTTCATGATGACATAATTGAAAAAAGCTGAGAAAATACTTTTCTCTCATTCTTGTCATCTCTCCAGCTTTGTGACTCCTGTTGTGTTTTTTAACTGGTGAAATTTTTAAAATGTGATCCTCTTTGTTTGCCACTTTCCTTAACTCTTTCTCCATACATGGTTTGAACGAGCCTCCATGTTGGTGATTCTGCTGAACTGTGTGACACTGGGCATGTTTCATCCCTGTGAGGACATCGACTGTGACTCTGAGAGGTGCAAAATCCTGCAGGTAAGAGCTTTTTTCTCCATAATAGGCTACTTAATGAGAGTCCTTGTTTTGAGCTGGTCTTGTCTTCTTTTTCAGAAACTCTGCTTTAAAAAATATTCAGTAATTTATTTCATGCAGTCTCTCAAGAATTATCGCTTTGATGGGTTAGCATAATTTTGTTTTACAAGGACCTTTTTTTTTAGCTTGACCAAATGTGGCAGCATGATAATTGCAACAGGATCAACAGGTTAACATTCAGCTTTATCTATCTGGTTGGTTTTCAGAAAGTACTTGTTTTTCTTGTTTTCTGATTCTGCCTCTGCACAATGTGTGATTTAGGTCTGAAAGCTCAACTAATGCGTTAGAGGTCATATGCTTTTTTGTTTAACATGCCCTGTTGTGTGTTAGTGTGTTAAACATGTCTGCTCAATTTGAAGAGCACCTCTGTGTGCAAAGAAAAAGTTTAAAGTCCTCTCCCTCTCCCCTTCGTTCTGTGCCAGCACCTGTCTGAAATGTCTTTACCCTGTGTTGATGAGAATAGTTTTCAATTACTTAGATGAGTCAATAACTGAGTTTCAGTTTCATACAATGTCTGTTGAGGAAAATAATACAAGACTATACAAACCAAATGAGAAATGCAACATCTGGAATAGATGGCAGTTCAACTTGTATAGTTTGTTTTGTCATAGTTTTTGGGTCTGTTTGGATCAAACCTAGATGTCACTGCCCTGGCAAAGTTGAAATCCTGCACTGGACTTTTGTTCATAATGCAAGATCATACTTATACCACGCCACATGAGAAGGAATCCTCATTACTAAAAATATGGAAAAGACAATAGATAGCTTCCAGGCACATACTGTGCAATGCACATTTGAAAAAGCGAGGTGCTAGAGAACACTATTCATTTGAATACAAAATACTTTTACCATTAGATGGGAGAACAACCTAACAGTGTGGATCAAGAGCACAAAAGAGATAGAGAAATTAAAGGAAACAAATCTTTTTTTTTTTTAATCTCCTGCAACCAACACTTAAAAGTGCTATGAGGAGAATCTTTTTCCGGCGACATAAAGACTCTGCTGCCCATGAGCACGCGTGGTGACTGTCGTAAAGATGTGGCCCAAGCCAAAGCGTGTGTGTGTTTGTGATGCTAATGAATGCAGCTCGGACCTTCCTCAGAACTCTGCATTGCGTTACAACTTCTTTTTTCAACAACTTACAGGATGCAAAGCGACGAGGTAATATATCTCTTTCTAGTTACGTAGCGGTAGTTTTTGATGTGTGACAACAAGCAATTTTTAGAAAACTTAGTATCGTAGTTTTGTAGCCAGCTATATATGGCTACTTACAGCCCGGTGCTTGAAGACATGTCTGAATAATATAAATTAGCTCTAGTTTTAATTATCTTGTTCCCGAAGTTGAGTATCCAGGCCAGTCCAGCTCTGTCTGACCCAACCGCGAAGCCAAGGAATAGCATTTATAGATAACCTAGTAAAACTCATCTTAAAGTGTGTATTTCCATAAAAGTGAGACTTTTTTGTAATTACTTAGAAAGTCTTCATAGCATCTTTAAATTGATTGATTAAACTGATATATTGTCCCATCCTAGCTGGATGCTTATGTCCAAAATGGGGATTTGGTTCAGTTTGATCCACAATGCAGATTTGCTTGGAGCATATAAGTGTTGAGCTTGAATTGACTCAAGTTTGTGTAAGTGTTGCTATAAAATCACATTATGTCATAACACACATTGCAGTATCAATAAACTCAGAGGTTATTGATTTTTGTCATTTGCTTGAAAGATGGCGGTGCTTCCTGCATCTGCTCTTTAGTATATTCAAAAAATGTGTGAGGTCTGTCCCAACTTTTGCAAACAGTGAAAAATAAAAATCTGTTTCCTTGAGAACAGGGGTTTCCTCTCCCCGCACTTCAACTTACAGACACACACAAAGCAAAGCCAACACAAAGAGACATACAAAGCATGAAGCTAGCTGGAAGCAAAATCAACTGGTGGCATTCAAAAGTGCATTTTGAATCTGGGGTGTTATATCAAATGCATACTGATTTAAGAATGGTTGCATCCCTAATGTAGATGATCATGTGATGAGAAGGAAGCAAGGGAACCTTTAAAAAAGTCTAAAATATTGGGACCAGAGTCCTCTGCTGTCCACTTTTCATTGACCTTTGTAAAGAATGTCACAGTGCAAAGGGAAATAGGAAGATGGTGACAGTAAAAGAAAAGAACTATGAAGAAAACAGAATCTGCCTTCACCTTCACAAGGAACACAGCACGGATGTGTGTTTGCTTTGTAAACTGCAATTTACCGCTGATGGACCACAGCATTCCCAAATATGGCCCACAGATTTTTTTGTTTATAGTTCAATGCAGAAAAAAACATGAAAGATATGGTGGTAAATGTGATTTTGTAAAGGCTTTACCAGTGAATGAGCATCTACTCTGGATGAGGCAGCTCCTCTAACAGTCCAAAAAATCTTACAAACAGCTCTTGTGTGTGGGACACAAATGAAAGGCAGGTGCCAGCTAAATGTCCCACAAAAAAAAAAAATCTCCTGATATTAACCTGATCTTGAGGCCGCCTCTGCAGAAAGTCACTGTCAGGTTGTATAACTGTAAAAGCTTTTTAAGAGACTGACAAACAACAGGAACCAACACTGAACAGAGCAAGATGCTGAGCGTTTTAGCAGTGTTAGGTGGTCTGATTGTTTCATGAATTGATTTATTTATTGAGACAAGCTCACTGATAAACCTCACAGTGCATCATTCAAAAGAGAGGCTACATCATCCGTCAATGATCCGTCCCCCATTAGCTCACCAGATCATCAATAAGAGGTGATGTGTGTCAAATAAAATAAAGAGTCTGAAGCATCCTGACTGCATTTACAAACCATGAGCTTTGTTCTGCTCCATGATAAAAACAATGAGTAGTGAAAGTTGACAGGTGAACAAATGCAGTTGGAAGAAAAAAACATGGTTAAACAGGCTGAAAGAATATTGAAACTAACTTGACCATCACTTCTTCAACAAAGAAGTGAAATCATAGTGTCAGAGACCTGCAGTGGACCTGCTTGACTCCAAGTGCACTGCCCTGCTTCGACCATCAACAGAAATGACATAATTTAGCATAAATTCATACTTTTAGGCCAGCTAAACTCATTTTAAACTTACATGATGTAGTTTTTTCCATCCTAATATAATATTTTAAGAGTCATTGTGATGGTACATCACCTTATAACGCATTGAATGACTCCTCTGTCATGGTCTGAGGGCCTATATCACCTTCACTGGCACTGTGTAACTTCAGTTTGGATGCTAAGAACACTTTACACTAAAAAACTACACATTTTTACTGCTTTGACTGCTTTACGGCATATGTCACTTCCTGCTCGTGGAAAAGCTAAACGTTGTTGAAAGGAGAATATTAATCTGTTTTTTTTAACAGATTTAATTAACAAATTTTAGTTTAAAGTAAATACGCACTTATTTTCCTAATGGAAAAAGTTTAACTCTAGGCTCAAACACCTGCATAGAAAGTGGCAGTAATGCTCCTCTGATGTTGGATGCCACTCGCCGTTAAACACGCAGAAGAAGAGGAAGAAGACAGCTAAACGTGGCATTGTTATCATGGCGGAAGCAGCAAAACCCCAAAGAAAAGAGAGGTTTCATCAGAGGAGCAAAAAATAGGAAGCGGGGGAGCAACAAGCTAAATACCTGGTCAGAGATAAACACTGGCCCGGCGTTCACTCACTGGCCTGAACTTAAAGACAAGGAGGGTGTCTGATTGATGCTAATTTGGCCCTGTTATTGTTGGACTTGTAACTGCATGATGATTTATTCCAACAGAAACATGGACAGACTGTATTTTACCAGTCCACATGGCTTATTTGTCTTTAAGGACATCCTAATAGCTCACTTCTCCTCCCTCTGTATGTCAACAAATGCATGTTGGTTTGAGGCGCTCTGTTTTACAACAGTGCAGTTACGCTTGACATCCATAGAGGTGATGTTGCTATTTTAATCCCCATTCCTCCTCAGGTTGTATTCATTAAAGATGATAATGGTATGATTCTATGACGATAACTAGTAGTATGACCTCTCAAACCATGGTTGTCATTGAATATACCTCCATAATAAATATCTTTACAACCATTTAGGCATGTAACTTGACAAGCCAGATGGACAGCTCAATATATCTGCCACAGAAATATTTCACTGGTCCATCTGGGTAGGAGCCCTTTGAATTTGTTTTTACGGGCAGAACGTTAAAACAAACACAAACTTGTGATTGGACAATCGTTTGGCTCATCACATTCATCACAGACCAATCCACATCAAGCAGGTTTGCCTCCTATAATGTAGCACACATAGCGGCTAATATAGCGGCTAATGGCTAACAACAGTTAACAACAGTTCATGGATGTTAGCCATAGCGGCAAACTTAGCCGCTAACAGCTAACAACAGTTAATGACCATTAGCTGTTAGCCGCTAACTTAGCTGCTAACGGCCTTTTACTATCATCTAACACTAAGTTGTACCAAACAGATGAATCATTTAACACTTATATGTGACATGAACCTCGTCAGAGACAATCCCTACAAGTAAACTTCTGAGGAAGGCAGATTTCGCCAAGTTTTACTAGGATAGCCATGAGGACAATAGGCTAATCGGCATGTCCGTTCTCAACTTCCGGTTGTCGTCATGTCTCTCTTCTCTGATTGGGCCGTTAAGAATTTGTTGGACAACGGAGGCTGGCAAAACAGACCTGCAGGATTTCAGAATAAGGGAGGTCTGTCTGCTCTGCAAGGCTAATAGGCATGAGGACCCTCTTGAAAACAAGATGCCACATCTCAAGTAGCTATCCTCAAAAAATGATGGTCTAGGCCGCCATGGGTTTGTTGCCCCTTGGTCTCTTGATCTCTGCCTGGATGTACTTCTACTGATGTGTATGTGAATATTTATTGTATGTATTTATGCTTATATGTGTATCTATAAAATGATGAGTATGTCTTCAGCCTGCTCTATCATAGTGTCTTGAAATAACACTTGTTATGAATTGGTGCTTTACAAATAAAGACTGATTGATGAATATTGATTGGTTGAGAGATAAACAGTTTTTATGATAGAGTCAAAGACAATGGTGTCCTTGGCAGACTCACGGGAGCAGCAGTGTCGCTTGTTTTTGGCTCGTTCCCTGTCATTTAACAGGATAGCAGGGGAAAACAAAGACTGGCTCTGCAATTTGGGGCCTAAGGCAATCCCCTGCCTTTGCCTAATGGTTAAATCTGAGCACAATGCCTCATCAGAACCACTGTCAGTTCAGTTTCATTCAATAAATCAGCTCACAGCATGCTCATCTGTTAAAGAAACGAGTGATTAAATCCTTGATCCAAAGTACTTCTGATGTGTCAGCAGTGTCACAAACTTTGCATCAAATATCCAAATTTTATTTTCACTGAGCAAGTGCATCCAGATGAGGGCCCTGCAGGATGAGCAGTAAAAAAATCCCACAAAAACACAGTAAAGAAAAACACAAACTGATGTGACGCACAGAGTGAAGAGCTAATGTTGCATTGGGAGGGGGCAAAAATATCAAACAAAAAAAACAAGGCCAAACTTTCAGTCTGTTGGGCAGCATGAGGCAGCAACTATACAGTTCAACAAGTATGGATCAGGTAAAGTGAAATACAACTTTTTAAACCAGTGCCTGCACAGGAAGCTACTGAAACAATATTATCCAGCATATCTGGCCTCTTCAGCATCTCCGATGGAGCATAAACAACATTTGTGGAGGCGTCCCCATTAGTCTGTGGGGCTCCTTCAGCCTAACTCACACTAATGGAGGAGCATTGCTCATATCATGCTTTGAAATAAAGAGGATAGAAAATGGATGTTTTCTGTATTATATGAGGAGTCCAGCAGCCTGAGGTGCAGGAGAATAGATCTGTGTTATCTGGCACTGTTCATCTTGCGCACTGAAGGCATAATTTGCTCTCAAAGTGCTTTCAAATAGATTGAATCAGAACAAAAATCCTCTTATTTTCTTGTCCACCGACCTGGAAAAATTGAACAGTCTCATTCATAAATGAGATATCCATGTTTTACAAAATAGAGCACTACTCTTATTACATACTCTCTGATGTCTTTCTATGGTTGGGATTTACTTAACTAAAAATAAGATGCACTGATTTTCTAAGGGTAGGAAATGAAGAAACAGCAAAGGAGAGAGCAGAAGATAAGAAGAGTGAAACAAGGAAAAGTAAGACATGCTGTGAAGCAGTAGAGATGTAAGGGAAGGGAAGATGGAGAATCAAGTAAAGGGCAAAAATTAAAGGGAGAGATAGAGAGAAGAATATAAAGCAGGCTGGTTTGCAGAGAGAAAAGGGAAAAGGAGAGTTTGATAGGCTGCTGTTGCCACGGCAGCCTGTGCTCATCCACTCCCTCCATGGCTGCGCTCAGGGATATGAGATGTGATTTAATTCAGCGGGTCTCCTCTCCTGAGCAAAGATGAATGTACGGCTGAGAGGTTAAATGCATTCTCGTTCATTTTTTTTTGCTTGGGCCATTTCAAACTCCCGATCACTCCCTGCACTGGTATAAGAGGTCGTAAAGAGGCTTAACCTACACACATACAAGCCCTTTTCTGTCTTTAAACAAACTCATGCTGTCTGAAACAAAGTGATGCTGAAGTTTCCTTCTTTTCTTCCCATCCTCTGTTCTCTCATGCACTCTTGTCATGCTGTTGCCTAATGAAAGTTTTTATCTCATCTCCTTTTCCTTAGCAGGAGTCTTGCTAAACTTTGTGACTGCAGATAAAACATAGCAACAAGCCATACTTATTGATCAAAAAGTTTTCAAAGAGTTTTCAAACTTATCTTGCTCAAGGCAGACCTAAGGTCATACTGAAATCTCAATCACGCTGTACTCATACCCATGAAAAAAGCCTCTTAAGTGGCGTCACAGCACAGATTCACAAGCTAATTTGTATCATGGCACAGTTCTGTGTAAGTTGAAGGTTTTAGATGGAGGGTTCTTGTGTCGGTGAATTATTATTTTTTTTACATGTTTGTTTATTTAGTATTTTTTTTAACTCCACACAATAGAACAAAGCTGTTTAATTTATCAGTTTTGTTTTTCTTTTGTCTGCTGCTTAACATTTTTGGGCAAAACGACTGAATTATTTGTTATTAGTTAATTGTTTGACACGGGTTTTTATTTGCTCGCCTCTGATTGGCTTCAGTGGGAACATCCCACTTGGGGTAACCTGCTGAGTCACGTCATGATGTTGGCGTAACATGCCCACGGCAACATTACATGCCCGTCCCCTCCGTCTGTAACGTACATGACTCTTTGCCATCTCAGCAACAAACTTGATCCGCCTTCGTATCATCAGGACTTGAATGTTGCTCAGTCTGCACTGAGTTTGTACATTTTAAAGATGCAGTGTTTAGAAACTGGCATTGCAGCTAGGGGTGCAACAATACATGTATCTGTATTGAACCATTCGATACAGTGGCCTCAGTTCGGTACACCCTATGAACCGAACAATACGCAATATTGTATTATTTATTTGATCAACTTCTGACGAGGTGCGCTGAAAGTTCAGTGAAATTGGGTTTGACTACTCCGGGGTGCATTGTCAAGCATAGATCTGCTGAGCTGCGTGCGCAGCACCTTCCATAATCATTCGGGCAAGCGGCTGAAACAGAAGAAGCTACATACGCTAGGGCGCTGCAACATGGCGAGTGCTTTACCTTCAGCTGAAATTGAAGACCCTCCGATACAATTCAGAGCTGGCGTTGGGACTACTTCAGCTTCCGTGTTAAGTATGACCCTGATGGTAAGGTCCATGGTTTCGTGGACAAGAACACAATAGTATGTCATTGGAAATACAACAAACATGGCAACACATCTTCGCTGACATCATCCCGGTGTTAAAAAAAGTGGAACCAGACATAAACAAGCAGTACACATGCTACAGACTTTACCTGGGTCTTTAAGATTGTCATTTAAATCATTTAAAATGTACTCTGAGTTGAAACAAATGTTGGTTATTCTAAAAAACCACACGTAAAAAAGGCATTGAAATTTCTCATGTTTTGTATCAAAAAGTATCGAACCGTGACAGAAACATACCGAACCCGACCAAACCTAGAATTATATGTATCGTTTCACCCCTAATTGTAAAAACATCAATCATCCAGATTTTGGAATGAGCTTGTCAGTTACAAAAACATCACATCACTAAGTGACAAAAAGGATCATGAACAGGGCATCATTTACAACTATTATCAGATGAGGGTTTTTTTCATTCATATTTGTAACTGTTATTTTAATACATTATAGGTCAGTTAAGAGGCCACATGCCATTCAGGTAGATTTCAGGACCGGCGGCCAGACTTGTATTGTAAAATCTCGTTTCGCTCTTTTGTCCCTAAAACCCACACAGCATGGACCATCGATATGTCAGCCTCCACAGAGGGGAGACCTACAGTACATAAATAAAAAAAAGCTTTTTCAAACTTTTTTTTTTTTAAAGTACGTTTTATGGGGATGAATTTGCACCTATCTCAACAGACTTTACACACAAATAGAAACATTAGATCCTACATTCTCCATTTCTGTTCAGCGAAATGCTGCCAACTTCGACACACTACACAAGACGGACAAAAGTTAAAAGTACAGAAACAGTTGACCAATATGTCTATGGTTACATGCTCCATTCTATTGTTTACATGGACAGGATTCGTCGCGCAGTAGATGTCATCAACAAGGAAAAAAAGCAGCTACACAGTTCACCTGCCTGCGCTGACCCACTAATTTTATTGTGAAGGCAGTTTTATTGGCTTCGCCAGAGAATAAGTATACATTTATAAGAGTGACCTGTTCATATGTAGCTTTTGTTGATTATGCCTTCAAATTCATTTACAACCATGAGGGCTCTCTGGAAAACAAGATGCCACATCTCATGGGGCCTACATCGAATACACTCATTTTCAGCAAAGACAAATATGATGAGGTCAGATTTATGGGCATCCATGAGTTTGTCACTGTCGTAAGTTCTTATTTTATCTGCCTGGATGGACACATCTCTGGATGGATGTATATGTATACAATATGTAAATCTGAGTTGAATCACCTCTAGCACTTGGGTAAGAAAAATCAGAGACACAATGGATAAGATGCAGATGTAAGTGTGTCAGGGAGCACGGCAGATAAGAGTAAACGGAAAGAGATGGCGTTCAAAGACATGTCAAATCTGGCTTTTCTGCAGCAGATTTATTGTTAAGGATGGGCTCCTTTTCCCCTGCAAGAGAGATTTCATTGGAACACATTCTGCTCTGAACACTACCGTGCATACTTCACCTTCCTTTGTCCCCCTGCAGCTACCATACAGAACAATGCCTGTGAAAATTTAATAAATTCAGTGCCAATACAATGGGAACATGTTGTTATAACAAACCACATAGAGAGAAGGAGAATGAGAGAAAGAAGAGGGGAGAGGAATTGTCAGGCAGATGGAAATATAAATAAAAAATCCTTTGTTTGAGGCAAGGTCTGAATGCTAAACAGAAATATTAAACAGGCTGAAATAGCACACAAATCCAAAACTCAAGTACTTAGCACAAGACGCCAGCCACCCACCTACCTATTCATCCGCCCATTCCCAAAAAGCAAAAGAAAAAGGCAATGTTTGCAATCCGGAAGCTGTTTGAAGATTAATTAAATTAGGATTGTCTTAATAAATTTGATGTCTAGGGTTCTGGTCCTTCATTTATCATGATGTTCTTTTTCCTGATTGCTGTGCCAAATGATGCATTGATAAACTCTGCAGGGAAAGTTCAACACTGCTGCCATTAGACCTATGGATGTTCAGCCATCACATTGAAAAAATCAATAAGTATACATTATACATCACTACATTCTGCAATTTTGAGGCATATATATAAAAAAAATCCCTAAATATTATTAAAGGAATTTTCACTTTATGTTGGGATTTATATTGCAATAGTGTAATTAATGTCCATAACTTTATAAAGATTAAATAAAAACTGTCAAAGTTAACAAGGCTGAAGATTTCATAGCCAGTTTCAAGGCTGCCTGCCAAACCCCCAAGACCCTCAGCATTGTCAGCTGACTGTCAGTTTCTGATGTGCAGCACTGAGTAGAGCAGCAGGATCACGAGTTCACAAGAGAAAACAAAAACACAAAAACAAACTAGCAGTACTTCGAGAGCACAAAACCATGCCAAGGCTTTTCTGACATTCTTAGCTGAGTTATTCTTGTAAATGTGGAAAAGTTCTTATAGCACAACATTTAACATATCCCTGAAAAAAATCAGGATCCACACCTGCATTTTGATGACAACCAAAAAGATCCAGTCACTACTTATTTGTATCATATCCAACAATGAACAGTTTAAGTGTTGAGAACCATTTCAGTTAAATTGCTCAGGGACAAACAGTCAGAAAGACAAAGAAATGAACAAATGCCACCAAAATGTGGTTACTTTTCCTCGTGCCATGACCAGTATTCCCTGAAAATGTTATCAAAATCCAGGGGGGCTTTTTGAGGTAGTAAAAAAACATTTTTAAAACTGTAAAGACAACAAACACTTCTATAGAACCCTGGCTCTACGATCATGAGTGACCTGCTGCCACAGACCTGATGCCAAGTGCATTTTTCCTGCATCAACCATCAGCAGAAAGGTCTGCATTACACATAAATTCATGATTTTAGACCAATTAAGCCCAATGTAATTTTAGTTCCACCGGATGCTGCTACAGTTGCATGAAAAAGTATGTGAACCCTTTGGGATTACTTGGATTTCTGCATAAATTGGTCATAAAATATGTACTGATCTTCATCTAAGTCACATCAAAAGACAAACACAGTCTGCTCAAACTAATACTGCACAAAAAGTTATAAGTTTTCATGTTTTCATTCGACACAATATGTAAACAGTCACAGTGCAGGGTGGAAAAAGTATGTGAATCTCTAGGCTAATTACTTCTCCAAGAGCTTATTAGAGTCAGGAGTCAGCCAACCTGGAGTCCAATCAATGTGATTAGATAGGATGTGTTGGTTAAAGCTGCCCTGCCCTATAAAAAACACACACCAGTTGTGAGTTTGCTGTTCTAAGAGGCATTGCCTGATGTGAACCATGCCTCGCTCAGAAGAGCTCCCAGAAGATCTACGATCAAGAATTGTTGACTTGCATGAAGCTGGAAAGGGTTACAAAAGTATCTCTAAAAGCCCTGATGTTCATGTGTCCACGTAAAGACAGACTGTCTACAGATGGAGAAAGTTCAACACTGTTGCTACTCTGCCAAGGTGTGGTGGTCCTGTAGAGATGATTGTGAGAGCACAGCGCAGAATGCTCAATGAGGTGAAGAAGAATCCTAGAATGTCAGCTGAAGACTAACAGAAATCCCTGGCACATGCTAACATTGTTGACAAATCTATAATACGTAAAAAATTACACGAGAATGGTTTGCATGGGAGGACAACACCAAGGAAGCCATAGTTGTCCAAAAAAACATTGCTGCATGTTTGAAGTTTGCAAAAGAGCACCTGGATGTTCCACAGCACTACTGGCAAAATATTCTGTGGGAAGATTAAACCAAAATTGAGTTGTTTGGAAGGAACACAGCGCTATGGGTAGAGAAAAAAAGGCACAGCACAACAACATAAAAACCTAATTCCAACTGTGAAATATGGTGGAGGGAGCATTATGGTTTGGGGCTGCTTTGCTGCCTCAGGGCCTGGACGGATTGCTGTCATCAACGGAAAAATGAATCCCCAAGATTATCAAGACATTTTACAGGAAACAGTAAGACCATCTGTCTGCCAACTGAAGCACAACAGAGGATGGGTGATGCAACAGGACGACGACCCAAAGCATAGAAGTAAATCAACAATGGAATGGCTTCAACAGAAGGAAAAATTGGCTTCTAGAGTGGCCCAGTCAGAGTCCTGACCTCAACCCGATTGAGATGCTGTGGCATGACCTCAAAAGAGCAATTAACACCAAACGTCCGAGGAATATTGCTGAACTGAAAGTGTTTTGTACAGAAGAATGGTCCAAAATTCCTCCTGACCGTTGTGCAGGTCTGATCTACAACTACAGGAAATGTTGAGGTTATTGCTGTCAAAGGAGGGTCAACCAGTTATTAAATCTAAAGGTTCACACACTTTTTCCACCCTGCTCTGTTACTCTTTACACAGTTTGTTGAATAAAAACATGAAAACCTATAACATTTTCTGCGGTATTAGTTTAAGCAGACTTTTTGTCTCGTAGTGTGACTTAGATGAAGATCAAAACATATTTTATGACCAATTTAAGCAGAAATCCAAGTAATCCCAAAGAGTTCACATACTTTTTCTTGAAATCATCATTCCTCCCAGTTCCTATTCCTAATAGATGTTAGGGTTAATATTAGAATGATCTCTCTTTGCATGGCTGTTTCGATCATACCTCCATAATAAATGCCTTTACAACCATATTCACATGAGGACCATCTTAAAGATAAGATACCGCAGTTTATAGGTTAATGAATATCCAGTAGAGACAGATGTGATGGGAACAGGTTTATGATCTGGGCATCCATGGGTTTGTTACAATCATAAATTATTCTACATGCATTCTAATACATGTGTATATGTGTATTCTTATATGTATATATTTGTATATGTGTATCCATACAGTGAAGAGTATAGCTTTAGCCTGCTGTATTGTAAAGTGCCTTAATGGTAATTTAAAGGAGGTAATATGATATGTTGCCTTTCCTGGTTTATTTGCAGTATTGTGACCTCCTGGTTTGACATTATGTTATATACCGTGAAATGTGTGGCTGGTGTTTAATTCTGGAATTTGCTTCAAATGGACCACTGATCTCCAGCAGCAGGAACAATGGACAAACTCATGGAGTGATGTTTATGCCAACAGTATGAGGTGATGCATTTCATGCCATCATTTACCACCAGGGATTTGACTTAAAGTATTGATATTGATAACTAACTGACAAAAAAATCAACAATTTGGACAAGAATGTGCTTTTTATGAGTAGAATCTGTTTAATTGGTCTTTAAGATAAAAAGCATCAGATCAGTTGTCAGTGTAGGCTGTTTCTTAGGCTGTAAAAGAGTCTGATTGAGCATAGAAGTGTCACACCAAATTATCTTCCTCCACATGCATGGAGTAAATCTCAAATGAATGGCAGATTGTGGTTACTCGGTTCTATTGTCCTCACCACATGAGGCATACAACTCTTTAATGGGCATGTTTGACTGTCCGCCTGCCTGTCAGCCTGCATCTGTGGGTGTGTGTGCATGTGATAAAAGCATCTGACCCCTGTGATAATAGTATTCAGATTTTTGACAGGTAGAATTAGCATAAAGTAATGAGGAATTATTTTCATGACAGTTTGCAGGAATATATTTTCACTGAAATACTGACATTATTTTGGCTAATATAAATCATGTAATCAACAATTATTCTGAAAACATAAGCATACACAAACAAGAGGAAAACAGACTTTAATGGCACATTAAACACATTTGACAGAGGGCTTGTGTCTCTTTTTGTAATTTTAGAAACCTTTTAGAAATAGACCAAGGATTGTTCCAAGACTAAAGCCCCAGTCACACTTTCCGTTTCTCATGGCGATTGTGCACGACTGTCATAATCCTGATGAAACGTGCTTTGATCGTGATGCATGCGCTACTTGGTCTGGATCAGAGTTGTACAGTCGTGGATGAACGGCGGGGAACATAGAAGGGTCCCGACAATTTTGAACGGTGAGGACTGTGGTGCTTGCGGAGGTCTGCACTCTCCCAGTGCTTTTCTATTTGCTGTTGATATCGGGGACATCAATGCCCAATTTGGCAAATCAGATACTGGCAATTGCACTCCTGCTTTTCAAACGTACTAAATTCAGATGCAAAAACAACACGCGCAATCACTTGTAGGTTTGATAAATCACATTGTGGGTGCCAAATAATTACAGTTGCATCTCCTCCTCCCAGTATTTTGATGATCTGTATGTTCTCTGCATATTTTTGAGGGCAAACGTGCTAAATGAACTGTGTGTGCTATTTTACTCATCTGACAGACGCACTCCTCAGTGCACCCCATTAGTAGATCAGATTTGCACATGCTATCAAGTTTGCACATGTTTTAATACACTCAAACCTTTATTAGATCTGACCTTTTGTTTTTTGTCCAGCTTCAGGTTAGTAAAGACTTTTTTAAGTACAGTAGCTGCTGAAATTACCTACACCTGCTGCCATCATATGCTGCTGCCTGGCAGTCCATCCTGCTGTAGTAAATTTACACAAAATTTCCACAACATTAGCAGAGTTCAGCATAGATGCTAACAGCTCCAGAAGCAGTTCAATTATGTACCATTTTATCACGTGTTAAAAAGTTTTGCTTTAAGTTTGTTTAAAAAAATGTTTTGTCCTTTACACTGCAACAGTAGTGACTGCATATAAAAGTATCTAATTAGCCCGTAATTAACGTGATTGACAGAACAATCATCCAATCACCTGCTGGATATTTTTTTTCTTCAAAGGTTGTAAAGTCCCCAAACACTTTCTAGGTTCTTTCCAAAGAGGACAAGAGAAATATATTGAATGTTTTACCTGGTGTACTAGGTTGCTGCTTGGTGTTGGCAGTTAGCCTACTGCAAACTAGCTGGGAGGCTCCGGAAGACACACAGCTGAGTAGTTACTGTCACAAAGGCAGATGGCTGTAGTGCCAAAATCAGACAAAGAAGCAACAAGAAAACATGTTGTGATGTCAACTTTTTGCTGACCTGACTGCATTTTGATCAACACATTGATGTATGGATGTGTACTGACAGATTTTCAGACCGCTTATGTAATGCAAGTGGTATGAAAATAAATCTACAATGACCATATCTGGTTGCAAGTTTCTGTAAAAACATAAATTGCTGATGCAGAATTTTATCCTTTTTTAACTGTCAACAATGGGTGTTATTTCCTTAGGGCAGTTTTTAAACAGATTTGTGAGTTGTTAATTTAAGCTGATTATTTATGATTATATTTTATAATTATTGTTAGCCCTTTATACACAGCAGTTAAATAAAACAGCATGTAACAATGTTTGAACCATATTCAAGACATCATTTCCTCCATCATATGATCCCATCTGTATCTCTGGGCCTTTCCTCTGGAGCTGTGACACTTCACTTGTGGCCACACTGCATGAAATTTCTGCTTTGACACTTCAGGATATTGAGTGAGCCAAGTCCAGCCGTTAGGCAGTGTTTTGAGAGCACTCAGCAGTAGTGATTAAGTGCACTTAGAACATAAAGGCTCTGCTCAGGAGGTGATGAGAGGGCGTGTAAAGTTTAGACTTGCTTGAAGCATTTATAACATGTTATAGGGCTTACTGACGTCTGGCCGATGTATGCACTTACACAGAAGATGTGAGAAGCAGCATGGGGCTTCACACGGGATTGATGTGTGTGTCTGTGTCAATGTTTCAGCGGAGAGGATCAAAAATATTGAAAACACAAGCAGAGAGAAGGTCAAGAAAGAAGATGGGATCTTTTTGCTGAACACACTCCGCTCTTGGTATGGACAGTATGAGCAGGTGCAAGGGTCTACAGCAATCCACTGAGGCACCTTAAGCGCCCTGAATTTGAGGGGAGGAAGAGCAGAAGATATTGAAGGGACTGTGAGGAGTTTCTAAGTAATTACAAAAAAGTCCCACTTTTAGATATATGTGTGATCAAAATACACACTTTAAGATGAGTTTTATAGCATCAAAATAGGTTGTCTATAAATGCTATTCCTTAGCTTCACGGTCGGGTTGGACAGGGCTGGACTGGCCTGGATACTCAACTTCGGGAACAAGACAATTAAAACTAGAGCAAATTTATATTATTCGGACACGTCTTGGAGCACCGGGCTGTAAGTAGCGATATATAGTCGGCTACAAAACTATGATACTAAGTTTTCCAAAAATGGCTTGTTGTCACACATCAAAACTACCGCTACGTATCTAGAAAGAGACACATTACCTCATCGCTTTGCATCCTGTAAGTTGTTGAAAAAAGAAGTTGTAAAGCAGTGCAGAGTTCTGAGGAAGGTCCGGGCTGCATTCAAGAGCATCACAACAAACACACTTTGGCTTGGGTCACGTCTTTTGGTGCATTCCAGTTGTAGTCAGAAGTAGGAATTTCTGAGTTCCAAGTAGGAAACTGCAACTGGAACGCCCCCCGAAGTCAAAATTTCCTGCTGGGAACTCGGTGAAATCTCGCCACCCCTGAGTTGACAATCGAAGATGGATGCCCCCAGTGTGAACAGTTATTTAGCTCCTGTAATAATCAATTTATTTGCACTTCTGACTGGGGTGTGTCGCTCTAGATCAGCTGTATACATAGTATTGTTAGACTTATATTTACAAAAATGCTGCCATAGGGATAATCACAATCTTCATACAACAAGGGCGTGCTAACAACAGCTAATAATAGCCTGTTTGATCGGCATGTTTTTTCCTGACTTTAACTGGAACGCCAATAGGCAGGAGATGATGTCACTCCCAGTTCCGAGGTTACTGGAAAGCAGCATTACGACAGTCGCCGCACGTGCTCATGGGTAGCAGAGTCTTTATGTCCCCGGGAACTAGATTCTCCTCATAGCACCTTTAAGACAGGAAAGAAGGAAAACTTAGCCTCACTGTAGCCTCACACCACAACAGACTCTGAATGATTTAACCCTTTCATGGATGAATTATTAACCCTTTCATGCATTGTGTCCACTACAGTAGACGATCATTTGAATAAATTTTACACCCTTTGCATTGCACCATGTCCAACTACCAGTTAGTGAACTCCCAAACCCTTGCCTTAAGTTTCATATGAATATTACCCTTGCACTTTTTAAAAAATATATTGTAATATTGCATCCAAAATCCAAAACAGCCGACGAAGGGCAAATTTGATATTTGGTATTTAGATTTCACATAATTTTGTATTTTTAATTTTGGTGTAATCCCCTAATTAAAAGTTTGATTTTAACAACAATAAAATACATAAACTTCAAGTTTTGCTTTTTCTTTTATTTACTCTCAAAAAATGTTTGTCAAAGATATGTTCTTTAATTGGTTTATTTGGTTAATTAGTTAAATTACTTCAAAATATATATTTAAAAAAATGACCGTGAACTTGTTTGAAAGTAAAAAGAAGCATTGAAAAAAGTCTTCCTTTGCAATTTGGTAATTCATGCATGAAAGGGTTAAATCACAAAGGAGTGCTTTTAAAATGTTTGTTTTTACCTACAAACAAGTTAAAATCATGATAATATTTTATGCTATATTTTGAGGGAGTAATGTATCAACCGGATAAACAGCAATCTATTGGAACTTAAAGACAGACACGTCTTTGTCAAACATTTATTATAAGTAAATAAAAGAAAAAGCAAAATCTGAATATGTAATATTGCTATTTGCACAAACAATTCACTTGTGAATTGCACCAAAAATTGAAAGGAAAATACAAAAAAATATGTGAAATCTGAATTTCGCCCTTTATCAGCTTTTGTATTTCTGGATTTATGATGCAATACTGTGACATGATAAAAATGTGCACAGATGTTATTTTTATGAATCTTAAGACAAGGGTTTGGGAATTTACCACCTGGTAGTTGGACATGGTACTGCAACCTTAAGCATAGAAAATTTATTCCACATTTCTGTGTATTGTAGAGGACGCCATGCAGAAAGGGTTAAACGAACATATAGTTGTTTGTCCATTAAAAGGGTGACCAGATTTCCAGACCTCAAAATAGGTCATACATGTAACTATGAACCAACATGCATGAACTTGAGATACTTAAGAGCTTGTCTCTGGTTTGCCTGGGCATAATGATTATTAATCACGATCATCTTTCCTTATCCATCTAATACCATATATGTTGGAATAACCTCTGAAGAATGATAGTTACTGAATATTCTGAGTAAAATAAGTCCCGTATTTTTCCTATAATGTTTGTCAAGAAAAATGGAACACGTTAGTTTAATCAATAGATACAAACATAAGGATTACATTCATTCAGGTGAACAAATATGTTGGATGTTGGGATTCTAACAGAGCTACTTTAGGCCTGTATCTCTATTGGTGCTTGCTAGTTTTAATTCATTGTAATATGTTGCCATTTCCTCTGTGGGAGAATGACATGTTTGCCATGTTTGCATGTCAACTCCATTTACGGTATTTGAAGAGAGCTGTGCCTCACCTGAAGCTGACATCCTGTATCATAGGCTTAGGTCTGTGATAAAGTTTGCAATCTGAAGCTGCACTGAAATTGACTGACACATAAAGAGAGCAGTCATGAGCAATAATATATAGAACATCCACAAAGATTGTAGTGGTTACATCCGCAAAAGCATTGATAGACAAATCTATACATCACTGTTGGTCTCACATTAAATGTTTGGTAACTGAGTTCATTTGGTTAAAATAGGGTCAGGGACTGTCTCAAACTGGGATACATTAGGAATTTGGGGATATTTGTGGGGACAGGGAACACTAAAGGCCCTTTTCCAATAGCACGCCTTGGCCCTACTCTACTCGACCCCACTCGACTTGCAGCGTGTTTCCACTAGCCTGGTACCTCCTAAAACAAGCTAGTTTTAGTACCTACTCCGCTCTGGTTCCAAGCGAGCTGAGTCCATACTAAAAGATGACGTCACCGACTGCCGGCTACTGATTGGTCAGACAATGTTGTCATCGATGAGTCATGAGCGCGATGACCTAGCATGCTAGCGGTAGCTACCGTTAGCTTACCCTCATATGTCTTTTCTTTGCAGCTCGATTGCTCTCGTCCTCGGCTTCATTCTGTGGTAAAGCTTCCAAAACTCTCCTGTGCATCTCAAGGGGTATTTCTTCTTGCCACCTGCAGCCTTCTTCTGCTTTCCTTTTTTACTCGATTTGTGACAAAAAGCCACAGATTGTTGTGTCGTGCTCAAAACGACGTCACCGCAGTGCCGTTCAGCGACACTGCACCCTGTTGGGCAGGCGACTGGGGCCAATGGAAAAGCAGCACAAGGCGAGTAGAGTAGAGCCGGGTAGAGCTGAGTAGAGTAGAGTAGGGCTAATGGAAAAGGGCCATAAGGTCTGAAAAAAGACGGTCCTAGCTAAAGCCGGACATCTTTTCACCCTAACCATTTATAAAAATTAAGCTTTATTCATGTTTTGAAGGGTTTTTTTAAGTCCTTTTTGCTGCTACAGTCAGAGACTGATATCCAATAGGAGGTTGAGTCCATTAGTGTGCAAGGCCGGACTGTATCCTCACTGATTAGTACTATGATCATGATCCTCTGTCCTTAATGACGAGAAGACAGAGAATAGATTATTGAAGACTTGGTGTGCACCTAAAATGCATCTCTGTAAAGGGAAACCAGAAATAGAGCACTAAAACAGGTGCACACTTAGACAAAACAATGTGCAGTTATCTCTGGCTTCACATGAAAAATAAATCACACATGGGTGATGAGATACCCCCCCACACACTGGCACTGCTGCTACACATCAGTGAGATACTGTTTGAGACATAATCACAGTAAAGGGGGAATGAGGCAGCCAGAGAGAAGATAAGAGGAAGATAAAGATGAAAGAGCTGAAGTGGAGGAGTGAGGAGGAATGTCAGCAGCTCATGGAATCATGAATATGATGCGCCAGCTCGTGTGGCAATTAGTTACAGAGCTGAGATGAGGGTGGAAGAACTTTGAATGTGTTTTGAGCTGTTTTAGGAGTTCATTATTTGTTTGTAAATTACCGTAGAATGAATGAAGCATGTGTGGTGGAACAAATGTGGTGGAACCTATTTTTTTGGTGAATTATGGCTTAACTAAACAGTTTTGTCAAGTTAGGTATTCTTTTATTGTGTTATTGAAAAAACAAAATCTCTTTTATTAAATCCTGTTTTATTACATAGAGTTACTTGCGTTATATTAAAGGTGTAGTCAGCAACCCTCTAATCTTCTAATCTAATGCACTATTTGTCAAATTCACCGTATTTCTCCTCTCCATCCACAAGATGTCACCACTGACAGCATGTTGAAAAAAAATGTCCGGTTTCAATACAAAGCCTTGGCTCTGAATTTTAGTAGGTAAATACTGTGGCTCGGGCCGAGTTACCAAAACAGGGTACACCTCCCCACATCCAGGGGCAATCATACTGCACAGATCAGACAGAGGGGGGAGGGGGAGTAGTAGGTTGCGTAGCATGCACAGTTAGCGTAAGAGAGAGATACAATATGTACAGTAGCAATGGCTGAAAAACAGCCCAAAAGAAAACGCTCAGAGGAGTGAAAAGTGAAAAAGAAGGGCTATGACCATGAAAGAGCGAAGACCCGGGTCAACATTGGTGTTGCTTTCCGACAGTAGAGGGAACTCAGCCAATTGAAAGACCTGAAAACGGACGCTGATGTCGCCGTCTTTCTGCTGGATAGGTAAGCAACGTTAGCTTTGTGGTGCTTCACATAACAGTAACAGCCGTCAGGCATTCACCTTATTGTCTAATCTGTAAAAATGTACTGTTGTTGTGATGTTATCAATAATGGAGGTCGAGTTGTCTGATGAGTCGGGGATACCTTAGTTACGTTGGTCGGCTAGGCAGTTTCTACAGCCGTTTCCATGACGGTGCATGTCCATCAGCTTTCGGGGGTGGAGCCAGGGGTGAGGTATGAAAGGAGCGATGGGTCTAAATTTGTTTATAAAAAACCTCTCCACTCATTTTCTCCCAAATCGCTGACTATACCTTTTAGGGCTTAATCTATAGAGAACCCTTCCCTAGTGAGACTGAAATGTTTTATATCTTGTGTTTTACTTTCTTTTTGTTGCTTTTGATTTATGTTCCCCTGGTGTCATTATACTCCATATGGCATTGTAGGGCTACTTGATGACGAGGTCATGTCATTTGATTTGGTTGATTTAAAATGGTGACCAGATCGTAAGCTGCTCATTGACCACTGCTGACTAATGATCTGTAGAGCAAAGCCAATGTCTGTATGATTTATTCATGAGGATCTGTATCCAATATCCTCTTAATTTTGATGTGTTTCGAATGATTAAAAGTTAACAAGCTGCTGTGCTCTGCTAGCAAAAATTGCAGCTTCACTGTTGACTCCCATGGTGTAATCAATTAGCTACATTATTTGTTTGTGTTAATTTCAGAAGCTCATAACAGCGAGAGAGGCAGTGAGGGCCTTCATGTGCCCTTTTTGTGCTGCTTTCATGCACATTTACCAGGCCATTTATACATTGATTGACTTGTGTGCACTGTGATGTTGCTGTGCATTTCCAGAGCTTTTTACATGAGTAGCTGTGAGACACCAATGTGCTTTTGTTTGAACCATACTGAATAAAATGCTGCCACATAAAGCAGACAGTATGCTCTTTGGATCACTTAAAGGATAAGTTTGGTTTCTACAGCTTTCACCTTGTTTATAGAATGAAGTAGAACAATACACTCACCCAAAAAGGCTTTCCTGATCCAAACAGTGCTTCAGGAGATATTTAGATCCAAAATCGAGCGGCAGACATCTGTATAATGGTAGCACACGGGGTATGTATAGCATCGCTCCTAAAACTGCATTAATCATCCAAAAACTCATTAGTTTCACCAATATTTCATCATGGTTTTCTCGCGCTACTCCTCCATGACAGTCAGGTGTCGCTCCAGACATGTTTTTGTGACTGTGCTGACCTCTGAACTGAAGGCTGCTCTCTGGCCAGCTGTTCTTCTCTTTGCCTCCACGTCCTCCTTTCGATGAGCTCCTCATCAGTATACTCTGGCTCGAAACTGTAAGGACACCCATCATATTCGAAGTTCTCATCTACAGCATCTTCATCCGATAGATATTTGCTCATTTTGCACAAAACTGGAAGAAGAAAGTTTTTGAGTAGCCGGCGGTCGCCTCTGAAACAATGAGCCGTACTGCGCATGTGCGGCAGCCGTAAAAAAAGTCTTCAGTTCAGAGGTCAGCACGGTCACAAAAACATGGGTGGAGCGACACCTGACTGTCGTGGCGGAGCAGTGCGAGCGGACCATGATTAAATATTGGTGAAACTAATGAGTTTTTTGGAAGATTAATGCAATTTTAGGAGCGGCGCTATACATGCCCCGTGTGCTACCATTATACGGATGTCCGCCGCTCGATTTTGGATCTAAATATCTCCTGAAATACTGTTTGGATCAGGAAAGCCTTCTGGGTGAGTATATTGTTCTACTTCATTCTATAAACAATGTGGAAGCTGTAGAAACCGAACTTATCCTTTAAGGGCCTCTAAGTTTGACCTTGATTATGTCATTAGCATGGATATTCAAACCCAGGTGATAGGAGGATACATTACCCAGTATTTTATCTCTTAATTTACTGTATGCACAGGTCCAACAATCAGTGCTTCTTTCATTTTCCGTAAGCAGCCAATTGTTTGGAATACATTTAGGAGCATGAGCAGCAGTACCTGCCACTTAGCCACACACAAACAAAGACTCAACAGAGCTGCCATTGACAAATGATTTCTGGTAGAAGTAGAGCGAAACCATTGCTGCTATAAATGGAAGAAACTACATACCAAAGCTAAAAGTTAAAGTAGACCCTCGTCTGAAAAGATTAATTATAAATAGTTCATAAGACTTTTAAACGTTTAAGTGATCAACGATAATGATCATTCAGGATATTTTTCTGACCACATTTCTTCCTTGAAAATGATGGTTCCTCATTTTCCTTCCAGTCTTAATAATGCTTTGCTTCCCCCAATTTTAGCAGTTTCTTCAATCTCCTTAGATGTTTTTCTCTGCATGCCAACGATTTGACCCTTCTTTAACACACTGACATCCTCTCCCCGACCTCAGGATGTGTCTTTGACATGGTTGTTTCAGAAATGAGAAGCTACTCATTGCATCAGCTGGGGTTAAATAACTTAAAAGCTGAAAGATGTTCCGCCCATGCTGTAATTATCCAATACGAGATTCATATCTATTTGCTTAGTAAAATCCAGGTGGCAACTTTTTTGGGCCAGACAGTGTATTTTTTTACCCTGGTGTAAATGAAGCATGGTTTTAGCACTGGGCCATTTATCATAGGAAACATGTATGTGCATATGCTTCTGTTTTCTCTTCATTATCGTCCAGTAAAATCAGTGATCCATTTCCATTTCAGTAAACAGCGTAAATCATCAATGTCTGAGAGCATAAATGTGGCTCCTTTAATTAGAGCTTTTCATGTACACTATGTTTAGATATTAAATCTGTATTCATTATGATACATGTTTCACATGCCACTGAGGCAAGTTACAAGCTGGGTTTCCATTACAGTTTTCGCAAAATAAAAGCGATATTCCTAAAATTTTGACCAAGTATATTTGCGCTTTGAACGTGTTTCCATTGAAGGTTGTTCTCGGCAGGAGCGTCATAACTCTCGTAAAATATCATCCCGCGAGATTTCACTGCAGGAAAATGGACGCCCAAAACCTGTTGTGTGTAGCTCCCTCATTTCCGTTTCTATCTCCTTATGACTCTCTGAATTCCTCTATTGTTTGCTGTGTAATACGGCAGTTGTGTTTTTCTCGAGAAAAATAACAAGAAAAGTCTCTGTCTCCTCCTCTGTCCAAACGTACCGCACCAGGTTTACTCCGAGAGAAGTGATCATGTGACCAGGTGCGTCACGTCCTGTGACGTATAATTGCAGAAAAAGTGTTTCCATTGCGCCTTTGCGATATATTTGAATATCGAAACGTCTGAAAAACCGCCTCATGAAAGTGTAAAAACTTTTTAGCAATATTTTAGTGCTCTTTTGAAATTCTGGTGTTTCCATTACCAGTTTTTTATTGCGCTATTTACATTTTGCGCATATCCAAGGGTAATGGAAATGCACTTACAGGTATGAGGAAGTCAGTGTACAGTTTCTTGACTGAAGATGTGCTCCTGTAAGGGTATGCAGTGACATTTCAATATGTTCACCTCACTAACAGTTCAACCCGCTGAGTGGTCGAGAGCAACATCTGGAATTGAGAATCAGTAGAAAGAAATAGGTAAACACCGGTGACGATTGCTTTAAGACTGCAAGGGAAGCTCAGCTTCCCCTAAAATGTCCCCAAAAAAGTGGTGATATGTACTGCTGTCTGTACATTTCATTGACAAAATATGCGCTAGAATACCTTCATCTTTTTTTTTTTTTGAACAATATCTTTATTTAGTTTTTACCCATTTACAAAACAAGTATCAGTATCAAGCATTCGAGACATATAGCAATTTAGCAATTTAGCAGCAAAGCATATACCATTTTGCTTAATACCCTCAAAAAATAAGAATAATAATAATAATGATAATAAATATAATCAAACCAATACCCTCCCCCCCCCCCCTTCCCCTTCATACAAACAACTTAAAACAGTCAGGGGAACATAAATCAAGTGTAAGCAAAGAAATAAAATAAGACAAAACAGAACACCCAAAAAAATAAAAAGTAAAAAAAAAAATAAAAATAAAAATAAAGGAGGCCAGGTAGTGCTTTTTTTTTGTTATTAATTAAAGTTAATATGTATTTTTGAGACAGCAGTAAATATCAATCATCCTGAGCAGTACAGCACCAGTAAGTAGTACGCCGGTGATAAACCATCCAACTCGCAGGAATAATAATCATAGATTTCTAACCCTTGTCTACCAGACCCTTAAGTACAATACCTGACAGTCTAGTCCCAACATAGCTGAAAAAGGGGGACCAAATATCGTAGAATATCTTTATCTTACGCTTAGATCTATATGTTAAATATTCTAACGGTATCATATCAAAGATTAGTCTGTGCCAGTCAGCTACTGTAGGTGGTTTACAGTCTATCCATTTCAGCAATATAGCCTTTCTTGCACAAAAAGTAAGGATACACAAGAGTCTTTTGGAATTTGAGCTTTTAAGTTGTTTATCCGGCATCCCAAACAAAAGACATAAAGGATCCTTGTTCAGTTTAAAACTGAAAATCAAGTGTAGTCTATCTGTGATTTTTTTCCAAAAATCATCTATAAATTTACAAGTCCAAACACAATGAATAAAACTACCAACTTCAGCATTGCATTTCATACAGAACTCAGATTTGCTATGGTCCATTTTGTGTCTAAGTTGGGGAGTTATCTGTAAACGGTGCAATAGTCTGAATTGGTTTTCTTGCATCCTATTACAAACTGAGATATTAATTGTTCGTTTCCATATTTGCAACCAAGTTGTCTCCTCAATATTTATACATAGGTCGTTATTCCAGTTCGTGGACATGAATGCAGGTTTGCCCAAATCAAATGTGGACAATACCTTATATCCAAGCCCAAGGATACCTTTTTTTCTTCCTGCAAACACTATATTTTCTAATGGAGATAGTTCATGAAAAAGACCCCGGCCTTTACTACTATTCAAGAAGCTACGCAGCTGGAGATATCTAAAAAATTCTGTTTTGGGTACATTATATTTTCTACGAAGCTGATCAAATGAAAGTAATATTTTCCCCTCATATAGTTTTCCTACAGTAACTATCCCTTTGTTACTCCACAGCTCAAACCCTTTATCCGTAGAGCCAGGTTTGAAGTCTGTGTTTCCCCAAATAGGAGAGAGAGAAGACAGTTTTCCTTCTAGGCCTTCGATTTTTCTGATTTCTTGCCAGGCTTTAAGAGTTGTAAGTATGATAATATTATTTTCAGTAATAGTTTTTGATATATTTTTTTCACAGGCAAACAAAAGTCCCCTTAAATTTTGCCTACCTTGAAAGGATTCTAAATCAAGCCATATAGACTTACCATCATTTTTAATCCATTCAGCAATATAGCCTAGCTGTGAAGCCAGCTGGTAAAGCCTGACATCAGGCACTGAAAGGCCACCTTTTTCCTTTGGTTTCATTAGTCTAGCCAGGCTTATGCGAGGCTTTTTCCCCTTCCAAATAAAGGCACTAAACCAAGCATTTATTTCTTTTATAACTTTTTTTGAAAGTATAATTGGGACCATTTGAAATACATAAAGAAGTTTAGGTAGGATATTCATTTTGAGTAGTGAGACTCTACCAATCATAGAAAGTGGTAGAGACTTCCACCTCTCAAGATCCTCTTGTATATGCTTCAACAAAGGTTTGAAATTGGCTCTGTATAACTGATTTAACTGTGGAGTTATCACTATTCCAAGATATATGAAACCCTGAGGTGCCCACCTAAATGGGCCTGATAAGGTAGGGGCAGCATCTCGGTATGTACCCAGAGGGAGAGCTTCAGACTTTGACATATTTATCTTATATCCAGAGAATTCACTAAAGCAATTAATCAAGTCTAAAACTGCCGGTATTGAAACCTCTGGATTCGTAAGAAACAACAGTACATCGTCAGCATATAAAGAGATTGTATGAGTTTTACTGCTGACAGAAACACCTGTGATAGAAGAAGTTTGTCTTATTGCCTCTGCCAGTGGCTCCATAGCTATTGCAAACAAAAGTGGAGACAGAGGACACCCCTGTCTTGTGCCCCGGCCTAAATGAAAATACGGAGACTTCTTACCATTTGTCAGGACAGCAGATAATGGGTTTTTATAGATTAATTTGACCCAGTTAATAAATTTACTACCTAAATCGAAACCCTCTAGAGTAGAAAAGAGATAGAGCCACTCAATCCTATCAAAGGCTTTCTCTGCGTCCAGGCTGATTACTACACAATTCAGTTTGTTAGACTGAGAAAGCTGAATTATATTGAGAAGTCTCCTCATGTTATTACAGGAATTCCTACCATTAATAAATCCAGTTTGATCGCTATTTATGATCGTAGGCAAGACTTTTTCTAAACGTAAGGCAAGGGTCTTTGAGAGCAGTTTAAGATCTGTATTTAATAAACTTATAGGCCTGTAGGATGCGCAATCATCCTCAGGTTTTTCCTTCTTATGTATAAGGCTAATGTTGGCCTCAGTAAGAGATCTAGGAAGAGACCCATTCTTAAGTGAATCATGAAACATATTAACCAAAGGCTGAATAAGTAAGGATATGAACTCTTTATAAAATTCACTCCCAAACCCATCGGGGCCTGGTGCTTTGCCGGAGTTTAATGAGTTTAAAGCTTCCTTAACTTCCTGATCTGTTAAAGGTTTATTAAGTGTTTCTTTTTGAGAATCTGTTAGTTTGCATTTATTAAGATTTGAGAGGAAGAGTTGCTGAAATTTCTGCGTAGGTATAGGTTCATCACTTTTATATAACTTACTATAAAATTGTTCAAACAGCTTGTTTATATTCTCTGGATCAGTTTTTCTCCTACCATCAGGACCTTTAATGGCTGAAATACATTGGGAGTCAGACTTTCTGTTAACTAATCTAGACAGATATTTACCTGGCTTATTGCCAAACTCATATAACTTTTGATTTGCTAATCGAATGCACTGTTCAGCCTTATGAGTAAGTAAGGAGTTCAGTGAGGCCTTAATGGCCAACATCTTTTCCAAACTGGTCTCAGAGGGGTTTTTCACATATTGTTTTTCTGCTTCTGACAGCTGTATTTCTAAATCCCTCTGGTGCTCAAGTGTCTTACGTTGTTTGCTTTTCTCATAAGACATTATCAAGCCTCTTGAGTATACCTTACTTGTTTCCCAAAGTGTAGAAGGAGAAATATCAGTTGTATTATTAATTGTGTAAAATATCTTAAATTCAGAAGTAAAATAGGATACAAACTTAGGATCACTAAGTAAGCAAGAATTAAATTTCCATACCTTAGTCGATGGGGTACTCCCCTCATGGAGAAACTGTAGGAAAATAGGGCTATGGTCTGAGATTATAATACTTCCAATGGAGCAGGATGCTACCTGACTTAATTTAGACCTAGGAATAAAGAAATAATCAATCCTTGAATTACTTTTATGGACATTTGAGAAAAAGGTAAAGTCCCTTTCTCTCGGATGTGTGACCCTCCACACATCAAGATATCCCATCTCCTCACATACTTCCATGACTGCTCTGGCCCTTCTGGTAGGAGGCTGTAACTGCGCTGGAAGTTTATCCATTTGGGGGTCCAGAAGACAGTTAAAATCCCCTCCTATAATCGACTGTTCACATTCAATTTCAGCAAACTCAGAGAAAGCCTTGGTAATCAAGTCTGTTGGGTGGCTAGGAGGATAATATATATTCATAATAGCAATCTGCTGACCATATAACTGCCCTCTTAAAATCACAAATCGGCCTCCTTTATCCTGTATGCATTTTTCAGCTTTAAATGGTAATGATTTATGAATCAGGATACATACACCTCTACTATTAGAGGTATGAGATGAGAAGAACACCTGTCCAACCCAATCTCTTCTGAGCTTAGTATGCTCTACGTCCTTGAGGTGAGTTTCTTGCAAAAGAGCAATTTTAACCCTATCTTTTTTCAAAAAAGTTAATATTTTTTTCCTCTTTATTGGATGGTTTATACCCCGCACATTCCAAGAACAAAACTTTGTGTCAATTTCCACTATCTGCACAGTTAAGATTATATACTGTATAACAATTAAGGTTACTGCTGTCTCTCTTATTTTCTGTATTATCCACCATCCCAAATGTTATCATTATTTCTCCATGAATAATGTATTCTGACATTAAGTGTAATATTCAAACTAAAAGCAACCATGGCAACACCCCTGTAAGAACTATTTACATTTATCTCCACTAGGTCCAAAAACTGAAAAACAGGAACAAATAATATTATTGTCAAGAAACCAACAGAATAAATCTGAGGTTTAGGGACCATGAACTTCACTAAAAAGGCAAGCACACTAGCACAGAGCCGACATTCCCATCTTGAGCATTAATGAAAAAGAAAAAATACCAACAGGGTTCACATGTGTAGGGTTATCAATCCTTAAACTTGTATGCTTGGGAACAGTATATAGAGCACAGTCAAAATCCTTCAGGAAGGGCAGAGCCCCAATAGTTATTCAGACCTCTGTAAATGAGAAAATTAGCCCATCCCTAGACTTGAAGGTCAGAGATTTAAAAAGCTAACATGAAGATCTACAAAAGACCTTTTCTATAGAGACAATAGAGACACCATTTCAGCCTAAATAACTTAAACCTCTATAATTTAACTATTTGAATGAGAAATATTAACTGAACAGGTCTTCAGGGTTCAAGTTGAGATTTTAAAGAAAAAAAACTCTCTCATAATAATGTAGAGTGCAGTCAGCATAATAATGCTGTAGCTCAACTGTATCAGAAACACACATTTCAGTTCACTGCTGTCGAGATGAAGCTCACCGCATCGGAGCACCTCTATGGCCGTTCCAGAGAGTCAGTGTATGAAGAGGCATCAGCCGGAGTATGGAAAACTTTAGTGGTGTCCTTAAACGTGATCCGGAGTGAGGCAGGGTACAGCATTGCATAGCGGGCTCCCGGGATATTTTGCAGCTTCTTTTTTACCTCCACGAATTCCCGTCGCCGTTTAAGTGTCTCCGCAGCAAAGTCTTGGAAGAAAAAGATCCTGGACTCCTCGTAGAAAACCTCGTTCTTCCGCCGGGCAGCTTCCATGACTTTTTGACGGTCTGCAAAGTTGTGGAACCTGACGATGACAGCCCGAGGCAGCCTCGATGCAGCGGGGCCAGGAAGGCGGTGTGCCCGCTCCAATTTCACCCGTCCAGCCTATAACTGCTGGTCAGTAAAAAGGTCCACGATTCGTACTGATGTCCACAACAAGTTTAATCTTCACAGAAGATGCACCAAGGAGACACCGTGAAAACTACAACAGACAAGACAGGGTTTTAGCCCTCGGCTAAATCATTTCACATTCACTTGTCAACAAACATATTTCATAACTCATATTTGTTTCCTGAGATTAAACAAACAATGTAAACAATATTTACCGTGTTCGCCTGCTGACCAACGGTTAGGAATAAAGGACGGGATGATAACGTTTTCTACAGTACCCGCCATTCTCTTTCTCTCTCTGTGTGTCTGAGCCGCTGCATGCAGGTACCCGATCGATGACGTCATGTGACATTCAAAAGTAAACTTTATCGACAGGACAATAGAACAAATTCACATCTTCTTTTTAACATAAATTTTACTGATTTAACAATATGACCTCCTTTGAAGACTGCATGTAAATGAAAACAAAGTCATATTAAAATAAAATACTGTTTTAAATTAATGCGTTCTATGGCAACCTATCTAACTCAAGCAGGCGCCCGTTACACTCCCACCAAATTACCTTTGATTAATACAAATTCATACACATCAAACATGAACACATTTTAACCTTTTTGTGAAAATCAATGGTAATTTCAAATGACTCAAAAATCACTTGTTAAACCTTGAACTGAACAAGGCTGAATGACTTGAAATATACCTTAAATTTCAGCCAATTTCTTTTCAAAAAACAGGTCAGACAGTAACCTTCTATATGAGCTTTGGAAGTCTTTAGCATTTAGGGCTGTCTATGTTTTGTTTTAAGGAACATTTGAGTTACTTTCTACGAGTATGACTAACTTCTGAATGGGTCTTTCTATGATAGATGGTTTGCATAGGCGTTCACCACCTTTTCCCAACTTTCGGTCTCCCATCTGTAACGTTGTTCTTCGTACCAGTCCATCATCACCCTCATGAACTCCAACAACCCTGGCAAGTTTCCATTCATTACGATGGATCTCCTCTTCTTTGACAATTACAATGTCACCAACTTGCACATTTCGTCTTGGAGCATGCCACTTTTGTCTCAGATTGATGTTTGCAAGATACTCCTTCTTCCACCTGCTCCAAAACTGTTCACACAGATATTGTACTCTTCTCCAGCGCTTCCTAGCATACAAGTCCTCTTTGATGAATTCACCAGGGGGAGGTAGAGGAACCGAACATTTCATTGTCAGCAGATGATTAGGAGTTAACGGCTCCAGACTTTTGGGGTCATTGATACTGTCCACAGTAAGTGGGCGGCTGTTCACTATGGACATGGCTTCATAGAAGTAGGTTCTTAAGGAACCATCATCCAACTTTCCAGCGCTGCAAGCAAGAGCTGTACTGAGAACGTTTTTTACTGTCCTGATCTGCCGCTCCCATATTCCTCCAACATGACTTGCGCTTGGAGCATTCATGTAGAAATCACACTGCCTGTCTGCCAGATAGGCAGCAATTTTGTCTTTGTCCATTTCCTTTAGAGCTTTTTGCAATTCGTTTCTTGCGCCGACAAAGTTGGATCCTTGGTCTGATCGTATGTGTCTAACAGCTCCCCGGATGGCTATGAAGCAACGCAAGGCATTAATGAAGGCATCCGTCGTCATGTCCTCCAACATCTCAATGTGTACTGCTCTGGAGCATAGACATGTGAAAAGGAGACCATACCTTTTTTGCACTTTTCGGCCTTGTTTTGTTTGAAATGGGCCAAAACAGTCCATACCGCAGTATGTAAATGGAGGTGAGGGGTCAACGCGATCTGAAGGCAGGTCTGCCATTTGTTGATCCTCTGGTGGCCTGCGAGCTCTTCTGCAGTGGACACACTGCCTTATGTACTGGGCTACTGCCTTACTACCTCCAACAATCCAGTAACCGTTGGCCCTCAGTTCATTCAAAGTCTGTCCTCTGCCTTGATGTTGTGTCTTTTCGTGACAGTGTGCTAGGATGAGGTGTGTGACAGCATTGTCTCTTGGAAGGAGTATTGGATGTCTGACATCAAAAGGTGTGGTTGCCTTGCTAAGACGTCCTCCTACTCTCAAAACGTCATCTTTGAGTAGTGGGTTGAGCTGGTAAAGTTTGTGGTTACAGGGTAACTTTCCTGATTTCTTTTTCAGAATTTGTAACTCCTCTTTAAATGCATCCCTCTGAGCAAGCTTGATAAGAGTGTGTGAAGCTCCTCTTTTTTCCTCCACATTTAAAGGATCTTTTGTCTTGATTTTCTTTACAAGTCTTTGAATCCGAGCAATTGCATTTACAGCGTTGGTCCATTTTGAGAACTGTGACAGTCGCTGTTGGAAGTCAAAGTGCTCTGAAGCTTCAGTACTCAGAACTTGGGTCGCCTTAACCTCGGGATCTCCTACCAGCAGCTCTGAAGTTCCTTGGTTTGCCACCACTTCTCTTTCCCACAGGAACTTCGGTCCCGTGAGCCAGCTTGAGTTAACTAGCTCTGCCACTTTTAGGCCCCTTGAGGCATGATCGGCCGGATTTTCCTTTGTGTCAACATAGAACCACTGTCTTGGATCAGTGGTTTCTCGGATTGTTTGGACTCTGTTTGTGGCGAAGGCGTGAAACCGTCTAGCTTCGTTGTTTATATAGCTAAGAACGACTTGCGAGTCTGTCCAAAAGTACTCTGAGTCTATCTTAAGCTCAAGCTCCTGTTTCAGCACATTGCTCACAGCTGCTGAGATCACTGCAGCAGTCAGCTCTAGTCTTGGTATGGTAACAACCTTTGTGGGCGCAACTCTTGATTTGGCTGTGATAAGGGAGCAGTGCACCTTATCTTCACCCACCAATCTGATGTATGAGCACTGACCATAGCCTTGAAAGCTCGCATCCGAGAAGTGATGTAGTTCGACTTTCAGGACTTGTCCAAAGTTATTGGGTGTGAAGCATCTTGGGATCTGAATCTTTTCAAGATTTTTCAAATCAGTTACCCAGCTCTCCCACCTTGGCTTTAACTCACTTGGTAATGGTTCATCCCAGGTAATGCCTTTCTGGCACATCTCTTGGAGGATCCTTTTTCCTGTCAGGATGAATGGGGCTATGAATCCTAAAGGATCATAAACAGAGGCAACAACTGATAGAATTCCACGCCGAGTAGCTGGTTTCTCGCTAAGCAAGACTTTGAAGGAGAAGGTGTCACTCTCAGCATTCCACCTAACACCTAAAACTCTTTGCATTGGAAGGTCCTCCTGAACGAGATCCACATTCTTCACCTCCAACGTTCAGTTGCACAAATGGACTCTAGGACCTCACGGTTGTTGGAGGAATTTGTGAAGGTGTAGCTTTCCTTATCACACACAGCTTGAGTGTCCTTCACTAGCTCCTTTCCGCTTTAGCTGTCTCCACGCTTATGAGGCCATCATCTACGTAAAAATGCTTCCTGATGAAGTTAGCTGCAGAGGATGTTCACCTTCATTCTGGCTAGCAAGATATTTCAAGCCGTAATTGGCGCAGCCTGGGGATGATGATGCACCGAAGAGGTGCACCTTCATGCGATACTCTCTTGGCTCGGAATCTGTGTTCCCATCTTCCCACCACAGAAAGCGTAGATAATCTCTGTCCTCTTTGTTGACGTGGAACCTGTGGAACATTTTTTCCACATCACATGTGATTGCAATGGGATGCTTCGGAAACGACAGAGCACTCCTGTGAGCCCATTTGTTAGATCAGGCCCTGTTAGCAAATGGTCGTTCAGGGAAGTCCCTTCATACCGTGCAGAACAGTCAAAAACTACCCTAATTTTTTCTGGTTTCTTTGGGTGGTACACCCCTTGGTGTGGAATGTACCAGGCACTTCCTTGTTCAGGAGGACTGTCTGCTCTCTCTGCATCGCCATCTTTGAACACACCTTCCATAAACATTACATAGTCATTCTTGAACTTCGGGTCTCGGTCAAGCTTTCTTTTCAAGGACTTCAACCTGATTAAGGCAAGCTTCTTGTTGTCTGGAAGGTGAGGGGGGACCTTAAAGGGCAGAGGCATCTCTAGGTGACCAAGCTCATTCTTGTGAATACTCTCCTTTAAGATCTGCAAGAACTGGATGTCCTCCTGGGAAATGCTCTTTTCCCCTTGCCTGGTGTCTGCAAAATCTGACTCAAGCACCTTTATAACAGCAGCTGGTGTGACAGGTGGGAGCTCTTTGACAGATACTCTATGACATAGACCAGTAACATCTTTGGAGTTGACTCTGATTGGTGTGCTGCCTACAATGCTCCAGCCAAGGTCCGTCTTTATTCCATATGGCTCATAGTCACCTCCTGTAATGACCTTTCGTGGTGCAAGCGCTCTGGGGCAGTCATAGCCGATGAGAAGTCCGACTCCACAATCCATCAGCGTGGGCATTTCATGAGCTATGGCCTTGAGGTGTTTCCACTTATTAGCTGTTGTGCAGGTGGGGATGTGTGTACGTTCAAGAGGAATGAAGTCTCTAGTGTAAGAGGGGGGGAGGTTGATATAGCCCTCTGAGTTGAAACCTTTAACCTGCAGGCCGCTAACTCTCTGACTCTTAACAATTGAGTCCTTTGCCATCATAGTGGAAAGCTTCAGTTTCACTGGCTCAGTAGATGCCTTTAACTTTTCACACACCTCTTTGTCAATAAAAGTATGACTACTCTGAGTGTCTAATAGAGCATACACCAGGATTTCAGAATCTGGGGCACTAGATGCTGATAACCAGACTGGAACGATCATAGATGTGCTCCCACCTTCATCTCCAGTCACACAGCATGATAATGACGATGTGCTTTCTTCTGTTTGTGAGACACTTTGGGTAGGAGACTTGACTGCAGGAAGACGGTTCTCATGCAGAGGAGTTGGATGGTGTTTTTTACATATGCCACACATGGCTTTGTTTCTGCAGTCTCTGGAGTTGTGTCCCTTTCTGAGGCATGAAAAGCACAGCTTATTTTCTTGAACAAACTTCCTTTTTTCTTCTATAGATTTTTCCATAAGCCTCTGACACTTATGAATTGAGTGATTCTCTCCACAACACATGCACTTTATTTGGTTTGAGCTGTTAGCTGACGGGTTCCATTTCTCCTG
Organism: Scarus forsteni; assembly: GCA_036419115.1. Taxonomy (NCBI): domain Eukaryota; kingdom Metazoa; phylum Chordata; class Actinopteri; order Labriformes; family Labridae; genus Scarus; species Scarus forsteni. Next base: position 1,999,309 of record JAZDUH010000414.1, read on the forward strand.
TTTGAATGAATCTTTCAACTTGTTGTTGTTTATATCCATAACTTTTGTTGTGGGACTTGCATCTGACGTTTTTACGTTTGTGGCAAAGGTGTTTGCTTTTGGACGTTTCAGCTCTCTAAATACCTTGTCTTCAGATGGCTTTAAGGCATACAAAGATGACACGGGGTTGCATATGTAATGCGTGCTTCTTTTGAGACAAATGAAGCAAACTCTTTAAAGCTTGGATAGTCTTTGGCCTGGTCCAACTGTTCAGTGACATAGCGATTCCATCTGGATGTTATCCAATCAGGAAGTTTGACGAGCATCTTTTGATTCTCTTCGCAGTCGTTCAGCACTTGGAGACCTTTAACATGTGGAATGGCATCACTGCATGTTTGGAGAAAATCACTGAACTCTCTTAGCCTGACATACTCTTTTGGGGCAATCTTCGGCCATTTGTTTAGTTTCTCTCGGTATGCTCGCTGCACTACGAAGGAGTGACCATATCTGGCATTAAGCTTCTCCCATGCTTGCTGATAAGCATCTTCATCTTTTCTGTAGAAGCTGCCCTCCAGAACTGACCTTGCTTCTTCACTGATATACTTTTGTAGGTAAAATAACCTATCAGCAGAATTTGAGCATCTTCTCTATGAGAGCTTTAAAGCTTGTGCTCCATTCTGTAAACTTAAGTGGGTCACCAGAGAAGATAGACGGTTCTGGAACTGGTAGTCGAGTCAGTGCCATTGATTCTTGTAATGCCTGCAATAAGGATGCTTCATTATTTGTAACTTGTGGTCCTATGCAAGAATCAAAGGACCAGGATCCCTTACTTCACTGCATGGGGGCTACATTTTTCACTCTTTATTTTTAACTCTTCATCATTGTACACTTTGAGCCTGGCTTCCATTACCTCAATGTCTCTTTGATTTTCTAGTTGTTTTAGCTGTTGGCGTTGTGCATCAATAACAGCCTCCATTTCAATTTCAGCTTTCTGCTGCTAACTGTGCAGCTGTTTCTGCTCTCTTAGCTGATATGCTTGGATTTTCTGAGGAAAGGTACGAGCTGCTGTTGTGTGTGGTGCTTTTGGAAATAGTTGATCCATATATAGACTTGGCATATTCATTGTCAAGCAGCATGCGTAATCTTGCTTTTTCTGCATCTGCATCAAAATCTTCTCCTTCCTCACTAAGGCGACCCTCATTAACCCAAGAAGATCTGATGACACAGCCGTGCATGCATCAATTTTCCTTCGAATTTCTTGGCTTGGTGTCATGTCAAGTCTAATGCTTTCATATAGTTCTTTCATTTCAGTCTCAAGTTTTTCGACTGCATCCATCATGTTGTACAAGTCATTATCTGAGCACTCACACTTTAACTTTGAGCGAATTTCTCTAACTTCGGTCTTCCATTTATCATACGCTGACCTGAACTTCCTTTCTGTTTTAGCTAATTCTTGCTGTTTTAGCTCGAGCATTTTAGGTGTTAAGCGTCTTTCACGGGAAGACTTTCTGGTTTTATCTGCTTTTGTTTTGGATGATTCAGGCCCCCTGGACACTGTATCAGTCCTGTCAGTTTTAGGATGCTTACTTTTTATGACACTTTGTGACTTCTCTGTTTTTTCTAAATCAGTATTACAGCCTAAATCTCCTTGCTCTTCAGTAATGGGATCTTTCTGCTCAGATAACTCACCACACTGAGATAAATTCTTGTGAACTGACATTTTGCTTTAGTCCTTTCAGGGGGAAACAAGCTCACTTGTAACAATAACTGCAGCGTTTGACAACTATAAAAACTCTCAAAATAGACCTTATCTTGTCACTGAAGTGTGTGAATAGATGACAAGTCTGAGCTCTAATTATAAAGGTCCAGTGATTCTAAATCTGCCCAACCTTGTAACAGCTGTAAACATATCATCACAGTTATTTATTTACCCCGTATTTAAGACAAACTCTTATTTATATGTTTCAGTTCCTTAAACTTTAAGATGAGCAAAAGTCACTTTCCTTTTACCTTAGTTGTGGAACCTTCCATCAATGGTTGGAGGCAAGATTTTAACTTTAGCACTGTCTGATCTGAAGAAGCACACATTAACCTGTAATCCTCTGCTGGAGATGAAGAAAATGGCACGCTGAAACCAACAGTTCATCACAGGGGGTAGACAGAGCTGCACACCGAATCCTTGCTCCTCTGTAAGGGATGAATCAGTCAGGACTACACGTTGGGGGGGGCACAGTTCACCACAGGATGAAGCAGAGCTGCACGCTGAAACAGTAGAAAACCACTGCCGAAGGAGATGCCGACCTGCGCGCCGAAGCCTGGAGCTCACCGCGGGAAAGCTGTCGTCTGGCACAGGAGTCCATCACGGGGGGCACTTTTCACCACAGGATGAAGCAGAGCTGCACGTTGAAACAGCAGAAATCCACTGCCGAAGAGGAAGCAGAACTGCGCGCCGAAACCTGGGGTTCACCACGGGAAAGCTGTAGTCTTGCACAGGAGTCCATTACAGGGGACGGTTCGCCTCCAAAGTATGGAATAAGGCCACGTTTTCACTATAACTGCTGGTCAGTAAAAAGGTCCACGATTCGTACTGATGTCCACAACAAGTTTAATCTTCACAGAAGATGCACCAAGGAGACACCGTGAAAACTACAACAGACAAGACAGGGTTTTAGCCCTCGGCTAAATCATTTCACATTCACTTGTCAACAAACATATTTCATAACTCATATTTGTTTCCTGAGATTAAACAAACAATGTAAACAATATTTACCGTGTTCGCCTGCTGACCAACGGTTAGGAATAAAGGACGGGATGATAACGTTTTCTACAGTACCCGCCATTCTCTTTCTCTCTCTGTGTGTCTGAGCCGCTGCATGCAGGTACCCGATCGATGACGTCATGTGACATTCAAAAGTAAACTTTATCGACAGGACAATAGAACAAATTCACATCTTCTTTTTAACATAAATTTTACTGATTTAACAATATGACCTCCTTTGAAGACTGCATGTAAATGAAAACAAAGTCATATTAAAATAAAATACGAAGTTTTAAATTAATGCGTTCCTATGGCAACCTATCTAACTCAAACGGCGCCCGTTACACAGCCTTTGTTTCCATACCGAGAATGCGGGGGATCCACCTCTCCATAAAGCCGACAATGTCGCTGCCCTCTGACTTCTCTTTTAACCCCAGTATGCGGAGATTTTTCCGGCGGCCTCGGTTTTCATAGTCATGCAGGCGTTCTGTCAGCTCCTTAACGGATTTAGTCAAAGCCGCGATGTCCTTCTCTGCTTCCGACGTCGTGTTCTCCACCGCCAGGATTCTGTCCTCCGCCTCTCCGACCCGGTCATTGATTTCCCTTAGGTGTTGAGATATATTTGAGTTGATACTATCTAGCATACGTTCCAGCTTGTTGTCAATAGTGCTAGAGATATTAGCTGTTAGCACCTCCATAGCTTTAGCAATGGCTGGGTCTAATTCAGGTACCTCGCCGAGGCCTCTGTCTCCACTATCCTGGCTTGGCTGCAGCTTCAGCCGAGCTCTTTTTCGCTGTTTTAGGAGGCATTTTTTCAGTAAAACTGCCCCAGAAGCGCTCCAAAGACATAACCCGGAGTTAATACTCCGTGGGCTGCGGTAGATGAGAAAATAGTGAACCCTTAATAGTGGGTATAGCCGGAGCTCCAGCGGAACGTGGCTACTCGGGCGCTTGCATCACCGGAAGTCATACCTTCATCTTTTGTTCAGAATCAGCTACTTATCACAGGTAACTGGCCCGACTTCCTTCTCATTCATCCCCACAGCGTCTCAGCGCCTTAACACAGTCGGGATGAGTGTCTGCTGACTTTGATGGGGAAGCGTAGAGTGGGTTGTTCCACTGTGGAAACTGGACGGTCATTGGATAAACGCCGGGCTTTGTCCCGCCCATCGGACGCTCAGCATCTCTGGGGGTCTGTGAGGCAGTGGGCTGACCTGGACACTCGGCTTCTGCGTGATGATTGGATGATCTGTCTGAGGCTGAATCCCTTTTTGATTGACAGTGAAATGAGCCAATCAGCAATCTTGAAGTATAACCCTTCACTGGAGCATCTTCTACGTTTTTCATTCAGTTGTTCTGGAGAGGAGCTTCTCCTGTTTAAAGCAGCTCAAGTCTTACACCTGCAACACAATGGGCCAAGGCTGTTTAAGCAGTCTAGCTCTGCTGGCCATTGAGAGAACACTGGTAAAATCCCTGGAATAGACACCTAGTTGGTACGACAGGGTCACAGATAATTTTCTTGAAAAGGAAAAGAGGGGAGAATTTACATTTAAATAAATAAACAATTTTATGATGTAGGCCAGCAAAAAATGAGCTTCCCCTCCTTGACTGACCAGCAGCCGCCACTGGTAAACACGTAAATTAACCTAGAAAGAGACGTGCTTTGGTTGTTTTCCACAGTCATAATCATTTTGATGATGCTCATCACCACAACTAAGATATTAAGCTGAAATATATTTGAAGAAAATAAATTAAAAATTGGAGTCCAAAATATATTGCGCAGCATTAATAAGCTATTCATAGGACGATGTCCTGCTGTGAACATTAATTTAATATGATGAGGTTGTGACAAGCTCTATGGACTTAACTATTATCTTAATGGCTTACTGTCAAACCAGCCTCTGTAATCAGACTTTATGGGGCTTAATGTCAGATTGCAAGCATGAAAACATCATCTGTTGTCCTCAGTGTCTTGTCATCAGAGATACCAGTCTTTGACTTTGAAGGCGAAAACTACAGGATGATGAAGGGAGTGGAGTCCTCATAATTATCGGTATGTGTGTAGCTGCTATCATCACAGCTTTGGCTTTCACATACCTGTTTTTAGGGTTTCAAATATTTCTATAAAATCATCTGAGGGTCTACACTGCCTACTGTGAACATGATCAAGTTGTGTTTACCTCTTTCCACTGATTGTGCTGTATTCCACTCAGTGGCAGGATTTCCACTTACACATGCTGACTTTGATAGGCTACCAAGTGGACACCCTCATGCTATCCCAGCATGCTTCAGTGGGAATGCCTGAGGGTAGGGTGCCCTGTTGACTTTCATTAATTGGATTCTTAACAACACTTTTAACAGTCAGACAATATACATACCGTCCAACTCATTTTAGCTTGTATGGAGCTTCCTTGCATTATGGGCTTTGCAGACATGCAGGCTTTGGCTTATTCAAAATTGATGAGTAAATACTTCCCAGCAGTGATCGGGGAAAAAGCTCCCTCATTAAAAAAGAACAAGAGAAAATATGGAACACATAAACAGGATGCAGTATTGTCTTCTTTTGCTTGACTTAAGCATTGATTTATTCATTTGTATTTTTAACTACTAATACTAACACTAGTCATCATTTTATGCTAAAACCCATCCAACATCAGACAGTAGTAGATCTTTATTGTGTTTTGCAACAAATAGTTGGTGTACCTTCTTCTATGAAGCAATTTCTAACTCTCAATATCTAAATCACAGAAATGGATAACTCATTTCCTCATCTCTCTTCCTCAGTGTAGAACATGCAAAACAAATGGTCAGAGATATCTAACGTTTGGTTTAACTCAGCCGAGTGTTGTCTTCACCAATCAAATGAACGCCTCTCCTCGCCTTTAAATGCGCTGCGGCTGAGACACAGCGACTGATTGGTCTGACTGATCCCCGTCACTGGGACCACAGTGTGCTAGAAAGACACTGTTGCGGACAGGGTCAGGGCAGCTGTTGCCGTTACAGCAACGAGAGAGCAGAGGGGCCATCGGGGCACACATGGGAGGCCACCATGTAGGCCGGCTCCCGGGACAGATGTTATCTGTTCCTTTGTCATTAATAGGAGTACAAAATTAAGTGATAGACATTTAAACACAACAGCAGGCTAATCCATTCATGCTTGTGATCCACCTGCATTCCTGGTCTATCATCACCAAATAGCAGAAAATTTGGTGATATACTGTAGACTCTCCTGGTATCTCCTCCTCACCCTCCTTGCAATAATGTACTCCATCTTTTTAGATCATGTTCAGAGAAATATGGGAAATCACAGGTAAATCCTTAAGACACTGAGTGACATACATTTATTTTCTCTCTTTTTTCTCTGTCGTTTTCTCCCTCTTTTTTTAATTTAATGAAATGAGAGAGGCCAGATATATACTCCTTATCAGATGATGAGGCTGTTTATTGTTGACTTGTACGATGTGCATCAAACTTCCAGCTGCCGTCAGGTTAAGTTTCCATTATGACAAACGGCTTTAATCTGACATCAGATGTGACGGGACAATTAATATAGATACAAATGTATATGCTAGTTCAGACGGTCACATTAAATAGTAATTGTTGTGATTTTTTATTGCATTAAAATGTGCCTGACACTCTGGATACCTGCCTCTGGGGCTTTGTTGACGTGTGCATACTAGGGATGTGCGCGACTAGTCGTTTAATCAGTTATCCGCCTACTTATTTATTAATCGTTTAGTATTTTACTAGTCGGTTAAACGCTACATTAAGCATCATGCATCTTGTTCTTCACGCCTCTGCGCATAGCCGTCAAGTCTCCCGTCTTGGCCGGGAAACTACCGTATTTTATCCCTCTTTCCCACCGTCCTCCCGTATTAATATTTTCCCGTAATTCTCCCGTATTAAAAAAAACATTCCTCTGCCTCTGCTACTGACTGAACACTGTCACTCGTCTGGCGAGAAATGCCACCTGCAGTATACTGCATGTTTTTTTTCCTCCTCTTTTACTACCAAAGAGGCTGAATGACAAGATGGCTCACTACGTCTATCTTTCTTAACACCGGGGTGCATCGGTTCTATAGCGGATTTAGTGGATTTATAGCCGAGTGAGCATCTGTCAAACATGCAATCTTTGGGGTGAAGACGGGGCCGCTCGCGCGTCCACACAGAGAGAGCTGAAGTGAGCATCCTGAGGAGTAACGAGGAAACAAACGCTGATGGCACGAAAGATACGGTTCTTAAGCTGGCTGCCCCAGTGTGAGAATGTGTTGGTTTTAAACACAATGAACAATGTGTGAGCTCATGAACATCGACGAGTCGATATGTCGTATTTGTTTGAAAGTAGTGGCGACGAAGATGTGCAGGTGCAGTAGAGCCTTCGTCCTGACAGTCAACACTTATTGAGGTGTTTGGTCGGCAAAGAACATATAGATAAAAGCCAAAAATGGTGCGCTCATAGACAGTGTAGGTCGCTACATTGCAAAAGAAGTGCAGCCCTTCAACATGGTTGAAAAGCCAGCAGTTACAAACGTTTGACAGATAGTCCGAATTGACTGGGAGAAAGTAGGCCTACATGTCACAATTCCTAAACTGTATAAACTCCATTTCATTTGGGCCAGAGTTTTTATTGTTGTGAGTTTTGTTTTTTCTTTACAGAGACAGGGTCTATTTTTTTTTTTGTTTTGACTAGTATAATTATTTTTATTTACATGCAATTTTGCTAAAAGATAGGCCATTTCATTTTCATTGCTTTTTATCTTGTTTTTGTTTGTTAAATTTACAATATTTTTTGTTCAATTTATTTTATTTAAAATATCCTGACCTTCCAATTACAGTTAAATATTCTTAAGAAATGAAAGTTTCTTGAATCGTGCACTAGTCTTAAGTGCCAGAGATTTCAGGGAAATTCTATTCTAGGCTACTATGTTGTACGTTTGGAATTGTCATGCTGCTGCATCTAAGTTTCATACCAAAGCAGTATTTATAATAAATGGCATGCATTGCATTGGCAAACGTATCAGAAATGTATTTCTCTTTAAATTGTTCAACTTTATTCAGTCAGTTGTTGTTACATCAATAGAATTTAGATTAACAGTTTGTCCTGAATGTTTGGGCTAAAATAGTTCCTAAATACACATTTGCATGTTAAACTTTTAACTTAATATGTGTATTAAATTGCGAGTTTTCTTGCTTATAGACTAGTCGACTCGTCGCAAATAAAAATTGAGACTAGTCGGCGGGGAAATTAGTCGAAATTCCCATCCCTAGTGCATACATGTGCACCTGTCACCAAATTACAGCTGCGGAGGGTGCGCTTCGGCTGCGCAGAGAATAGACCAGGTTGGAGCTGGCGAGCTTTCAGTGCACCTTCCACACAGTTTTTTGGCATGAAATTGTCACTGTGCCAACCTGGATCTATCGGCACCTCCCCCTGGTGCGCTGTCACACCCATTTCGGCACAGACAGTCTACCAAATTGTCAAGCTGGCTTCGCATGGTGCGCCGGACAAGATTAAAACTGCACGGAGTGCACCAGCCTCTGCACACCCTGCGCTGCACTACAAAATTAGGGCTCATACACTCACAGCTCTACTGTCCCCCAGTGAGTGCTTTCATACTCCCCTCTCACCATTTTCATACCTTTGTCACTACACACTGAATCTTTCAACTCCTAATTGTTTTTTTGAATAGTTGGTGACTTCACTCGTTTCAGCTCCTTCACATAAATGCCGACATGCAAAAAACGAGGATATAAGGGTTAGATTCTGACTTTGTGTCATGTCTCATATGGATGCAGTTGTTAATTTGCTAACAGAAGGTATAGATGGCTCATAGCTTTAGCTCCATTACACCATACTGAAGAGTGTTCCCCTTGAGACTGAGTCATAAGCCCTTCTAAGGCCACAAAACACATTAATAGAGGACAGGCTCATTCCCATGACCCTTCCTTCAACTCTCAGAGGGTAAAGAAATACTCCACTGTTGCTCCTCCTGAATTATAAGTTCAAAATCTGCCAACAGCTCTCTGTACTTTCTGTTCTATTTTTTTTTGTTTTTGTTTTTTGTATTTCACTCATATTATATCTTTGTGTAAATAACAACTTTACTGATTAAGTAATTCTCTACCTGAGTGGTACCTTTAATTCAGAGATTAATGTGCCTAAAAGTCAGAATCTTGTCAGTTTAACTACAGTCAGAGAAACAATAGCAGTGATTGAGACTTATTTTTACTGTTGAATTTTACTTATTTACTTATTTTACTCTCTGACCCAGGGTTCGAACTGGCAACCTTCTTGCTTTTGAGGAAGGTTCACTATCTAACGCTGCCAGTATCCTCAGATACTGGCAGCACAGTTCTGTTATTTAGATTAACGACAATGATTATGAATTGTAGAAGGCTGATTCATGGACTTATAGTAGTTTAAAATAGCAGTAGATTTAAAACATTTAATGCTGAGCAGTCAGTGTTAATTGGCGTGGTTGCTGATGTTGCTTGGTGTAGAAAAAAGCAGTTTGAGACAGATATGTCCACAGCAGCAGGTTATAGTATGTGTGATAGGGACTGCCATATATTTTATCAGACTGATCGTCCTGAAGGTAATATTAGCAAATGCAAGGAAAATAAACAAATCAAAGGCTGTACACACTAAAAACAGTTGGGTTAAAAATAACCCAATTTTAACCCAACTGCTGGTTCAAAAAAGGACAAACCCCTTTTTGGGTTATTTTAACCTAACAGGTTGGGCCCTTTTTTTTCGACCCAAGTTTTGGGTTGTATTATTTAAAACAAAAATTGGGTTATGCTAACTACAATGTTGGGTTGTTCCTAACCCAATTACTTGGTTACACAATTCAGCACTCCCAGTAGTTTGGCACGGAGGCAGTTAGGACCCAGAAACAACACAGATTTTGTAGGTCACAATAACCAGCTTCATTGAACAGACACAGGAACAATTGTAGAGAGTGGGGATTGAACCCACAATCCTTGGAATATGAGGCAGTGACGTAGTCCACTTGGCCACGCAGGAGCAACATGCTCATTCCGCAACTCAGAGTCTTTAATGTGAAGCAGGTTAGGACTCGCTTTGTCTTTCAGAGCAGGAAACGGTTCTGATTGCCAGAGATCAGGCTGCCAACACTGATTTGGGCTCATAGACAGGTACTCGGCGTCACACACAGGCAGGGGGGTCAGATACCGGAGAACAGATGGCCATCATAGATCAAGATTCACGAACAGGTACACGGCGTCAGGAACAGAAGGCAAGGTGGACAACCAGGGATCAGGCAGGCAGGCAGGCAGGCAGGACACCAGGACGTCAGTACTTTGTAGTATAGCCGAGGATCAGCCAATAAAGACGGACACAGGAACAGAACAGGTCGGCAATGGGTGATCAGTCCGGATAGCAGGTCTGGAGTTCTTGGCATGAGATCTGACGCTGGTTGAGTGTGGAGCTGGTTGTGACATAGTTTGGTTAAAATAATAGCCCTGTAACCCAGAAAATGGCTTACTCTTTATAAAAATAACCCAAAAATATAACTCAACACAAAAAACACATAAATTGAGTTACCAAATTAACTCAACATTTTTTAGTGTGTAGCCTTAGGTAAAAATAAGCAAAGGCCCAGAGGGTGTTTACGTTGTATCTGAAAAATTCTAGTTTACTCCTTTTTCCCTAAAAAGACTTTTTAGAATAAAAATCATTCAACAATCTTCAATACATTCATGCTCCCTTAGGAATCTGTAATGGTATCCTTTTTTAACACTAAATCTGCTTTGTCTAGTTTAAGCCTCCTCTGACTAAAATAAACCGTAGGGCTGGGGGACTGATTGATAAACTATGTAGGGTACAGAAGATTAAAAAAAAAAGAAAATGGAGTTTTTTTTTCTGGACTTAATTCATCACTGATTCATTTATTAATTTCTTCTTTTTGAGGGGAAAATAAATTAACTTCAAAAATGAGTTCCCAGAGAAAAGTCAGGGATTTTGTTTTTTGACCGTATCACCGTACCCTTATTTAAACAGCAACAATTTTATTGAGATAAATTTGAGTAGTTTTAAATTTCTGTTAATTCCTTCACAAAGGAGAAGGGTCTGAAGGCCAGAGTAGTTTGAAAAGTTACTGTAAGTGAGCGCAAACGGGGAAAGTAAAGCAGTTGATCTGACCTTGTGTCTCATATACCTGCCACACTGTTGTCCAAGGTCAAGGCAGGAAGAACTGCAATTTAAATGAGCAGATATCAGGTGATGATCATTTAACAGGGATTGATCATTACCTGATAGCCCACATACTCTATACTCTCCTCTGACATGACCTTTGTCTTAGCTTTGCACTATTGTGGGTGGGGGTCATGTAACATATGCACACACAACCTATGTAATGCAGGTTCAGTTTAAAGTACTTTCTAATTTTATTCTCAATATATATCTTTGGTTTCCTCTTCATTCTGCAGAGACCTTTTTTTCTTGGATTTAAATTATTACATTCCATACCTGCCAAAGGAACGTTCTTGAGAACATGTGGAGTTGACCACTGAAGTGAAAACTGAATATATGGCTTGAAATAAATATTTTATTTATTTTAGTTCTGTTTTAGCAGATACCCATCATTTTAAGTCAGTCAGATACCACATCATCGTATGTGCTTACAGTTGAAGGTTTGCTTTTAGCATTTAAATTGTGCAGCTTGATTTACATCCATGGCCAAACACGTTTTCTACCTTTTCTATGGAGGATTCTGCTTCAGTGAACAATCTTCCCTGAGGCTGTCCTGCCTCTGTGAAATAAATGAGTGGTGTGTAAAACATTGAGTGATGTGTGGTCTGTTGCAGGGAGTTAACCTATTCAATGCTGATGTTTGCCAAGGAAATCGACTTTGTGATGGACTGTGTGATCTGGAAATAGCTGTACAACCAAGTCTGTTGAGTAAAATATTTTGGGCTTTCTAGGAAGACATACACTGTGTGCTCTCAAGTGATGGAATGGATTACATACAAATACAAGCATGTACATTCCCGTGTGAACTTACATTTTCCGCATGAACTCCAGTGCAGCGAGAAGCTATTCTGCCCAAGTTAACAGGATTTGATATATTTAAACATTTCTCTGTTCATGTTTGCATGACTCATCTATCAGTGGGTGTCCGCTGCCTTGATCTTCTTCCAGAATCTTCCTTTTATTTTGTTGAGTTTGAGCGAGGATTTTCCCTCCTCATTTCAAATTCCCTCTCATCTCTTTTTAATATATTTATTGATTTCCATTGTCTTATAATTACAGTTATCTCCTTTTTAAGCCCTTTCCAGCTCCACTCTCTCGCCCTTTTCCCTCTTCAGACCAGCCTGATAATGAGGATGGGAGCTGAAACTCAGTCATTCAGACAGACAGGCAGTAATGAGGGCAGGAGTACTGATTAATGCAATCACTGCTGCTCTGGGTTATTAGATTGTTTACTCTGAAACAAGGGACATTTGTCGATTGAGTCTTTGTAAGGGTCGTGTGAAAGTCTAATGGTGCACAAAACCATCATTAGGCCTGACAACTTGAGTTGTTTGGGATCAAATTGCTTACAGAAGTGTCCTTGAGCAAGACACTTGACACACCTGCATGTTGGCCCTTGTATCTTCTTCATCACCACTGCCACAGAGAGACAGACCTCCTAAAGAAAGGGTTTCAAATAACACAGTTTTTTAAGAATGTAATAAAGTATCACACTGCTGTGAAAAGTATAATGTCTTTATTTATTCTAAAGGTGCTATGAGGAGAATCCATTTCTGCCGGCATAAAGACTCTGCTACCCATGAGCACACGTGGCGACTGTCGAAAAGAAGTGACCCAAGCCAAAGCGTGCGTTTGTTGTTTTGTTGCTAATGAATGAAGCGCGGACCTTCCTCAGAACTCTGCATTGCTTTACAACTTCTTTTTTCAACAACTTACAGGATGCAAAGTGACGAGATAATGTATCTCTTTCTAGTTGCGTAGCGGTAGTTTTTTGATGTGCGACAACAAGCAATTTTTGGAAAACTTGGTATCATAGTTTTGTAGCCGGCTGTCCGACCCGACCACTCAGCTAAGAAATAGCCTTTATAGATAACCTATTTTGATGCTATAAATCTCATCTTAAAGTGTGTATTTCGATCAGGCATATATCTAAAAGTGAGACTTTTTTGTAATGACTAAAAAACTCATTGCATCTTTAAGGAGGTTTTGACACCTGCAGGTCATTTGCTTTGTCTTATTCTAGTTAAAGAAAAGTGTTCATATTTCCTTTGGATCGTTTCATTTTCACATGGCAGTATTTTGAAGAGGATGTCACCAAGAAAAAAGGAAAGCTTTAAGTTGCTACATCAACATTTCGATGTTAACAAGTCGTGCTATCCTCATGGAAAGGAAGCTAACACACTAAGCTATTGCCAAATCCAGTGGTTGGAGATAAAGGAGATCAAATGCCTTATTAGTAT